>CABFWB010000813.1:163789-210498 GCA_902151455.1 Timema bartmani
CCCCCCTGCCCCCCCCGTTCCTACCTCATGGGGAACATTTCCCCAACCAGGTGGGGCCCTCGTGTGACATTCTCGTGGACCTCTACATCTCCGCTCAGAGTAATTAATTACACTTGACACTGCTGCGCTTTGGCGGAGCTGTAAACTTCCCCTCCTATACCCACACCAACACGAACATTACCTTCCCCTCTCACAGCTGCCTTTCTCTTAACCTCATGTCTGAGATATGGAAAGGGAGACTAGACCCGTCTCCAAGCGCCGGAGGTACCGTCAGTGAAGCTCTTCCAGGGGATACCTCCGTCTCAATGCATGGATAACGCCTGGTGATACAGCTCGAACCAGACGTTACGTCGCAGTGCAGATTTCTGTACTCTACTTAAAAACAATTAAAAAAAACTATGACCCACTTTGGTGGCCGCATGGTCTAAGGCGCTACTATCACAATATACTAGACCTCTGAAGACCAGAATATTGGGGCTCAATCTCGTTTGGGTTTAATGAGGGTGTTTATTTTTTCTAAATGGCTTTCCACTCTCCTTACATACAAATGCGGGGACACTTCCTTTAAATACAACCTTCCTAATATTTAACATATTAGTGTAATTAGTGCATGTATAATCAAAACGGGTGCTAAAAAAATTATGGAGATGTGATCAGTGGACCCATTTTTCCCATTTAAAAAAACTTGCAGCTATATGCAAAATAACATATTAAAATTAAAAAATATATTAAATTGTATTCATCATTGTCGTCGGTTGAAAAAAAAACACATTTCGATCACACTTTTCTAGCTATAGATTGATCTGATATCTAGTTACCCGGTTAATCGGATGTGAGAGGTGCTTATATTTCTCCAAAAGACTCACAATCGTACTCATTTCCTACAACTTGTATAGCGTGTAGTATGTTAAAAAATAACAGTTTGGTTCTGACTATGTTAGTGTTTATGTAATGTGTTCATGAGTTTTCTTATGGTCTATTTCTCATATTATCTTCTTCTTCTTCTTCTTATTATTATTATTAGCATCGTGTCTTACTAACCGTTCGGGTTGTACGCACTTACGCTAATGTGTAATGGTATGGTGATCGTTAGATTAAATGGAGGACCTACAGTCTAGCGTGGGATCCGAACCACGGTGGAGGACCTACAGTCTAGCGTGGGATCCGAACCACGGTGGATGCCTGGCATTCCTCACATTCACAAGTTGTGATTAATACAAGTCCCGTCAGAGATGAAGGAAGGGTTTGGTAATCAGATAAATCTGTGCCGGTACCAAGGATTGAACCCCGGACCCCCAGAAAAGAGGTCTGACACCTTACCCTTAGACCGCCAGCTCACCTACCGTATTTTAATAAATTACAGTCCATACGCCATTAGAGTGGTGGTAACTGATTGCTATGGAAAAGTTACCAGATTTACTCTCATGTATTCATTCACTAAACCATATTTTCTGCAGGACCATGTGTTGATTTGTTGCCACTTTTGGCAGTAAAAGCTTTCACAATAAACTATTTGCTTTTAATTATTTTCTTTCGAGCGTTTTTAAAATAATGAAATACAATATTATGAAATTATAGTTTGGATGTTTATTTTTTGTGAAAGTGTAAATTGTAGTTCACTAAAAAAATGCTTTACAAATGAGAGCTTCTAAAAAGATGCTTTGTCTTCATAAATTAAAATGATGAACCAGCCCAAACAAGGGTGATTGATAACGTCATACAAGCCTTTTTTGGTTGTGTTAATGCACATGGGCTTACAAAAAAAAAGTTATATTTTGAAACTAGTATTTTGTAAGACACTTAGATTTATTAAAATTATCACTTAGTTTAGAAATCTCTCTATAAAACATACGTTCTAAGTTCTTATATATTTGTCCGAAACCCTAGCTCAGTCAGTAGCGTGTTTGTCTTTGGTTTGATTCCCAGCATGGTTGAAAAATGCATCATTGTTAAAATGTGGGTTAACCCTTTCACAATGCTGAATTAATGGCCGGGGGTTGGTTGTTGTGTCTGTTCTGGATTTAACTAACTAAGTCAATCAGTTGGTTCAGAAAGTGTACGTGAAGTACCTCAATTTCTATTTTCTTGTCGAATAGTAGGCTGTAGCTATTCAACCACAATAAGCTTTACCATTATTCTAACATTTCTGTTTTTAAACTAAACCAAAACTTGATTTGTTTTTTTCAAACCAACATGGATATTAATTTTTAAAAAAATAACTTTTATATTTTAACTGACGAAAAAATGTTTAGTGTTAACAATTTTCATCTGAACTCATTTTAAAAAGATAAAACATAAATTATATTTAGATTTTGTACTAACGTTTGAGGATTTATCATTAAAAAAAAGAAATTCTATGCTTATGTTTCACTAATAGTTTTATACAAATTTATGTTTGATCAATTTATAGTGATATTAAAATTCTTTTTTTGTTTTTTAAGTAAAAATATATAATTTTGTTTATCTCAAAGCTCATTAGCGTAAATGGGTGAGTTAATTTCATTAATTAGCAAAGAGACTAAAATTTACAAATTAATTATATAAACGGGCAACAAACTACCAAATATCAATGTATGAAAACAGAAGATAACATTTCTAAACAAATTAATTTGTCTCATAAACTAGATCAATTGTTTGATCATGGTTAGTGCACCGAATGTACCATGGTTTTATTTATAGAAATTCTGATAGCCCCCCTAGAGCACATCGGTGGAGGGGTGGGGGGTGAAACAAACTTCAGCCCCCTCTAGCCAGGTTGCCCTGACACTGAACGTCAAAATCAGGCAACGAACTAAAACTCCCTTAACCGTGCCACCTCCTTTCTCCCCGACTCCCCTAACCATCCGTCTCTAGCTTGAAGGGGTTTATGGGCTATGTTGAGGGAGAGTGGAAAAGAGGTAGATTGGGGGGGTTATGTGTGCAGAAGGTAGACAGAACAACAAGGGCATCTGGGACCGACTCTTGTAAAATATTCACGTCATGACCAGAAGTCTGTGAATCTGGAACACATCCGGCCAAATCTAGCTGAAAGAGCTGGTGGTATGAATCGTGTCTAAACGCTAGCGTCTCTCAATCGACCAATTTCAAATTCAGGACGACCTAGTTCTGAACATTTAATCACGTTGTTATTATAAAATATATATTTTTTATCAATAAAAATATGTCCACTCTGCTCCTCTTATCAAAAATGTATACTTCCCGTTTCATGTGTTTTTTTTTTTAAGTCTTACTACATTATTTAATCTCTCTTTTAATCACATATTTCAGATATTTACCGTGCACTTAACGAACCGACAGTTTCTATTAGTGCTAAAATAATCTTTTTCTTGAACAAAACTTGTAATAGTTTCTCAAAATTGGCTAATTTTTCTCACGCCCGCATTGGCACTCATGAGGAATTAACGTCAAGCACCTCTATTCTCATTTCAAAATGATAGCTTGGTCAGGGTTCGAATGACAGTTGTGTGTACTGAAGGTTTTTTTGACCTCAATGGTTTTATGATTTCCCTCCTCTATCTACTGCAAATCTGGTGCAAACTATTGAATAAATAAATGGGAATCAAACCTCGCTACATTTTGTAATTTTATGATAATGTGTTCACACTAAGTATAAGTTTGTAAAAAAAGTTTGTGTTTAAGTTTCAGAGATGTGATTTTCATATTTCTCTGCTAATATGGATTGTTTGATGACATAGCGGGAGGAAAAAAAATATTTATATACTCGTGGTGAAAGTATACTATGCTATTACATCAAGTGAATATATGAAACCAAATAATAATCACTGAACAGAAATCGAACTTGCGACCTTAAACCAATCAAGACTTTAATTTAGAATATTAAGATGGATATGACTCTAACTAAAATACTTCCTTATTTAAATTACTGAAAACAGCATTGTAGGACTAAACTAAAGAAACCCGTTTTGAGTCAATAAATTAAGACGTGTCTATTTTAAACACATATTTAAACTTCAACTAACTATGTATTTTTAAAAAAACTCGCCTGCAAGTATATTGATTGTAATGAAATTTAGGCCTACATAAATCTACCTTTTTTCTTCTTTTTTTTAGCACCGCGTCCTACTACCCATTCAAGTTACACGCATATATATTAGTACGCCAATAAGTTAAGGTTGAGGAAGGTTAAATTTAGAGTAATTGTACCCATGGTGACGTGGATGGAGCATTGAAATCAATTTATGAAACCCCCTTTCAAGACAGCCATTTGGAATTCAAAAATTGATCTCCCAATCATCGGCAGTCTAGCATATGGTGAGATTTAGAACTTTCTTCCACAATTAGGGTCACATTTATTAAGAGCCTAAAATAAAATATAAAACTGTTTATGTACCCACCTTTCATTCCTCCATGTCTAAGAAACTTAAGGTTTTTTCATAATACTGTCTTAATATAAGGTAGTTTTAATTTTAAATTTTGGTACCATATCTGCACGTATATTGTTTCCAAAATCTAAGTAACCTATTTTAACCGTGTTATTACCGTTGCCTTTTATTTTTGGAGACCATGTTCAAATGTTTCAAATTTTATTTTCGTGTATGCCATTTTTCACTATCGTAAAAAATATATAAAAAGCACACAAAACAATTTTATTTTACATGTTAGCTATACAAATTAAGTTTCATCTTATCACCTTCAAACTCTAAATGGTACATCAAACCCTCTTTTTAGTTCATAGTCAGTTAAATAAAAATAGAATACAGTTGTATAAAAACAGGCCATACACACATATTTTGGAGTGAGGAAATTTTAAGTTGGCATTATTTAAGATTTTAAATTTCAAATAAATTTTTTTTTATGTATCTTGCTTTAAGTATATTTTTAAAATAAGGTATTTAATGACTATATAACAGCTTTAATTTAGTTTTAGCTATTTAATTTTTGTAATAGGTTATTTTGTTTTTATCGGTTCAGAAGAAAATTCCAGCAAAGCTATTCATTTTATTGTATTCTAATGTATTCGCTATAGCAGTTGGAACAAAATTGCACATTAATGTTAGAATAAAACCTCTGAACAGAACAGAAAGATAATGTTGAATAATTCTTGCAAAACACGTTCGCCCCAAGTACCTTCTGTTAACAATCATAGGATACGGTGGAGGAGAGAATAGAAAGGGAAGAGAATATTTGTATCCACCGTCTTTCTCTCCAATTCATTAAACAGTGTTATTTTTTTAATGAGAGGCAAAGCACGTGGCATTTATAAAGCCTTTTGTACCACCATAAGATAAGCAAGATAAAAACTAAATGATGAAGACAAATAATTAAGAGTAAACCAAGTGTAGGAGCAAGGTTGAAGCGATGGCATGGGGAGCTAAATAAAAAAAAATAGTTCTGAATTTCAATAACTCCATGACATCACGTAATGATTGTCTGCTTTTCTCTTTCATTTCATTTCTTCAATATTTTCAAACATACATGTTCTCAAGGGGGATTGACATCGGACGAGGTGTGGGAGGATGGTTGAAGGGGGAAGGAGCTTATGCTAAGATCATAACTAGTTACATTGAGAGTGGCTTCTGACATAATTTTTTTAAGTTGATATTAAATATATATTTTTAAGCTTCTCAATCCCAAACCACAATAATTCAGGTGCAATTCCTCTAAAAGCTACCCTCCTCATCTTTGACTAGTAAATTAGATAAGTAAATAACCATAAGTAAAACAAACGATAGTAATATTGGTGAAATTAAAAATGTATGCCCTTTTTATATTTCTTTTATTTGTAGAAATATAATTCATATAAAAAAATAGCGTAGCTAAATTTACACAAAACCTTTTGCAAAATTATTTTCATGTAAAATTTAAAGCTTAGTGAAAAATTAGTTTCTTAATCAGATTATATTGACTCAACCTTTTATGAAACAAACTAGAAAATATACCAATTATTGAAACTATTAATGGTATGAACAAATGTGAAAGATTATATTTTAACGCAAAACAAAAAATATAGTAATAATGTATTGTTAATTATTAATATATTTCACTGGTTTTATAATTATTATGATAGTAATTACAAAAAGAAAGGGGTCAGATCCGTTTCAATTTGTGACATGTCAAGTGTTTATGTACATACATACAAACAAACGCAACACTGCACAGGAATATATTACTCTACGTTGCTTGACATTAAGATGAAGTTTATTCGAGTAATAATGGTATCTTCCTTTATATATGATTCAGTTATTTCTGAAAATATAGGCTTATAAGCTCTTGATAAGTGGTTAAAACCAAAATGGACGAAATATCTTATTAGAGGAATGCGGTCCTTATAAATTTATAGGTTTTTATTTAATATTTCAAATAATTGTTTTAGCAAACAATATATGTAAACCAACTAATATAGTCAATAAAAATATCCTATCTTTTTAAATATTAATACTTTTTCTATTTTTATTGTTTTAACACCACGTCCTACTACCTTTTCGGGCTATACGCCTATGTACTAATTACACTAATGGGTTAGGGACTAGGAGGGTTTAACTTAGAAGAAATACAACCACATTTGCGTGGACGGAGAGTGAAATCCATTTAGGAAAAACCACCCAGTGCACCTGACCGGAATCGAACCTCGATCTACCCATCTTGGACAACCTAGTCTACTGCGAGAGTAGCGAGTAAGTCCACGCAGCGATCGAAGCGGGTCTCTTCCTACCACACATGTTCTGAAATGTTTTCTAATATTAGTTTATATTTTATTTGAGGCACTTAAAGTGCACTTTATGAACAGACCGATCATTACAACTCATGACTTAAAAACCTTTTTAAATTGACTTAGCACCGAGTTCACTGCCCTTCAAATCATTCAAATTAAAGAGGAATCTCCAATTACATAAATGATAGATTTTTCGGCCATGCCTGGAAACTAACCTAGGAGCCTTACCGACTGAGCCAAGGTTTCCAGTGATATATTTTTAAATTATGTTGTAGCTCTTCTTATGTTCGATCCGAAAATAAGTTGACGGGTCTGGCGGAGAAAGAAACTAGTGACGTCAGAGTGAGTGGTCTCTCGTCACGCTAGATACGTGACTAGGCAAGCGCCGCGAGTTGGTTTTAATTGGGTAATAGGGAGATGGGTACAAACAAGGGAGTGAGGGTGTTAGAAGGCGAGAGAGAACCTAAGCGAGCAAGTACTAAGCCCTTTTACTTCCCCCTTCCCTCTCAACCAACCCAATTCCCTCTTCTTTTTTTCACTTCGCGTTACCGCGTCGCTTCGTTAGCAGAGAAATTGGGAGGAAACGAAAGCAGGAGGACCTTTACCCGTGCGATGCGACCACCGCCATCTTGTTGCGTGAGTTTATACGTAGCATTCAAAACATGTGCCTAAAACAAATACGCGTAAAATCTTGATACATGCACAGATCACAATTAAATATATACGCGACTGTTGTGTATAGAACGATCATTTAAAATTATATATTTGGGGTGCGGGAATTATATTAATTCTATTCGAATTAGAGTAGAATTGAATTTTTGATTATTTTTTTTAAATATTCAAAATATGATTTGAATTTCAAATATTTGATAGTATATATATTTAACTTTGGAAAAAATACTATATTGTGAGAATGTATACATTTGGTCCCAGGTTTATACCCGTGAAGTACGATATTAGTTTAGTATTCTATTAAATTACGACACATTTTTTTATGTACGTCCCATTTTCTTCCACATAGTGATGTAAACAGTTGTTGAATATATTTTAAGAGTGTCCTGTGATGGCATGACCAGTTTATATTCATTTAAAAGGTTTGTCATCTAAAGCCGCTATGCTGATGATTATATATATATATATATACATATATGTACATATATATTCAAGATATGTTATATATACCTTTATTTTGATTGGAAGAACAGTATAAAAAATACAAACATATTTATTTGCGGCCAACATTGATAACATCTTACTATTATAATAATGCTTTTCTAGAAGTATTGATAATATCTACCAAAAGGGACAGCTGCAGATAACATGACTTGATTAATGAATATATAAAAATTGTTTTGGTAACTTTAGTAACTAGCTTCTAGTGTTCTTCCTACCAAAATCAATTTTATGTATGTGAAGAAAATTAAACTCAATGTTTGTAGTGAAGCTATATTTTATTTATCTTGTCCAAAATAAAATTAGCCATAAAAATTGCAAAACACTGCCCCTTTCTCGCGATCCCTACATCCCTACTTTAAGTATTGAATTTCTGACCCTTAGTTTTAGATCAACATTGAAGAACACTAATTATTTCCGGTTTGAATCCAGTTTTCATTTTGTAAACTTATACTAGAAACTAAGGTACGAGTAATCAAGGGTTCACTATTAATGGGATCCAAGATACTAATCACCCTATTTACGTTCCAATTATACTATTTACATATTTAAAATTATTCGTCAATGAATAAGAAAATTTTCAAAAATAATTTTTTATGTTATACCTAATCACTCTTAATCTAAAAAAAAAAATCATACGAGAGAATCATACAAACTTTCTAACATTGTATATTATAGATTCAAAGCAAATTTTCAAAAATAGAATTTCAATAAGCTACCGTTAAATAAGTTTCTTCATAAAAACAATCCCATGATCTTGTTATTCACAATAAAAACTCATAAAAAAAAATTCAAACCAAAATGTTCAAATATTTTAAAAAAATTTCATAAATATGATTTTTTTTTTGTTAGTCTAAATTTATTTCAATTTGTAAAAATAAAAAGATATTCTTATTTGTCTTACAAACACTACTCCCAATTATTTATTTTGAGTTTAATCTAAAAATCCAATTTCAAAAAACTTCATTTCTTCAAAAATATATAATAAGTATGCCAAGTTTAAATTAATTTATTTTAGAAAAATAAACATACAATATTATTAATCATGTGGAATAGTCCCCCGATATAATTTTTGAACAAAATGGTTAAAACCATATTTTCAAGAAAAAAAAAAAATTTACAAAAATCAATCATCAGTGACATACTACGAAATTAATATATTTCTATTTATGATATACATTTTTTTAAGAAATACACAATTTGAATCGAATTATTGTAGCCATTTTATTTATCAGCAGTCATCAATAATATACCCTTATATTCATTTCTCCCAAAAAATAAGTAATCAGTCTTATTGTCATGTCAAACACTCCCAAAATATCAATTTAAAACAAAATCTTAAGAGCTATTTTCAAAATGTTTAAAATTTTTGAAAGATCAGTCATCATTAAAATACACTTAAATAAATTTTCACCCCAAAAAATATCTACCCATTGGTAACCAAATCGTTAAAGAAATGTTTACAGTATTTCAAATTTTTGAAACATCACACATCTGTAAGCTACAACTAAACGAATTAAGAAAAAGCCACTATAAACTATACAATTCAATTTTTCATTCTAAACACTCATTAGATATAATTTTCTTTGAATTGAAAAATGACACCTGAACATGGGAATCCAATCCATGACCTTTGGCTTAGTACGCTAATTATTATCTAACCAATGAGCTATTCAAGGCTCATCCCATGCCCAGGGTCCTTCTCCACTCATATTTTAAGGCAAAGTCCGTGATGGACTTGTAGAAATCGTCAGCTACAAATGTGGGATCAATTAAAGAGTCATGAGCTATCAAATAACGCAGCCAACATCGACTAGGTGGTTTACTTTTTGCTGCCAATTGTACAAAACATAAAGCCAACTACTGAGTCGATGATGGCTGCGTTATCTGATAGCTCGTAAACCAAATTGATCAAACATTTGTAGCTGAAAATTTCTGCAAGTCCATCACAGAAACTGCCTTAAAGTATGAGTGAAAATGACCCTGTGCACAGAATGGATTCCTGGATATCTCAGTAGTCAAGATCGTTGGCGTACTATGCCAAATATCCCGGGTTAGATACCCGTGTCCAGGTGTATTTTTTCAATTTAAATAATATAATATCTAGTTGCAGCTATAACAGTTATTAGCAAAACTATTAGCTTTGCTATTTAATCCACTCCTTGGATAAATAGGATCAACGACCGAGCTTATTTAACTAAATCCACTGACATATATAGCTATCTTTAACGGAGTTAATCTGATTTCTATATAGCTTATTTATAAATATGAAATAACTTAAACCAATGCTTTTCACTGTCTGATAATGCAATGCTGACTGATCTTGAATATATTCCGAGCCTAAGTATTAATTTACTTTTAGAATGAGATAGAAATAAAAATTTACCTATTCCAGTGAACGGTGAAAGAAGGTATTGAGGGGAAACTAAATCAAATACTTTTACATCAGCTGCCTTGTTTCTTGATGAAAAATATTATTAAGAAATTTAGCTTCTCAATTTTCTATGGTATTTCCTCTCTGTTAAATCGTAATGAATGTCGGAATGTGTCCAAGTCACGACATCTGAATTGGTCTCCTCGCACGCATTCGTGACAAATCTAATGGCCAGAAGGAGGAAATTAGGGTTAAAATGATAAGCGGTGGTAAGGGCAGGAAGGGGTAAAGAAATGAAAATAACAGGCCTCGTATTTCATGGACGGTGAGTTGGGTGATCACAATTTGTATGTATTGTTCTTATTTTTGTTTAAGAATTTTCCTTGTTTTTTTTATGGAATACTATATTTTATTTTTGTTAAATCTATTGAGATTCTTTTAATATTTACCACTTGATATTTCGTTTGTCAACATTTCTGTATGTCCAGATCTTTGTTATGATTAGCTGTCAAATGCAAATATAATTTTTAGCCAAAATTTGGCAGGGACGTTCTTTAAACCTAGGCCAAACAACGTATGTACATGTAGATCAATAAGAAACATGATATATTAACAATTTCGAAGAATACTACGATGATGTTGATATAACCTATTAATAAAGTAAATAATTTGACATGTTAAATAACGCTTTGCCTAAGTGACCACAACACATTATTTTAAAATAGTATATTGTATGATGTGAGTAAACCAGTAGTGTTTTAATTCATGTCTTAAATTACAATGCAAGTGTACGAATTTGCGTAAGTGCATAAGTTAGTGTAGTTATCAATCTAGTTATCTGGTTTTAAACTTGTTTGCACGCTTTCATTAATAAATTTTAAAAAATCATATGAAAAAATCTAAGCTCTCACAATCGTTTCATTAAATGGAAATCAAAAAGAAAGAGAAGGTTCCTTCATTGATTTTAATTCCGAGGTTTGTTTTTAAATTATCATTCAAACTTTCAGGATAGAAGGAGGAAAAAGGTGCTATACTTAGATTTTATTATTTAATTGAAGTGGTACTAGTTTCTTTTTTTTCCCTCCTCATTTGAAAATGTCGAGCTCACTTCAATGTTCTTGGTATGGTGCAAGTTACCCCCTCTTCCCCCTTATTGTATCATACACAGGCTCTACGCAACGGCTGTAAAATGTACTTATAGTTTTATCCTGGTAGTTGTTAGTAATGGTTAGAATGTTTCCCAAGTTTTTTTTTAGTCTATTGTATACTTCAGGTCTGATTAAAACTAAAGTGGGCTTGTAATTTAAAAACAAAATGTTTTAGAAAATTTGTTACCACCGTAATGTATTTTAAAACGAACCTTTACATATTATACAATGACATATTAACGTATGTGTTTATATAAATTATTCTCTCCTTTATTTAGTTTTTGCTTTTTTAATTTATCTATAGATATTTATATGTTCATAATTTTAGTCGACTAAGTAAAGACCTAAGTTTTTAATATAGTTAGTAAAGTATTTTTTGTGAGTATATTATAGTCGTAAATAATTTTTAATTACTAGATTAATAGTACATAATGTATATAAATGATGATACATTATTTACAAGTAATTAAATTTTTAAAAAATTCACTGAGCTTAACTTGCTCCAAATAAAGACACCATTATAATTTTTATTATCTAATTAAACATATAAAAAGTTATTAGTTGTGAAAAATTGTAAAATAAATGTTTGCTTGATATAGTTCGATTCTTACTTTGCAAGCAGGCTTTGAGTTTGATCTTAATACCTCGGACAATGATAATAGTTGTATTCCAACGTGGCCAAGTATTATCCCTAAAAAAGAATATTGGTTAATTTTTTAATTTAAATGTATTAATTATCCCAGTCACTTTATAAAAATGCTGATGTTCCCTAATATCTGTTAGCCATCTCCACGTGAAATTTATTTAATCGTATCCTCTTAACGTAACTCCTTAGTTTAAGTGGCCCGTTTGTTAAAAATATATTAAGTCAATGACTAAAACAAAGCATAAGAATTAGTTTGAGTAAATCAGATTTCATAAAATTATTTCCAGTCAAATATAGAAACAAAATGATGTAATGGAAAAAAAAAAAGAAAATGTTCACTTTATGTTCGAACCAATAAAGGTTACAGTTACCACTCATCACCAGTCTCTTTCAAGGATTGGAATTGGGTTTGAAAATATTGAGGGTAGTTGGTTGGCAGTGGGGTAGGAGGTGAGTACTACCCAACCATTCAAAGACTATTCCTGAAAACCTGCCAAACTGGCAACCATGTCGGCAGCCCGAATAGACTTCTACTTGCTTTTGTTTTGATTTAATATCCGCCTGGGCAAGCCCTAGGAAAGGCTTGTTTTATCTTTCAGCCACACGCCGCGCCACTGTACTTATATTTATTTTTGGGGGTGTGGGCTGGTTGGTGGAGAGAGAAATACTAACATCCTTTCTTTCTAAAAAATATATTATCTCTCTTTCTTGTTTCTTTCTTCTCTCTTCTTTTCAACTCTTCAAACAAGAGGGAAGAGGAAGAGGCTTAGAAATGATTCTCTCCTAATTCTCTAGATAATTCTAAGTTCATAACATCCCACATATATTCTTATAAGCCCAAACAAAATACATTTTCAAGCTGATATTTCAGAAGTCAAGGGAGAGCTCAACTTAAAATAAGTGATACGGTATAGTATTAAGTATAGTATTAAAATTTATAGTTAAAATAAATAAATAGCTTATGTGTGCTGATATACTTACAAATAACATATAATATTGGCAGTTATATAAAAATGTAAGTAATCCTCTTCATATTTAATTATGCGTCTTAATACACAATTTTATAAATCCTCTTCTTTAGGAATATAAGAATTAAATCAACAAACTAGCAAATTGGCAAATAAGCGAATTAAAAGTACACACAAGGTCATTCTCAATCCACAAAACGTATTGAAGTACGGTTTTCTACATTATTCATTTCACAGCATTAATGATTAGTTTTCTTAGTACATAATGGTCTGAAATTGGCTTTAGCCTTGTTCAAAATGGGTATCTGGATAGTGCTTCACACGATAAGTCGCAATGCACAGTCATTTTAGAATAACAAATTATTTAAGTGTAGGAGATTGATCAACGATTTTTGAAGATTTTGTTCCAAACTATAATAGTATAAACGGTAAACTATGTAAGATAGTGTCGTATCATTTACTTATTAATGTAAACATAGATTGTAAGCACCTTAATAAGGTATAAAATGTCTAAAATAAAGAACCCTAAATTATAAACTTATGATTGTTAACACTAATGGCCCACGTGCTAGAGTATTATTATTTTACCAAAAAACACTAATATACCTAATTACGGTCCATAGAAAGAAAGATTTGGAGATTCAGTTTTGATTTATCTTTAGTCTGAATCGTGCTAAAATATTAAAAAGGACTAAATGAAAAAAAAATCTGATCTTCTTGTGTATTAAAAATTACTCCAACATTTATCTATCAATATATGAATTTCACCCGCCTCAGTGGCGTAGTTGGCTAACGCGCTAGTTTTGTGTTGAGCTAGACTGCCAAGGACGGGGAGATAGAGGTTCGCATCTCACTCGGGTGAATTGAGGTGATTTTTCCTAAATCGCTTTCCACTCTTCTTCCACGCCAATGTGGGTTTACTTCCTCTATATTCAACCTGCCCAATTCCTAACCCATTAGTGTGATTAGTACTTAAGCGTATAACCTGAACGGTTAGTAGGGCGTAGTAGTGCTAGATAAAATAAAATAAATGTTTTTATGATAACTCAAGTTTTTATTAAACATTATTTATCAAGCTACCTACAGTAGCATGCAAATTAATCCGGACACAGGTGTTTTTTTTTCTACGTTGTGGATACTTTGCTTGACCACACCCATTATCTGAGTTGTCTGTGAAATGTGAGGTTATTGTTCTTTGTTTATCTAGTAATTGGCATGTATTAAATAGTGTTTTGTGGAAGTTTATTACAAAATAATATGTTCACATTTTATGTGCTGTGTGTAGTGAGTCAATTGCCTCGTGTTCTCATTGTTTATGAAGACTCCCAATTTGAGGTTTTTGCCAGAATTGTTCAAGAAAGGCCTCTCAAGGCACTTGTAAATATTATTATTTAAAGCAACTTAGACGGGTTCCTTAAGATACTTCGAATGAATGCGGCAGAGTTATAGTGTATACTTTTCTATCAAGTTTTGATAGGGGGTATTTCCGTTAAGCTATTGTCTTGTCATTGCAGTCCTAATTAGGGCTTATTTATCGCTAATGTGCGGGATTTTGCTAGGTGCCCCCTACCCATGGTCTTGACGTTCTCGCAGTTGATAGACGAGCTCATATGGGCTTGAAACAATATATAGATAGTCTCTTAGTAACCGGGCAGGTATATACGAGTATTGGAGAAAAAGATCTATATGAGTTTACATTAGAATTAATTGGATGGTGTACAGACTAATTCTAGCTATGCACTTACGAATTTGCTTATTACGAGCATTTGACATAATAACTTTAAAGTGAACCTATTGCAGAGCAGGAGCTGCCTGATTAAAATCTTTGAATCTATGATAGATGCCTAGTTACAGTTTTTGTAGGAATTCTCTACTCAATGTTGACAGTCTGATTAAGTTAATTATATGTTTTCTAATATCACCTCATAAATCTCCATTAATATAGGCATTAACCCAGGGAATCAGAGAGCCTGTTGTTTGAGTGTTAGGTAACTCTCAAATTATTAGTATTAATTAAAAAGGGCTATTTATGACGAGCCTAATTAATTGTTCAGTATATATTGCTTTCTCAACTACATGCTCAATGTTTTTGTATGAGGTTGTATAGGCCTACTCAGAGAATTCACCTTAACACCCATCAATGGGTAACTTCAATTGTAAGTAACTTGTTATATGTTCAATAAAATATTGTATGTCTTGTACTTGTTCTCTTAATCATAACACCCCCCTTAGTGGAGATGTGTGCCACACAAATACTACTATTTTGTAATAAATGTATCTATATTAAGAAAAAAGAGAGATCAAGTATGTTCTGTGCCAAGTAGGCCCTACCAATTATTTTTAGAGATGGGAAATTCGATTCCTCGGTACCTATAGATTCTTAATGGTATCAAGAAAATACCTCGATTCTTGATGCCTAGATTCCTAAAGATATATGCAAATAATTGTGAATGCTTTATTAAGAGATTAATGAATATAAAATGTTAAAGACCGTTCGTAACGCGTTTTTTCGTTTATTATTCCATATATTTGTATAGTGAAACTTATAAAAGCATTGATTAAATTTGAGAACCTAAAATTTATGTTTAACTTTACTATGTAAACATATTTACCGTGGTACCATAATGTATTAAAAAAAAGCCTCCACATTAACAGATATCAACCCTGTGTTAAAATATAATTACAATAATGCTTTGCAAATTTACTGTCACAAATTAAATAATAATTTAGGTAAAGTTCATTTCAAAATCTTAAAGCCAAGATTAAAATTAAATATTTTAATGATCTAATTAATATTTAATAGACTTTAACCAAGTTTCCAGAAAAAAACAAATTGGTAAGAAAGGCTCACCTATCACGGCACTCATATTGGTTCAACCTTCTTCAACTATTCAGTGAAGATGCTACAAAGTGTCAAGTAAATTAAAATTACATTTCCATATCTTAGTGTGAAAATGTAAGTGTATACTAAACTTTAAACCAAATTATTGCAACAAATGGGAGAAGTTTATCTTAACATTTTCACTAAAAATATATAATTGTAGTAACATAAATACAATATTTTCTTAAACCAATATGGCCATTCCCACTTCATTTCAAGCCTATTCCAGTAAGAATCGAGTATCGAGGAATCGAGATAAGAATTTAAGAATCGGAATATAAAAACTGGTATCGTCTCATCTCTATGTATATATTTATTGTAATATTGATTGGAAGAAACACAAACGTTTAAGTAACTAAAAACATTATTTCTGATACAAACTATAGCTTGTAAAGATCCTGCTTTGTTGCATAGCTTTTGGTGTAATTAAATTCAGTTTTGTGTCAAATTTATTAGTCGCACTGTACTGTTGTTGATTCATTTCCGTACACGTGCAGAGGCTACGGGTTATGAACATTCAGTTGGCTTGCTTCTAGCCCTAGTAATTATTAAAGAAAAAAACCTCGCAGTGTAAGTGCGAGAAAGAGAGCAATATTTTTCATTTGCAAACTGTATTTATTTTGATTTCTTTTTAAAAAGTAGTTTTGTTGGTGCTCGCAAGAGTTCAGCAAGCTCTCGGTATCAAAATTAATGTTATAGCCATGAAACTGTTGGGGGGTATTAATAATTTGTGGCACTTGTTAACGAGGTGTTCTAAGAGAGGGACGCGATGAAGAGGCGCGGGTGCTATTGTGACAATTTCTTGAATGTAGCAGCTTAATATGTGAAAATAAAACTTGTAAAATGTGTTAATATATAAATATCATTTAATTAACAACATTTCAAGAGGTTCGCGTGAGAGAGAATCGCGACCAGCTACAAATATTTTAAAATAACAAAATGTATTCACTAGTGCTGATCCACACCTCAGGAGATAAGTGTCAGAGAATATCAAAGTAGCAATAAGCCATTCACCAAAACACTAAGGATGTGTTTCTCTCGTTCTTGTCTTTGTTTACGTTAAGTGTCACTAAAAGAGCCATTGTGTGTATGTGTGTCTGTCTGTCCACTGATTTTTTTTTATCAAACTTAGGTACCAATAAAGTACAAAACTTAAAATTCAGTTAGTTCAGTGTTGTATCTAACCATAACATTCTGAAAATAAAATATTTTTTGTAATGGGATGGCCTAGAGGGAGATCAAACACACCGCAATCACACCACGATCACGTGAACAGAGCGTGTAACTATGCATTTTTTTTATAGCGCCTTACCCGTGCAAATAGTAGGATTTAGCAGCATGTAATATATAAAGTTTGTTTTCAATTACAAGTAGGCTATTCAAAGGGATATAAACGTAAGTTTAAACGACTACACGTAGAATATAGTAAAGAATAACAACCTAATTTTGAATAACTCTAATACAGACGAATAAAAGTTCCAAATATACTACTCATGACTGCTGTTTTTTGTCTACCCCCCCCAAACCACAATTCTTTTTGTACAAGATGGCGGACGCCTCAGTCGCCCCACATTACCGCTTTTACCCTCATAAGGAAAGCGCACGTGGACCACAATGCACCACGCAACTACCCCTGAAGGGAACAACAAACACGTTAAGCTGCCTTCTCTTTATATCATCTCTGTATAATTTTTTTCACCCTCAACCCCTTCACCGCAATGTGGCGCGGGGTGTAAATGTGGGGAGGAGCCTGCAGGAAGGTTTTAGACGGAAGTGTTTTGCACCAAGAGTTACCACCGTGAAACGTGTGAGATCTAACACGACCGCTGTGAGAGAAAAGCATGTGAGTTCACTAGTTCTTGGTCGACACTTTCTGGAAGAGATAGAAGACTCTAGAAACTTACAAGAAGCGTTTGACGTTATTGTTGAGAAATGCTTACAACACCAGTTTAAAGGAAAGTTTTAATCCTTTTCTTTGCTTTTTCGGGGACTTTTATTTTAAAATCATTGGTTGTAGGCGGAGAAGATGGATGCCATTTAAATGGTACACATTAGAACCATCAGTAATCTTTCTTTTATATTCATGATGTAATGGGGCTCAATATAAGGGTCAATATTTTTAGATTTTGTATAGTAAAACCAGATTTTTAAAAAAAATGGCTATCTTAGCTGATACGTAAGGTAAAATTGTAAACGTTAACTATCAACAGCTCTTTACTACTTTTCGAAAGTATATTGTCATTTGATGAGAAACTTCAAGGATGCCCGTGACGAATTAATATTCGAGAGCTGTTAATAATACTAAATGTAGAAAATCAAACTAACTGCATCTATTGAAGTTTTATTTACTGAGTAGTAAACGTATTTTTGATATAAGCAAAAACTTCTAATAAACTTAAAAATGACACCTGGGCACGGGCCGTTGTATGAGTGAGTGCGAAAGGGCCTATCAAATTTGTCGGAAAGGTATTCACACCTACCTTCCAGGGCTATTTTACATGCCACAATCGATACGTGACTGACGGCTTTACTTCCCCTCCGAAGAATGTTGTACTATCAATTTTTATCACTCAAGAAAAATCCGTCGATCCCGGCTGGGTTTGAACCCACAAATATCGGGTCTTGAGGCGAACACTCTACCTCAAGACTACGTAGGTCGAACCTTATATAATATTTTATAATATTGCGGAGCGTGAACATATTTGCTTTAAGACCTCACTTATTGGATCTATTGAAATATCCCATTTACTAGCCATACAATACTCTGGACACATATCTAACTAATTAAGCAGATACAATTATACACATATTAACTTCATTTCCCTGGTGTTCTGGATTAATTGCATAAAATGTTTACCGCCGCAGAAATTGTTACAACGGTTGTTCGAATCCATTAAAATTCGCAACAGCAGAGACTCATTACAGTTCAATTATCTGACACTAGATAAGGGTTTCCGTTATCAATCGATCAATCAGTTTCAACTGTAATTACATATGCTCGTTACAAATAAATGATTTGTTACACAACCAGTCCCGTTTCAACACAATTATAAGCCGATTATGGCTTAGGGGCGTAGATTAGACGACGTCCTTCAATAAGCTCGGTTAATTAATTTAATACGTTTTGAACAAGGTTTGATCACTTTATTTTTTAATTACAAAAGAGTCGTATCACCAGCAATCCCCCTTAAATTAAAGGCAAAATTTTAATACTTTCACATTAACAATGGTCACATGGTTTAGCATGTCACTCATGAAATACTGTATTACCAGTGATGGGGATATCAGGTTTTGAATCCCGATTGTGCGGAGGCTTTGTTTTCATAAATAGCTTCCCACACTCTTTTTACATACATGCGAGTATATTTCCTCTGAAAATATATCTTTCTCATCCCTATGCAATTTAATTAAATAATGTTTGGGTGAAACCCAAACGGATCCTGAAACGCATTTAAATCATTATTCAACACACCTCCTCATAAACAGTAGTATTATTACTCATTAAGATTGTAAGTAATATCAACTGAACTTGGGACGTAAAGTAAATCAAAAGGAAATGGCTTTATAGGACTTTCAAATATATCGTGATCTCTATTTCAAAATGTCCTGGAGATGTTGGACACATTTATTCAGACGGCATACTGGCCAATAGCAACTATAGTGAAATGATGGTCCCTCTATCGTAATGGGCACCAAAACAATATAACTTATATAATATTTAAAAGATTAATCTTCGTTAATAAACCCTTTTCAAACAATATGTGTCTCCCCTGATTTTTGTTTATTAACCTATTCATCCAAAATATATTATATCTGTATCTTTCAAAGTGATCATGGAAGATTAGTGTGGGGTAGATAACTGCCCTTTTACTTTAAATCTCATAGCACATTCTCAAAAAGACAAGTGCCTTACATCAGTGCTCTTTAGAGATGTGCCCGACTTTCAACTGGGTAGTTGGGTTTGGAATTCTAGAAGAGTGCGCTTGCCGTTGTGTTAAAATATGATAAATCTTCACCCTCTTTTCGTGCTAACGCTGTAAAATTTTACCTACAATAAATATTCAATTAACTTACGTATTAGGTTGAAGACTAACAACCTGGCACTTGTTAGGTCCATATAATGTGCATTCCTTTAACTTCTTGTGTGGTTTATTGGGAGGCAACAAAGCTTTGACATTAAAGTCTATTTTATGACAAACTTTGATCTGGTACAATTACTTTCCAAGTTTTCAGCTTTCTTCATCGACGATCCTACGTCAATTTATACTTGGCCTGCCCCAACATCGGCGTCCTTGTGGTTTACAGCCGAGAGATTATCTTTCACACTATCCTAATCCCTCCGGAGAAAGTGTCCAAACCATCGAACCTTGATCTGTCTGAACTCCAGTTGGATGGGCTTCTGGTTAGTTTTGTTTCCAGATATTCATGACACAATGTTTGGCCAGCATTGATATAAGTATGATCCTTAGACAACTGTGATAAACGTCCACAGTCTTTGGTTTAGGTGTAGTGTTGTTTTCCATGTCTCGTATCTTTAGAGAAGGACCAACTTCACCTTGCTCTGAAAGATCCAGTTTGGTCTCCAGACTTAATATTTTGGATCTCCGGATTAGTCACAAGCTGATAGATACCCCCTTGGATATATTGATTCAGCTCTCGATGTCTTCATCTGTACATCCATATGTGGAGATGATGCTCCCCATTTAGCAGAACTTGCTGAGTAACGTGCCTACTAATGATTATTACTAAGATGATGATGATAGTATAATATAATTTGAAAATGATGGAGCTAGTTTTGAGTGCCCTACAAAATATTTTATAGTATATTTAATTCCTTTTTCAGAAAGGAGAATTTGAAAATAGTTGGTATGATTCAAAACATGGTATGGTGTTGTGAAATAAAACCAACTCTGGCTTTAGTAGAATTAAATAAATGACATGTTTCCGACTGAAGTGGAACTGAAAGGATCAAGTATTAATGAGAGAGTGGGACTCATCGCCAACATTTCACATTAAACTACTTTATATTATATTATGTAAAAAGGTACAGAAGCCAAGCTAAAAAAAAAACCAATGAGAAAGAGTAAGGTACTTTTTGTCAACTGTTGTGTAGCTAAACTACTTTATTTATTTTTAATTTTTCAGCACAAAATCTTACTACCTGTTAAGGTTACGCTAGTGTGTAAGTGATGATAAAGGCTTAATATAGAGGAAGTATACTCGAACTTCAGAGATGAAGAGTGTAAAACCCTTTAGGAAAATCACCCTCAGTATATCCAACCAGGATTTAAACCCCAATATCCCTGTCTTCAGCACTCTAGTGCATTTCACTTTGCCACGCATTCTGTTCACATTTCAGCTGAATAGAATCCATCACTACTAACAAAAGTTTTGTGCGTGTCTAGAGTTTAAAAAAGAGAGAGATGATTAGTTTTAAATGAGCACGTTTTTAGTTTGACTATTTTCAAATGAACTATTGTGAGTCACTTAAAAAATATAAGAAGAAAACAAGTTCTCCCAACACCACCATCTGAAAACATAGTTAAAACAGAGTTCTGGGTTCTATTACTGAGAAGTTAAGTACTCTAGATCTGAGCATTCGCTCTGCAAGCTTCCAATAACCACCGCTGGATGTCGGAAGGATAAGAGTGGAAAGGGGGGAAGTGGTTTTAGGTGAGGGGAAACGGTGACAGTAATTACAAAATATTGGATGTCCCCGAGCTGGTGCAAAGGGCCATTAAACTCTTTCACCCCCTCCCTCTTTTCAAACCGCCACCCCTTTCAACCCCCTGCTGCAAATTTACCACCTACCCTTAAACCTACACTTTCCTACACCAACAAGTTGACTTAGTTTCTTTATGGGGGTAGAGGGGAAGGTTCACTAATTGTTGTTAGTACAAAGCTATTAATTTGTTCCAGCTATATTATAAATTCAAGCTATCCATTGAATATTCATTAAATATGTTACTAGGATGGGAATTGTTAGTATACGAAATTATGGTTATAACGTGGGACAGTGGGAATTAAATGATCCTTTTTTAGAATTCAATGAAAAAAGTCGATGCATTGTTTGATTATAGAGTTTTTTTAACGTTATATCATAGGTTTCATTTGCTACACTAAATGGTTGGATTTTAATTACTATAAAAAAGTATTATTACTGCTAATAGTATTGTGATTATCTGTATAAGTCTACTTACAGATGTTAGATTAAAAGAATACCGTAAAATCATCTCTTTTTATTTTGGAAAATTATTGATTAATTTTTAACCCCCGTAAAAAATTCTAAATGGTGGAGCAACTTTAAAGTCGGTTCGAACCTCTCTTTGGAGGTCTCTTATGGCTAAACGGTAAGACCTATAAAAAAAAACGGATTAGACTTGCAGCTACGGATTTGGCGAGATCCACAAGTTTGGTCCTATTACTTTTTGTCGTATCTCCATCGGTTATACCTTAGATAAAGCTAGATTTTGCACATTTTCCACACTTCTTTTATTTCAAAACAACGCTGGAATTAGATTAGTTTACATCCACTTGCAAAGAGAACTAACGGAGGCGCTTGGGGGCGGAGCCCCCAACGAGCAAATCGAGTCTTATTATAAGAACGTTAACACCAAAGGCATTATCAAACGAGCTAAATTGAAACAATAACAGCTTCTACAGTTATATTTACATATTCGCGTATCAATTCCAGTGCTTGGTGGTTGAATGTGTCACTTGCGTTGGGTCTGGTGTATTCCATGTTTGTTAATATTTCTATATTATAATAAAATTCTTGCTGAATATAGTCTCTCTTGTGAGATACAATAAATTTAAAATGTCACCTAAAATATTAAAAATGACACAGGAGGATTAAAAGTAAATAATATTATAGCTAAACAGGAATATATCTCAAAGTAGTTTTCGAACAAATCTTAATCTTTATATATACCTAGTTGAACAATATTTAACCATTATTGAACTTAAAATTGTAAAGGACCTATATAGCCATTCATGTACACAGTCTACCAGTGAGTAAGATGTTGAATATTCGTATAGTTTTCTAACCCGATATTTACACATCTCTGTATTTAGTTCCAATGTCGCAAGTTAGTTCAGTTTAAAAGATGAGTCTTAACACAACTCCATATTTATTAGAGCAAGATGTAAGAAGCTCAAGAAAAAGGCCAGTGATTTTACAGTTTTTATAGCAAAAATGTTGTCCAAAATAGATATTGCTTCAGTAAACACATAGTTTAGTTATCTTCATATGGTGATATAAACTGTTGATTAATATTTGTCATGATCGTTGCGGCGCTAGATGACAAAATTTTTAAAGGAAGAGAAAAAGTTCCCATTAATTTAATAGGACACCCTTGACAGATAAAAAATCAATAAATGTTGATGTCCCAATGTAAGGAAAATTAAACTATATGTTTATAATTATGCAATATTTGATTTATTTTGTACCAAAACAATGTTTTATACAAAAACTGCGGAAACCCTTACCTTTTCCCGCATTACCTACATCCCAACTTTATATTATACATACGATCCCAATAAAGAGCTACCCATTACACAGTGGTCACGTCATGATATTAACGTCAATCTCATCACTTTTGGTTTGCTGGTGATATGAGATCAGATATACACAGACTTTTTCTACCCTACACAAATTCAGGTAGGCTTTTCTTGAAATCATATCTTTCTTAGCTCAATTAAATGAGAAGAGACTTGATATAGATCAGGTAGTAAAACTCTATGCTAAAGAGTGTAGGATCGATTGAAATTATTGGGGGAAATTTTTTTTAAAAAGTTATCTTTTTGTATGATGACTTGTGACCTACAAATTAAATGATTAAATAATTAAATTAAACTCAAACAACTAGTATTAATTAAACATAACAGTTCAGTGTAAACAATAAAAACCATCTGTACGTCTCTACTCTCCCACCCTTTTGTAAGGATTATATCATAAAATGAAATAACTTACGCCAACTAAAGCAACAATGCGTCACTCTTCATATCTGCGGCCTTGATGAAAACAAAACAAAAGGCTAGCTGCTATACAAAATCTGAGAAGAAGAACAGAGAGGGATAGAGAAGGAAGGTGAGTAATGTTGGTGGTGTGCGAGGGATGTAAGGGGAAGAAGGGAGAATATGAGTTAAGAAGGAAAGGATGCGCATCCACTCTTTCTATTCAAGAGATGCAATTCTATGCGCTCTGACGCGTCTCGGTTCGTCCTTGTACTTTGCACTAAAATGGAATATCTACACTATTTATTTTATCTTTAAACATATGCTTTTGTTTTTTCTTAGAGAGAAGATATATAATGAAATATTTATAGTTCGAAGTTTTTGGAGCTTTTTATATGCCACCGAATTCTATTTTTACAATTTAGTCTATACATGGATATAACTCGAACAGTTTGACTGATTTCATTCAAACTTGATATTTAAGTTAGATAATTAATATTTTTATGTATAACATATATTTTGAAAACATTCTTAAGAATATCACCTAATCTTATATTAATTTTACTAAAATATATTTTCAACCTAAGATGAAAGTTGGAGAATTTAGTTAATAATTAAAGCATTGTTTTCCATGATAAATACGTTAATTTTTCATAACATAACTAAGGTAGTATTCTACAAACTCAACTAACAGACTGTTATATGAAAATAATAATTTACACTTAATTTTTTTTTTAAATAAACAAGGGTATTTTTTTTAGCACCGCATCTTTCGACTCATTAGGGCTACACGATTATGTAGGCCTATTTTTACGCTAATGGTCTTATAGATGATGAAGATTGTATTTATAGGAGGTGTAGCCTACCAGCATTTCCGTGAAGGGAGAGTGGAAAACCATTTTGGAAAATCCATACTCAGTACACCCGACAGAGATTATAACCTTGATCTCCCCAACATCGGAAGTCTAGTATACTGAGAGAGTAGCGTCTTAGACCATGTGGCCACTGAAGTGAGTTTATTTATATATGTTTTAATTTTGTCCCAAACTACAATAGACTATAATGATAAAGTTCATACGATTGTGTTGAAACATTTATTTGAAATTAATTATTTATACCATTTACTCTTCAACATAATTTACTATCTTATTAAATATAAAGACAATATGAGAAAAGGAAGCCAAAATTAACCATTGCATTTCGCGTTCTGATTCTAGCTTGTTATTATTGTCATGTAATGCAATTTTGACATAAGCTGTAACAAAAGTCCCCTCAAGTGATTAGACACAATACAAGTTAGTTTAATATAAGTCGAGACATGAAAGTGCATATTTAATATTAACACAATTTTAAAGCTACAGTATATGAAGCTCTAAAGAACAAAAATAGTTTTTTTTATACAAACAATGCTTTGATACTAACTATATGCTGTAAAGGCATCAGTAATAATTTATTTCATGTCTTGACATATTATAATATAAATGATGTCTTTCTTATTTAAATGATGTAAGCTTAACACTTATATTTTGTCTACCAAATCCTTTAGTCTGTAGAAATCAGTCATCAAAAATATTTTCAATTTGTTTAGTCTGAATTTCATTGAAATAATTCGCGAATTCTTTAAATCATGGTTCCTAGAAGATATACACCCATACACGAGTAGGGCTACTAAATCCATCGGACAACACCAGAAATTCAACCAGGGTCACTCCTATAAATGTGTTCACCTGGTGAAAGAATGCAAAATCACACTTGTCAAAAAATAATAATGTTGATTGTTCCTGGTATAGGCTAAAAGTGTGGCATTGTATTTGATTAGAACATTAAATAATTATATCTGGACATGGGAATCAAACCTGGAAACCTTGGCTTAGTGGACCAATGCTAAACTAGTGAGCTATTTAAGACTCTTTCTTCACTTAGGATCATTCTTCACTCATACTTTAAGGCAGAGTCTATAACGGACGTGTGGAAATCACAAGCTGATACCAAGATATAATTGATACCAAAACCACCGGCTACTCGGGGGGTGGCTTTTTGGGCTCACGTGGCGTACATTATCGGATGTCTCGTGCTCGGATCCTGACCGGCTCAAACTTACGCCTTGATCGTTCTTGAAACACATCTCTTACTCGTTCATTGGTGCCAGCTGTTTTTAACTTCAATTTCTTTTAACTGTATCTTAGTGCTATGTGCCAAGGTGGCAAACCATCAACCAAACAAATAGAGTGGATTCCTGTTAATTGAGACCCTTCACTTTGGTCCAACTAAGCAGCTGCCCCAATTAGGTGAAATGTTAAACAATCAGCTGAAAAAACATTAAAACAGATCAAAAAGGGTATGGTATGAATAATATAAAAGAAATATGATATTTAAGGAAAGCACGCTGTTTTTAATTTCTATTGTTGTAAACATTTATTTTAAAAAAATTACCAAAGTAAACAAACAAAATTATAATGCACATGTTTGAACTGAAGATACATTTTAAAAAAAAGTGTCAAACGAAGGCTACAATTTAAAAAGCGTTCTTGCTTTGAAAAGCTTATAAACTGTACCCTAATATTTTCTGTTTATGGGTCGCTAATGCACAAATTTGGCACAGGAAACTAATTCTAATAAAAGGCTGCCTTCATTGTCCTCCTGCCATAAAATAGCATGTCAATTCAGCGATATATTTCCTGACATTATGGTTAGTCACGCGCTCAGTTATGACATAGTCATCATTTTCTTGGTTTTCTGATGTCTTGAGTGGTTTGCTGAAATTTGCTCGGTAATCGATTCCTCATAATCTTAATATATATACAGACGTTGAAGGTGATCGTCAATCCGGTTACCACAATATAGAATAGACTCAACAAAAACCAACCTATAACATGACTTCGGATTAAATGTATTTGCTAATGCTCTTTCACTGCAACGATTAAATGGCAAGATCGGCCAAATTTGTGGAAAAAATTCAGGCGAAATACTTTTTTATTTATGTTCTTACAATTTTATCCCAAATAAATGGGTGTCCCCAATTAACCTGAATCCACTTTATATGATTCCTCTGTCAAGTTAAAGAGTGATAAAAACCAGCCAAAATAGGTTAATTTTAGGGACGAGAGCTTGGATGTGCTGGAAATAAATTAGTTACATCACAGCTTTGTGGTGCCGTTAGTGCAATGATAACAAATGTACATAAAAGCGAATAACATGAATAGTTCAGTGAGAGAACATTGGCACATTAAACTAAGAATACTAGGTTCAATACCTGTGTCCAGGTGCTATTTTTAAATTTAATATGGCTTCATCCAAAAACCTAGATACTGTTCCTATCTTCTAAGCTCCCTTAATTACGCACATTAAAGAACTCTGCTGCGTCACTAGTCTGACACCATATAAGTCAGAGACTTTTAAAGTGGAAGCTCATCTAACATGTCAGGGTTTGGGTTCCACTTGTCTGGGGAACAAACACCTCTTGCGAGGTTCCTATGACCCATCATGGCTTTGTCTTTCTAGTGTAGCCACGCACGTTACATGCGTAGTAAACATTGATAACCATGTGCCCACTATTGATATTTTTCATCACCAGAAAGCTGGGAAAATTCGCCCCCACTTTGGCCATATTTATGTCAGTGGGAGTAGTTGAGTCCTACTTTCGCGTGCCTTGGACTCACACGTAAGGGAGCTAAGACACAACCTAGGAATCGCTGTTGGTTTAAAAGAACTTGAACCTAAACCTCCTTACAAGGAGTCAAAACTCGATTATAGGAATCACCCCAAAAAAGGGCTTTTACCTATGTCATCCCGCTTAGGCTCTCGGAGGAGGTTAGGCGCCTATCCTTAAGAATCACCCTAAAAAGGGTTTTTAACCTATGCTTCCCAGCTAGGACCTTGAAGAGGTGGCCTGAACAGCTCTCCCAAAAAGGTACTAGCTACTAAATGCTTAGTTTGTGGTGAGTTGGGGCCCCCTCCACCCATTCACTCCCACACAGGAACATCGATAGAGATTTAGCCGCCCTTCGGTTAAACCCTCTGGGCGTTGCCGAGGGCCACCACGAAGAGGCACTCCACCAAAATAACCAGACGAGGAACATCTCCCAGGAAGAGAAGGAGAGCCTTGGTGGAGATTAAAGCATTGTTTGCTAGCCCGAATAGTCAAGTCACACATTAACAGCACCTCCATCACTCGGACTAACTTCAATATAAGTAAGTTTCTGAATAAAAACCAAACCCATGTAGGGCCCAAAAGACTTTACAGCATATGTATATATTTATATTATAGAAGCATTAGACTAGCACTTTCTAAACCGGATGATTATATCAAGTAACCTACAAACTGCCTTAGCTCTAAACTATACACTTAATTTAGCACTTCGGCCTTTTATTAATTCTTTGGAAAGGGGATGGATGCCCCAATTTCAGAAATGATAAATGTACCGGGACTCAAACACGTGGCCTTATAATCAGTAAGAAGACACGTAGCTGATTGTGCTAGAGTGTTGGACCCAGAGAGATTAAAACAATTCCATAAATCGATGTGAATGGATTCACTCAGCCGTTTCAACCTTTCTTTCGCGCAAGACCGTCAGAGGGATATACATGTGCAAGATAGGCCTAACATGAAGCGCACGTGAGTGAAAACATTGTTTACTGCTCTGTAAAGAGACAGCGTTGCCAATTTTTTTTATTCCACACAAATCCTCTTGCAACGAAAGCCGCTCAAAGCTTCCCACCCTCATCACTAACCCAACCATCCCTTATAGTCCTCTTTTTACCGTCTTTCTTTCTCTCTTGTTTGCCTTGAACGTTTGTCCCTGTGTCTTTCCATCTAGGCGACAATCCATCTGTTTCTAACTGCAAACGCACACTGTAACCCCACACCCCCCAACCAAGTCGTTGGGATTGTATCAACAAAGGGTTGGGAGGGGGGGGGGGGTGTTGATAAAATGGCGTTGGCTCATGCCAGAAAAAGCTAGAAAAAGACACGAGTCTTGCCGAAAGGAATAAGAGTAAAACACCAATAAAAAAAAGGCTAACGGTATCAGCGCGTTACAAATTACATCCTACCCTAAAGCTTGGATAATAATGCTTGGACTATTATTTCCTATTTCATAGGTAAGATACTTGGTGCCACCACATCTGTGGCCGCATGGTCTAAGGCGTTACTATAGAGAGGATTTTCTTTGCGACGGGAAGTTTGGGTTTCTAATCTTGGCTGGGTTTTTGAATATTCTTTTTCCCTAATAGTACACCTATCTATTTTCAACGCCAACCCTGGTACATTTACTCTCAAATTTAACTTACACATCCCAACCACATTCTTGAAGATGCTCGTATAATCCTGACTAGCAGTAAGACGCAATGCAATATTTAAAAAATCATACAATTTAAAGTCATAGTTTTAAAAATATATTCTCACTACCTTTCCGCCACCCATTTATTTGGCACATTCAAAGAAGAATACATGAAAGTAATAATAAGTGTAATAAAAGATGGAGTAGTCTCCATCTAAAGTTATGGTTAATTCTTAGCGTTCTCACAATGTAGACAATGTCTCTTAATCAATATTACTTCTGAACTATTTAAGAAAAGTACATCAAAATTTTCTATATACTTAAGTGAGCACCTATATTATCTCATATATATTATATAATCTCAATTATAGTATATTATCTCAAACGTATATTCTTCAGAGATTTGTAAAGAAAATGGAAATTTGATCATGCATACCTCACATGGTAATATATGTATGTAACTGTATATATATTATGTAACTATATATATATATATGAGGACGTGTCATCAACACAGTAAAATATGGAGATGATCTAGTTTGTCCGGCCAAAAATGAAGAAGAGTTGTAGAAAATGATATAACAGCTGATGGAGATAAGGAGAAGATATAGGTCTATGGCATAGAAATCAATATTGAGAAATCAAAAGTGATGTGGATTTTAAAAATTGAGAATCCGCTGAAAATCATTAGTTGGAAGCATGCGGCAGTTTAAGTATCAACGGCTGGGTTTGTCGAATGTGGTGAAGATCTCCAGGCAAACCATAGCCTAGCTGAGGGAAGGAGTGCTCTCTGGATTCCAGTAGTGTGAATTGCTGATGAACTGGAGGGCACCTTGATACCAGCTAGGGAGTAAAAGATAACAACATCTTCAGACGGGAGAATCAACCCCTCACTCAATAGGGTCCAGCCCACTTGGTGACAAGTGTGTGATGCTGCGCTGGAGCTGTCGGGCATCTGGCCCGTCCACCGATCCATCGGATGGCTGCTCTCAGTTCAGAAAATGGATCGATGATAACAACTGAAAGACCCTGCAGCCAACTAACTATAGGTTAAGTTAGTATTAAGTATTTTTATAAATCTTTAGGTTAAGTTAGCTGTAAGTCCATAGGTGGTGATATTGTGGGTAGTAACTGGAGCAAAATCTCTGGTAGGGCGCCTCACCAGATGGAGGAGAGGGGGACGCCCTCCCCCACTGGGGCTCTCGCCAATCTGGGGACTATTAGATCCAGAGCGTGGTGGGACACCCAGTGGGGCAAAATACCGGGGGCGTAATATATCCGGGGTGGACCAACTAGTAGGTTAGGTATAGGAAAGAAGGACAAATAGGACTTTTAGATGTAGGTGCTTATTCTAAATTTATTATTGTATTAAAAAAAAAATAACTTTGCTAAAAGATGTAATGTTGATTCAAGATGTAGATCTAGGTCCCGAGCTACATGCTAGGAATCGGGATGAATATTGTAAATAAATAAATAAAATATGTAGTTCAAGTATCTGGGAACTCTGCTGACAGAGGCTACCTTCTGCACCAAGAAAATTAGGTTTAGGATCACTATGGCCAAGGAACCTTTAAACAAGAAGAGATTACTGCTGACCAACAAGTTTAAATTGGAATTTAGGAAGAAACTAATTTTAAATATCTAACATAAAACATCGCACTGTTTGAAGAAGAAACTTGGACTCTCAGGAAGATGGAAAGTTAATACCTGGAAGGCTTTGAAATGTGGTACTAGAGAAGACTTGAGAAGATCAGTTAAATCGACATGGTCACCAATGAAGAAGTTCTTAGAAGAGTAAGTGATAATAGAACCATTTTGGGTGCGACTATTCGGTACAGTGTTAAGTTGACCCATATGAATATCTGTCTTCTGCACGACATCATAGAAGGAAAAGTTGAGGGAAAGATAAGCCCAGGTTTCAAATATTGAATGACTTGATGGGCGCTGAAGAAGAAGACAGAGTACATGGCTCATTGTCAGTTTAAGTTCACTTACAAAAGGAAGACCTGTCGTAAAACAGAAAACCTTATGATAATGATGATAATAATAATAATATACCCAAATGTATACATACATGCATACAATTACATATATAAATATATGTTCAAGGGAAATTAACTCCTAGTATATTGGTACTTGAACTTATCATGTTATGTACAAATATATAAGAATTAAGTATTGAAATTTCTTCAAAGTTTGTTTAAATAAAATAATTTGTTGATATGAAAATATTGTAGAGTATAAATACCTTAAGACTGAGCCGAAAATCACGTGGTTTAAATATCAAGATCATTTGGTTTGTTTTTCCCCCGTGGTCGGGCGTTTGAAGTTAGAATACCAGAAAGGCTTAATTTTTTTTTTAACAAATCCTTTTTTACTTTTTCCTCCAAAAATCACGAGTAGTCTATCTTCTACTTGACTCATATTTAACGCACTAGCGTCATTAATATGCATGTTACCATAAAACATGAAAAAACATTCAAAATATTGATACATGATATCTAGTTTTTATTTTTTTATTGATAAGGTGTTTTTAATTTTTTATTAGTTTCAGTATAATTTAGAAATACATTTGAATACATAATTTGAATAAGCTGTTAGTAAACAATTATCTAAACTACTAGTTTGTCAACAGAGTGAATTGGTATTGCAAAATATATAATTTATTTATATTGCTACAAACAATATAAATAATGGTCTCCATTAAATATCTTATCCACTAAAGTACACAAATCATTTCAAAGGCCATTGAGAATTTTATGGGAAAGGGTAGAGGGTGGATAGGCACAGGCAGAATGGGGGTAAGGGTGGGGGAGAAATAACATTTAAAAGCACAAAAGCGAGATCCATAGCCCCCTTCTCATTTCATAAACTCATCGCCAGAGTACTTTTTTTTATTTCCGAGAAATGCAAACGTTGGAATTACCAATAAATAACCAAGTCCGCGGGAGTTTTGGGCCGTAATGGATTTCTTCCTCCTTTCGAAATCAGCTACGCGTTCTTCCTACGTAAGGGCGGGTCGGTGAGGGTGCAGGGAGAGTGGAAATGTTAGTGTGACTTTTTATTATGCCTCCCCACACTCCTTTACCTCGTGTGTTTTGTGAACGTACTGCAGAGACCCCCATAATGAGTTTTTAAAGGAAATGAAGTAATAATTTAATATAGTGATTTATAATTTTTCGGAGGATGTACTTAGGAAATTCATACCCTTAAATACTTTGATGACCTACTTTAAGGTCGCTTACAGTCAAATAAGTATATGTCGTTTACCTTATGAATTTTCTAATTACAGTAGATTCTGGATTGTTTTAAATGAACGGGAGTCATCCATCTAGAACTATCGTTAACTACAATTACGCCTACTCTGGGGCTTAAGCTGCCTGTTAATTGTAGGATTCATCTCTTTGTCTAAATATGTATCTATATATGTAGATTCAAATTAAATTAAATTTGTTGATATTTACCTATGCGTGGTCTTATTTGTTGAAGAAACACGACCTTCCTACTAATGTGAATACAAAACCACTAACACAAAATATAGTTTCTCTTTGAATTTAGTAAAATGTTGGTTTACATACCAAAACACTCGTTTCAAAGGACGCGTCATAAATACAATAATAATGATGGAGTAAAATAAGGAGATGTATGATTGGCTCCTAATTGCCAAGGATACTTACAAAGAGGATTTATACATTAAAATTAAAAACATTTGAATTGTTACTAATTTAAGTAACACATGTAACTACATTAACAGTAGGTTTTTTCGACACATGTTCGCTCTCTGATGAGATAGCAATGGCTTACACTGTTCCATGAATAACAAGTAGTACTAAATTAGAAGTCCTGTCTTGGTCCGATAAGTAATTTTTGAGTTTACTGGAAACATATCAGACAGAAAATTGAGTGTACAGACAGATTTATAGCTATATGTATAGTTGACTTTGTCAAACACGTTAGCTCAGTCGCTATCGTGTCTGACTGTTCAGATAAGTGTTTAGGGTGCAATACCTGACAAGTTCACGATTGGTGAAGTGTGAGTTTCTCCATTCACAGTGAGAATTAACGGCCGGGGAACTGGGTGCTGTGTCTGTTCTAGAGTTAAGTTAGTGTGTAAGTCATGTGCTGATATAATCAATCAGTTCAGAAAGTGAACGTTAATACCAAAAAAAAATCAAAATAAAATATAAAGATTTATTACTATCTTAGACGTTACGTCAAGGCTGCTGATACATGACTTGCTGTATAAATATATAAAAGTATTTTAAGTAGCTTTATTTACAATCAGATACATACAGTTTTTATCACGTTCATATGATGCTATAAAGTATTAAAGGTTAAAGAAACTATTTGGACTACAAATTACAAAAGGAAATATTTAATCGTCCAAGTATGCATTTACCATTTTTATTACACTAAACGTTCATAAACAGTTTAAGTATTTTTAATTTTTAATTAGCAAATGATTTAAAATTGTATTTGATTGTATAACAGCGTAGGATCTGGTCCTACACCAATAAATGTATTAGTTAATTGTGAAAGGAGAAACCTAGATTGAATGTGTGATGATGTTTGGACTTTAACGTGAACCTAAACCAAGACAAGTATCTTGTTAGGAAGATTAGCTACTGCCTATCAGTAATCTGTATAGTTTATAAGTGGGATATTCTATGTACCTTATTAAGTTCAAAAGTTATTCGGTACAATGAAATACCTTTTTTTTAGGAAAAGGAGGAGTGTATGTTTAAAAAAAGGTTATTGTTAAAATATACAGTCAATTGAGATACAGTCATAGAGGTTAAAGGTTAATAACCACCCCGTTGTTTCGAAAAGGGGCTGGTAAAATGTAAAATATACCCCTATAAATTAGCCTGCCCCCGTTCGTAGCGTTCAAACTGGTTCGCTTTAAATGTATAGCGTGGTCCCCTTCATATATTATTACCATATATTATATGTTATGAAAAAAATATCTACATCTTTTTCTATTCGTGTGTTTTATGGTGTATGGATTTACAGATGTATTTATTTTTCCAAACAATAGCTAAAATAACCTAAATTTAATGGCTATTTTGGAAATTACTTTAAAAAGTATGGCTTACCTTAGATATTCATATTTAAAAAAATCTTATGACCATAGTTATATTATAATAAATATTGTTAATATGTTATCTACTCTGAAGTCTACCTGAGTAATTGTTATAGTTTATATTGTAGAGTAACTTAAAACAGGTAAATGCTGCTTTTTAATATATCACATTGGTTGACTCTTAATTAGGATTTTCAAGATGCATATCCTCGTTGGGATTGTGTGAAATGAGGGAGCAACCTTTTATACAAATTTTAAAGAAAATAACTCTAAGTAGATCTATATGCTTGGGAACCAATTCAGAATATCTGAAAAATATGTTGAAATGTGAATTTGTTCGTCTTTCTGAGAGACTGATGTAGTCCAGTCAGCGAAGTCTCTTTCCCTTTAGTATCCCCCCCCGTTTTTTGAGTACCAGTTTCTACATGGCGCTAATGATGTCACGCCTTTTCACTCTTCAGCCTATGTGAGAAATACAAGAAATAAAATACCAACAATATCGCTACAAAGATGTTTGAGAAAACGTTGAAATATAGGATAAAGTGCTAGAGATTCGAGAAGATAATAGAAAAAAAAACAGTTTCAAAATAATTCAAGCTGTTATATATTGTCCTAAATAAAATAAACTACCCTTAAATTAATTTATTTTAGATAAATAAATGTGTAATGAGGATAAAAAAAAGTCCCACAATATTAATTTAAAAACAAATAAAAAATATTTTTATTAAATATTCAAACTAAAAAAAAAACTGTCATAAATATACTACCCAAAACCCAATCCCCTCAATCAAAAAACAAAAAAAAAAAGTATTCAGCTTAATTTGTAATGATCATGTAAAACACTTCCCAGTTATAGGCCTACATTTTAAGCAAAATCTTTTGTAATTTTCAAAATAATTCAAATTTTCAGAGTATTATTCAATATCCACCCTAGATCAAGTAAACAGTGTTATTTGTCATGTTAAAACATTGCCAAAAAGCCCTTTTGGAATCAAATGGTTAAGGCTAGTTTTAAAGGATTTCCATTTGTTTGAATACAGTCATAAATAGGCCTTAATGATTTATTACCCTAAAAAAATGAAAGTTTTATTTTATTTGTCAAACATTACCAAGATACCCATTTGGAAACAAATCATTTGAGCCAGTTGTAAAACATTTTAAGTTTTAAAAAAGATCAATCGCCAGTAAACTACCCATATGAGTTTTGCCTCGCAAAAAAACTATACAGTGTTATTTGTCCAACCACACAAATTACTAATATGCATGTTGAAAAAAATTGTCACATACATATTTGAAATATTTAACATTTTCCACAAATTTCCTTTCAAAAAATGGCCTTTCAACGAATTTTTGCCGAAAAAAAAAATATTCAGTGCTATGTGTCATGTCAATAAAATCTTATTTATGCATTTTAAACAAAATTGCGGCAGTCATTTTCAAAAAATTTGGAAATCCAAAGGATTACTCATTAGTAAACTACCCTTAATTGTAGGGCTAGGTTAACAAAAAAAAAGTTTTGTGGTATAGTCTTGTAAAATATAAATATCAAGTTTCAACAGAATCCATCAAACCGTTTTGGATCAGTGGCCCGGTACAGACAGACGGACATGTGGATGGAACTAACTGTAAAATCCATTATTTTGGATTCGTGTTCACATAAAACGCCAAGATTTATCATAATCACGAGGTCAATTTTTTAATGATCATAATTCTTTCGCTTGGTATGATAAAGTAAAAATGAAGCCACCAAAAAAATGGGGGTGTTAAAAAAGGTTTTAGAAAAATAAATTTAGTTGGTAAACAAAATTAAATACAAGGTTTGAGATAAATAAAATGATTAAAAACCAGTTAAAATATAAGAACAAATTGTAGAATAAACACGTTCAAAAAAATACATTTTAAAAGAAGTAAACACAATTAAAAGGAGAAGGTAATTTCTTTGAACCATAAAAAATTTTTGTTCCACGCTCATCCCCTCCGGGTAATATTGACACAAAAAGAAAAAGTAAAACAATAGATTAGACAAGCAGAATAAAGATTTAGTTGGGTTTTTTTTTTCGGCTAAGTACCCGTTTGTGCCATAAGTTCAAATACAATGATTATGTTAATGGATTAAGTATTAGTAAGATATAGTTTCGGAGTTTAACTACCCATATTAGCGTGTACAAAACGTGGTTGGCCATTAAGGAAAAAAACCAGAATTAAAACCGCCATTTCCCAGTCACTGGTAATTCAGTACATCAACAGAGTGACGCGCTAGACCAGGCATGTAAAAAAACTTAATCATAGAAGTCACATTGAAAATTTAAAATACCTAAGGGTTTGCATCTTAGAAATGTCAATATCGTCACTATCTTAAGTTTATAATTCTATATATATATATATAAATGTATAAATAAATAATATTCATGGTGTGATTCCGGAAGAAAGCAATACCGACCGAGTGGTCGCCACCGTTTGCGATGATAGTGCTGCTATTTGTGGAAAGAGGGTATAGTACGGTAAGTACAATAAGCTCTCCGACCGCTAATCTCAGTTTTCTTTACCGGAGCTGCTACTCATTTAATCAAGTAACTCCTCATTTGTTAACACGAGGCTTATTTTGACCCCATTCCAGACCCACTGCCTTTCAGATAAATTCAGAAGTGCTGAGGATCGAATCTGGTACCTCTAGATCTATATCCAGGAACTCTAACATATATATATATATATATATACATATATGTGTGTATGTGTGTGTATAAAGAGAGAGAGAGAGAGACCCCCTCTGTGTTCTGTGGCTAGCAAGAGCGTAATATATAATATAGTGGCTAGCGCTCCTGGCTACAGAAAAAGACGTATCAGGTTTGATTCCCCACACTACTAAAATTTGTGAAGCAGTGGGTCTGGAACAGGGTAAAAATAAACCTCACGAGGACAAATGAGCTACTCGAATAAATAAGTAACAGCTCCAGATAAATTTTTTTTAAAAAACCCTGAGATTGACGGCCAGAGAGATTGCTGTAATGACCGCATGACACCCTCTTTCCACTAATGCTAGTAGCTATAGATATAGCTACTAAATGACCAATATTATTATATAGTATTTATATCGGACTTATCTTTTCCAGAAAATTAAAACTTTTATTTAATAAGAGAAAAGTGTTATACTTTAAATCCTATCTTAAAACTACTTTCATAAAATCAATTAATGATAACAAATGCCTGTCCGTAAGCTGTTCCTCTTCATATGAGAGAACAACCGACAGTCATTGACAACTTTCTTTTTGCAAAATTGAGCAATTTTTGCTAGTAAATTATAAAAAATTCAGTGCAAAAAACCTCACTTTCGTGGTTTCCCCAAATAATGCCCAGTTTTTAAATATCATCATTTCAAAATAGTGTACCTCTACAACGTTTATAATAATAAGATCTATAATATATATGTTGGTTCGTCAAAAGGTATATGGGTGGCATAGAATCATGGATCAGGCCACATGCGGCCCACATACCTAAGTTATATCATGGGTCCACCGATGTTAGTTATAGAGCTATTAATATACAACACATTTTCTAAGCACAGATAGTTTATAATTTTGTTATAGATATTGAACCTCGGGAGATTACGGATAACTGTCTAAATGGAGATGTAGGGAACGTGAGAGAAGGCCAGTGAATTTGCAATTTTTATAGCAAAACATTTTTTTCAAACAAAGTAAATAAAATATTCTTCCCGTAGAAATATCAGAACTTAGTTTTCTTCACATGGTGATATCAACACTTGTTGAATATCTGTCATGAGCATGAAGCATTTTGATGACAAACTTTTTGAATGAGGAGAAAAGTTTGTCATTTAATTCCAGGACACTCTTCACAGATATTCAACAACTGTTGATATCATCATGTGTAAAAAATTAAACTATGTTTCCAGTGAAACAATATTTGATTTATTTTGGCAAAAAAAGGTTGTACAAATGGCACAAACACTGTCCTTTCCCCACCTTAAGTGTAACAAATATATTATATTTAAAACATATTCTCTAGAATAAAAATAAACATAACATCGTTACAGCGATATGAACCTAGAATAGATCAACACACTTTATTTCTAAAAGGTTATGATCAAAGAATTATTTTTGAATATTTTAGAGAAAATTTAATTCAATTTTCCCCTAAATGACAATAATTATAAGCTTTTTCCTTATTTGTTAAAGTCACAGAATTTTAAAACCATTTTTAATCGATTTCGAAATAAAAAATATTTAATTTCTGGGCTGTTCGTTCATATGTTCATATTCGGCATATCCTCTTAGATTTAAGGAAATTATTTGTTGCGGCTCGTAATTTTTAGTCCAATAAAGACTTTTAGAAATTTATTAAATTAGAAAGAGTAGTAGGGTTTATATATACTCCATTCACGGTAGGAATTACTCTCTGAAAGGTCATTTTTACCTACGAATATCCTACTATACAATAGCTTTCTGGTATGGAAAAAGGCCTTTCAGAAAACAATTCCTACGGTGAACAGACTTTAGCTAGGCTTTTATCGGAAGTTCCACAAGTAGAAATAATGATTGAAAGCTAACTGCAAAAAATGTTTTAAAAAAGTTTAAAGAAATGAATATATTATTATATTAATTTTCAGGAGGATTTGGTTTACAATATATTTCCGGTTTTATACTCACTACTCAATTACTATATTTTAAAAAGCCCGAGGAAAATACAAAAAGAGATGAATTGTCCAATTAGAGTATAAACCGATATTGTAACGAATATTATTTTAAATTCTTCTAGAATGATTAAAATGAGTTTGATTATTTTAGTTTTAAATTTTGAAATATTTGATTACTATTGTAGGGATCTTATAACCTATAAACTCACCTAAAAATAATTAATTTGCAATATTTGTAGTTTATATCAGTAGTTTGGTTAGGGACAGTTACTAAACAAAATACTATGGTTTATACAATATCCAGAAAAGATGGTTTTGGATTGACAAAATTTAGCACATAGTATGAAATAGTATCTATTAACGTGTTATTGTAATGCTAAACTATTTATTTCATTGCCTTTAAATTATGTTTATTTATTTGTTTCAATATCCGTTCGCAAATCAAATAGCTAATAATTTTCCAAGATAAAAATTAATATCCAAGAATGTGTTTATGAATTTCTATACTATTATATTTCAATAATAATATCCTTATGTTGTGTTCTAGCAGCAAGTATTCGGTATTACGTTCATGAAGTTAGTGCTATTGTGAAATTGGTTTGTATTTTAGCATGAACTCTCTTGTAAGTGATTAATATATTATTGAAGTGATTTAATGTATATCAAAATTTAAAAGCACATTCCTATTGTGAGCAATATTAATATCTGGTACAACTTCGCCAACTTATAAATGTGAAATAGAAAATATAACCTAAACAAAGCTTCTCTTTGGATTCTGGATTTAAATTTATTTTAGATTTGAAATTTATATTTATCTTTGGTGCTCCAAGATGGATAGAAAACCAGATATAACTACTATAATAAATAGTACATATTGATAAGGAATTTAAACGCTTGCGGTAGATGAAAAAATATTGTTTTAAGTTTTTAAACTCCTAAAGTGAATACTTTCTAAACATAAACACCAAGTCTCAGCTTTTTTGGTATTTAATATAATATTATATAGTAACAGGTTAGTCAATCCCCACATAAATCATTAAAAAATCAATATAATATATTTTATTACCAACATTTTTTTTGCAAAAAAAAACCCAACCTGAAATGAAAACTGGTTCTGGGATAAAGTGCTCGCCTCAGGACCCTATGATTGTGGGTTAAAACCAAGCCAGGACTGACGGACTTTTATTGCGCGATGAAATTCAGTAGCACAACTTCCTTAGGAGGGAAAGTAAAGCCATTGGCCCCAAGTAGATTTTGGGGTGTAAAATAATAACACTGGAAGGTTTGCTAAAATACATTTCCTGAAAAAATTGGTATATGCTTTCCCTGCTGATAATAGAAACTCGCGTGTTTTTTCGGTTCAGAAGACCACGTTAAAAACCTAAAATAAATACAAATTAAATATTTGTTCTCAAATAAATAAACTATCATAACATTACTTGTGTTGTCTGGATCTGAAGACTCTGCAATTAACCTTTTTTTAATATATTATTATTATTATTATTATTATCACCGCGTCTTACTACCTGTTCGGGTTATACGCACTTACGCTAATGTGTAATGGTGGGGTGATTGTGAGATGAAATGGAGGACCTACAGTTTAACGTGGAATCCGAACCACGGTGGAGGCCTGGCATTCCTCACATTCACAAGATGTGATTAATACACGTCTTGTCAGAGGTGAAGGAAGGGTTTAGCAATCAGATAAATCTGTGCCGGGACCGAGGATTGAACCCCGGACCCTCAGAACAGAAGTCTGACACCTTACCCCTAGACCACCAGGTCACCTTTTTTAATATAATAAACCTGCGAGTCCCTCTACTAGTACTAATCAGTGCAACCAGTCACTAGTGAAGTACACTATATAATGCACTACGACCCAACTGGTGTTATATAGAGCATGGCAGGAGTCAACGAGACAGAAAGCAATGTGGATATTTGATTATTCATGTAATTTGCGGTTACCTCGGTTGGTATCGGATAAAGTGCTCTAGGGGAGTTTATAGTTGGAAATGGGGAGTAGCGGATTGTGATAGAAATAGAGGGCAGGAGAGGTATGGGGCTAAGGGGGCGGTGCTAGAGCTCGTTGACCAATCAAACGTACCATTACATTCGTACAACCAAATACAAACTAGTTTTATATGGGTTGGTAAGTTTCCTCAAGTGTTCATAAAAGTTATATTTATGTAATTTTTGTAGTCATATGTTTAGGGGGCTTGCTAGGACCTGACATAGCTTTAAGTGTACAAAGGCGTATATTCAGTCTATTTCGGTTAACGGTAGAGGAGGAAGTCGGGATTTGAATCCCATCTGGGTACGGTCATTTTTTTACCCCTCTCTCCCTCTCTATCACTCAATCTCCATCTTTCTGTTTGGATCTTAGTTGTCTGTATGCATGTCAGTCTGTATCTCTATCGGGATATATATATATATATATATATGTGTGTGTGTATTTGTATGTATATTTAATGTCTGTCCCTTTCCATGGGTAAGAAACGGCTGGATGGACTTTTTTTAAACATTAAATTTAGATTTGGCGGGATTTAATCTCAAGATTTATTTTTCATTTTTAACCTAGCCTCAAATTTAGGGTAACTTACTGCAGAGTGTTTTTTTACAATTTAAATCTTTCGAAATTTGCTTAAACAATTTTGTTTAGAATTAATCTCTAAAATTTGTTTAACGTCATATATAGCAATGAATTCTTTGTATGGGGTGAAAATGCGTGTATAGATAGTTTACTGTTGAATGATATCTCAAATTTTGATTTATTTTTAAATAGTTCCAATGGTTTGGTTACAAATTGCTATATTAGGAGTTCTTCACAAAACAAATGGAACTCTAAGTGCCTGCTAGTTTTTGAGGCAATCTTTTCAAAATAAGTTACCGAACGAGTTATCTTTTTTTAAAAACTAAAGTATTTTAAAAATGTCTCAAAATATTTGGTTCAAAATGAATAGGCTATCTACTTAAATGTTTTATTTAAAATGTATATCTGTAGTGGGTTTTAGACTACTTATAAAAAATGTATGCTTTTGGGGGCGGGGAAATACCGAATAATGGTCATTCCATAAGCATTCTTTTCCTATGAAATATCCTTTCCCATACTGTAAAACTGGCCGAACCTACCTGATGAACAAGGACGAATATAATGATGATAAAGAAACATAAATGAGCAATCTGACACCTTCTATGTGAGCTCCTATTCTTGAATAAATTTTGAGCGCTATTTTTGTAGCAAAAATAACCCAAACTACGCAGATTAAAAGCGAATTGTTGATTGTTTTAATACACCTCATACATGGACCTGCAGGCTTCCCTATCCACATTGTTTTGACTCGTCTGTCAGCAATGGCATGTTGCATGGTATCCTCTAGAGTCGAACATTCCAGCACACCAAACAAAATCCAAGTGTAAAAAAGTGAGAAGAGGTGTGTGGCTTGTATCTCAATTTAACTAAAATATCTGTAAAAATGTGCCTACAAACTATTTTCAAATTTCCCGGCTCCCATCCATTTATTTCCTGGGACCCAAAATGCAAAAAAATTAACAAATTTCCGAGAATTTAATTCTTGGAATTTTGAAGCATATCCATTTGAATAGCCTGTTTTATTACTCTAGTTTTGTTAAGAGCTAGGTAAATTAAAAACAACTTATCAAGTATTTTTGAAACACTGTCACAATACGTTTACACTCTTATAACAAATTATATAACGAAAAAACCCAACAGTTTTGAATAAATTCATTTAAAATGAATAGTGAATGTGAGGAATGCCAGGCCTCCACCGTGGTTCGGATTCCACGTTAAACTGTAGGTCCTCCATTTCATCTCACAATCACCCTACCATTACACATTAGCGTAAGTGCGTATAACCCGAACGGGTAGTAAGACGCGGTGCTAATAATAATAATAATAATAATAATAATTTAAAATGAATACACGTCATTATTGTAAAAGAAGAGGAACAGGATCAAGTCTAGGGACACTTATCTTTGACTAGGTTTTATTTTATTTGGATTCAAGCCATATCGTACTGCTTCTGACTAAGAAACTGGGATGAAATTGGGGAGTAAAGAGATGTGTGTGTGTATATATATAATGTTGGCGACAATTTTAATGTGTATTATTTCCAGCCATGGACATAAAAATCACAGTTCATGGAAAAGAGTCCCATAAGACTACAATTGTACACACAACTGAATGTAGTCATATGTGGTCGGATAAATAAGAGGACTACATTCTGTCCTCATATATTATTTTGAAATAAATAAACGATATCTATTTATGTGCTTCGTCACAGTAAGTTTGTTCACTAACGTGCTCTCATGGTCATTGGTATTTTCTGCGGTGATTCCGCATTTACATATTTACAAGTTCATCCGATTGTGCTATCTTGTATTCATAGGAGTAACTATTTTTTTTTTAATAACTTACTAAACATTATTTGATATTGCATCATCTCACAACGTTCTAACATGTGCGGTCACTTGTGTTTGTTGGAAATATTATTCAGTTTAATAGAAAATTTATCTTGTTTTTAAAATTTTAATACAGAAAGATAATAGATTTATGTATGGGGGATTCATGTACATTTTAATATACAGTGGAATCTGAATAATTTGAACTTGAAGGGACCGGGAAAAAATTCGAACTATCCAAAAATTCGAATTAAATAAGTATCTTAAATGGAATTTAAAAAAACTAGAAACCAAACAAAACAAAATAAATGCACACGTCACAAGAATATCGCTACGACCGAATCACTAATAACAGCGTACGTAACTGCTCGAGAGGTTCAACTTTGACTAGTAGAGTACAGAACTTTACGTGTAAACAATGAGGTGTGTAGTGGAGGGACGTGAAGAAGGGTACTATACTGAGCGCATTCCAAAGTCGCCTCCCCTATTTCCAAAAATATAACAACATGGCACCGCAACTGTGAGTAAGAAAACAATACTGCATAGTACATTACAACTTAAGAAAGGTTCGAATTAGCCAAAACAAAATTCGAACTATCTACGATTTTTTTAACATCGTTTTAATACAAAATTCATGGGACTGGGTGAAAAATACGAATTAAAGACGATTTAGAATTACGGATGTTCGAATTAGTCAGGTTCTACTGTACCATACTATCAATTTAGAATTACGGATGTTCGAATTAGTCAGGTTCTACTGTACCATACTATAATAATAGGATTCCTCTTTCTATGTAAAGCCAAAAAAAAATATAACTATATAAAAAAATACTTTGTATTCTTTTCAGATACGTCAGTATGATTTCACCTTAGAATAATAATTATTATTGAGTTTATCAATGGATTATTTTTCAGTAAGTATTCAATATGTATTTATTCACTATTATGAGCTAATATCTTGGTAAATACTGTTTGAGGGTATATTTATTATATCAGTATGAGATATTTGCATATTTATTTTACTCTCAATCTTCTGTTGTCTTTCTGTAGCAATGTCGAGGAGCTGTATTTTTTTTCCTTAGCACCGCATCTTTCTACTCATAAGGGCTATGTGCCAATGTACTAATTACGATGCTGTTTTATGGTTGGGGAAGGTTGAATGTAGATAAGTGTATCCGAATCTACATTGAGGGAGAGTAAAAAAAATTAGAAAAATCAACCCTCAGTATACTCTAGGGGGATTGGAGCCCCAATCTCCCTGTCATCGGCAGTCTAGTCTATTGCGTGAGTGATGCCAAGGCCCAGAATTTCCCAAACTTTTTTGATCGTGACGTGTAGATCACCAACTTGTCCTGAGTTGAGTCCAAAACTCAGAGTATAGGAGGGTGTCAAAACGTATTCACATTTTTGCTGTTGTCAGTATTGCAATACTTCTTCGTAATACATGAGTTTGATGAAGTGTTTTTAAGTGTAATATTTAATCATTTTTGATTATTTTATTAATTTCTTCTAGACCTTCCGGCATCCCTTGTGAACATCCTTGTGACCCTCATTAGAATCACGAACCTGGGTTTGGGAACCACTGCCTCAAATCAATCTACTACCCAATTAGGTTATTTTAGTTATTCTTTAATAGTATGTTTTCCTAAGTAGTATGATCTCAAATTAATATATTGTGTCTTCCTAATAAGTATTCTCTTTGATTTAGGGCCGTAACTAGAGGCTCTAAAACCCCGGGGCAACAGATAATAATGCCCCCCCCCCTTTATTGTTTTCCTTCCAACCTCTAAATCCCACATTCCCACCTTATTTTAAAGTCTTGTTGATATGTGTTGTTAGTTATTGGATGTTTTTAATCCGGTGAAGTTAATATTGAATTTAGTATAAAATCATGAGATATAACTATGGTAAGCGGTAGCCTTAAGGTAAAATATTTATAAATATAAATTTCAAATTATTCTTAACAATTACACTGGGGGAATGCTATCACTTACAAAATAAAATAGTATTACAATATACTTTGAAAAACAACCAGAGATAAATATATTGAGACGATATACGTTTGATTAAGGCTTTGGTCTGCTTTCGTTTGAAATTTAAAAAAATTCTCCTCGTTTGGGGGAGCTGGGGCATTGCCCCACTGCCCTGGTGGTAGTTACGGCCCCACTTTGATTATATGCTATTTTCTGTAAGTCTCTATTTTTAAATGTAGACGTGTTGGAATTAGATTTCCATCTAAAAATATGTAAATCCCCTTACAACGGTCAAAAAAGAACGAAGAACGGTAAAATCTATCACAAGAACCCCCACATATGAAAACCCATATGTTCGGCCTTAGTTTTTTTTTTATCTCCACCCTCTTGGAAAATTTATTGAAAAACTGAGGTGAGACCCCTACACTAAGCGCGTTAAGGTGGTCACACCTTCCCCGAGCTTAGCGTGTTCATAAAATCACCAGCATAATTTTCCTCTCCACAGGAGCTGCGGTTGTAAAACAAAGAGGACTAACAATATGGCCATCATAAGTTCCCCAACTCTTTCCCCTCTGCACCCTTCACCCTTTCCCCATCCTTTCAACCATGATAGGAATAGCTTCTCTAGAGAAGTAAGGGGAGGTTCCGGATGAATTATGAGACAAGTGAAAACAAAATTAGGTTCCCATTTAAAAAAAAAAAAGCGCGAAAACTACTAACTCCTCTGAGTAAATATCATTGTCTCCGCCAGAAAAAAAACCCAACATCTGGCACTTTGACAAGAACTCTGGTTTAATAGCTTTCGCAAAGGATGAGGAGTATTTAGGGTTTAAACAAACATTTGGCTTGAATGTTTACGACGGCATTCGAGCTGTTTCCTATTCATGTAAAATACACGCTGATGTTTTCTCGGCTTGCTAATTAAGTGACATCAGTATATTAACAAAAATATAAATGTTACGTAGACTTTCATTTAATTAAATTAACGTGATGGAAGATAAAATACTTGTTTTTATTTATTATTTCATTGTTATAAATAATCGTATATCTATATATAACATATATATAATTTAAACTTAAACCCACAGTGTATTACCATAGCTTACAATGACTTTGCATGTTCAAATTTTATTATAATTAATATAACATAAACTGCTATTATACACTTTGACTGGTTACTCCAATGAGATGTTAACAAATATCTAAAATAATGAGTATCCTCTAGTTTCTGAACCAAACTCTATGTTGATTATTTTTACTTTCTATCTTACAGGTAGAGAAAGTATTGTGATCGTCAAAAAAATCGAACTCGAGATTTTGATGAATTTTGACGTTTCATGACTTCCTGAATCCGAAAAAGTGGTTTTTGAATTTCCGTCTGTCTGTCTGTCTGTCTGTCTGTCTGTACCTCCAACTAGAGCCTAAACTATTTTACCGATTGAGCTGAAACTTGATATCTAGGGTTTTCATAGGGTTGCCCCGAGG
>CABFWB010000813.1:211132-221140 GCA_902151455.1 Timema bartmani
TATAAACATATTTAACGGACCTTGGTACAGAATTTAAATATATGAAATACCGCAGACCGAATGAAAAAATAGCGCGCTATATATTTTAGAGCCCCGCCATATAGAAATCCTTTGACTGTTGGCTATTTTTACCAAATTTGGCAGAGCTGGCATATGCACAAAATACTAAAGCAGCCACGTGTAATTTAACAACAGTGATCCTGTAAACACCAATACGCAAAGTGTCCATATAATTTCTTTCTTTGCCTTGGAAGGATTATTAGAGGAGGTAAAGCTGCATCATTGCTTGCGGCAGATCAGTATCGGTGACTGCAAAGATGTGATCCTCAAATAAAATGATGGAACTCTCAAATTTTTTTTCCCTTCGACTGTTAATATCATATATGTATTTCCAATTTGGCTTTTAAGAACCAATGTCAACACTAATAAGGCTTATTATGTCCGTTCTCCTAGCCATCCTGCAGAATAATGTCGCGGGAAAAACCGCATATTTTACAGTATCTGGTGTGCGTATGCTCATATCTCATATGTTTTGATTTCTTATTAATTAATGATTTTAGTATTTTATATCGTTAGTAAAGCACAACAGTACAGTGTTATGGAAAATTTCCAGTAGACAATCTATACCTACCACAAATTAGACGAATATTCTTTTTGAGTAGTGACAGCGTTGGCGAATGATTGTAATGACTATCGTAAGTAGAAACTTAACTATCTTCTTAAAACTGATGTCTACAAATCTAATACACTTGATCAAAATTAAGCACTATCATTAATAAGTTAAAATTGAGATGGATAAATAAACTCTATAAAAAAAATGAAGTACTAATTAGCGCTTGGTTCTACGTTCTTCTGTAGTGAGCTTTAAATTAATCATAACTTTTTTGATATACCCTTAACTCTCACTCACCCCCTACGACAAAGAAATCCATATTAGTTGGTAAACGCAACCTTGTCCCTTAAGAGGTCTGAAGATCAACTCCTAAACCTTATTACCTGAGGTCAAGGACTTCCTTTTTATTTTATGTACTGGCCTTCGGATTTGGTCCTTAATATTGGCTTAACTAGTGGTTGAAGTCTTGTTTTTGCTAATCATTTGTATAAAAAGTGTTAAGCTAAGTGCTAAAAAAATATCAATTAACTAAACACAATCAAAAATGTATCAATTTTCTATTTTTATTAAGTAAATTATGTAGATACACTTATTAATTAACTGACATTGCACTTACAATTGAAAAAGGCCTTTTAAAAAATAACTCGGAGAGCTTTAATCAAATTCTCTTACCAGATATTGAGAAATTATTCCATTTAAGGATGCATTCCTTACCAAGCAGGCTGTTTAGAGTATTCTTGGTGAAAACCCAACTCCTTTTAATATGGCTTACTTTGTTATCTTCCCCTTCCATTACCAAAGAGATTGCTTGCTCTCTCCACATCTCTACAAGAGTTTAAAGTTTCTTACAAGAGTCTTAACAAGAGATTACAGTCTTGGATTCATGATCACGCCCTTAATTACGACCCTACTTTGTTATCTAGGATTATGAAGGGAAAATATGCATGCAACATATTCCCTGAACAAGGGCAGGCCGTAACTTCAGTTGAGCCTTAAGACAGATTATTTCATATTTACTATACAAAGTCAGTAAGCAACAGGAAACACTATAAGCATAACCTTATACTTACAGAACAAGAAGATTTACTTGTGTTTTTATAAACAGATTAGTTCTACGACAGTCAGGGCTGGATTTGGAGTTTTTAGTTAATCTTAACGGGGACCACAAATAATGTCAATTTAAAAAAAATTTAAACAATTTGTGAAGATCCTGTAGCACTATCCCCTTTAACACTCCCTTAAATCTGGGTCAGTTTTTTAATATATTATTTTCGTACTAATATGTCCAAGATACCTTTAAATTCGTCATGCTGGAATGTGCAGCAAATACTTTGACACTTATTTCTATGTCAGCTTAAACTTATTTTTGTATCATGTTCTAAAAGTTCATTTCTTTGGCAATACCACAAAGTATAAACTCGATACTTCATGAAATAGGTTTAATACAGACAAGTTATTTTCATTACATTAACGTTATATGAGAGCTAAAAACAGCTACTAGATATTTTTTCTATTATTCACACGTCAAGTCATGTGAGCTTCAGCGCTGCTTATTTTGATAGATACGAACAAATCTATAAAATAAGGGTAATAATGTGAGTACCCCACTTAAAAATTCAACCTTTCTTATCCCTAACCTTTTAGAGCATAGCCCCAAAAGGGTACTAAGAATAAATGACAAAAAAAACCTAATGTTTGTATTTTATAAATATTTCTTATTACCATAATCCTACTATATATAGTCATTCAATAGCGTTAAATATCAGTGAGGTGTCATCTATCGAAATTTGTTAAGACTATCATAGTCAATAAGACTTTACCTTAAAACAATCACCAATATAAAAGTAAATAAATACTAATATAATAACCGCATAGGTGGCTGCATAATCTAAGGCACTACTCTCTCAAATGAATGGAGTGCTAAAGACAGGGAGATTGGCTACCGATCCTGGTATGGCTAACTGAGGGTAGTTATTCGTCGAGAGTTTTCTACTCTCCATCCAAGCAAATTTGGGTGCACTTCCTCTAAATGTAATCATATTAATCATTATCACATTGGTGTAATTAGTACATAAGCGTATAGCCCAAACGAGTAGTAAGACGTGGTGCTAAAATAAAATAGTATTTAGTGCCAAATTATATTCTGAAAAAAAAAGGGGGGCAGCACCTCGTCTTCTATGCATTTTGAGAAAGTAAACGCCCTGTAGCTTCCTCTCTTCCTCCCCCATCCCAACGACCTTAAAACTAACTTTAGCAAAGTGTTGTTGGCCCAAGATCTAGGGAGCAGAAAGAAGATACGATGTCGCATCCATTACCACCGGCTACATCTTGTTCACATCCGGTGGGTGAGGAGGTTGAAGGGCGGGTGGTGGGTGGCGGGATGAAGGGTAGTCGGGTCGTCTGACCCCTTTACTCCTCTCTTGGCACAGAAGTGTACAAGTTCGCAAAGTTATTCAGAAGGCGTAAGTGTAATATTTACAGCACGATAGTCGACCAACAGAAATATTGAATACGCACGACTGCCATTTCCTTTTTTTTTTTCTCCCTCCCCTCTCCGTTCCTAGCCCTATGACGTTTTCAATTTCCCCAGAATGGGAGAAAAGGCATGACTGGCATCTATAGTGTCTATTAACGAGGTTTTGTTAGAACAATATAAATACTGAGCAGTGCAACAACAATAATTATTGTTTGTAAAATAATTATTTATTGATTAACCAGTCTTTTTCTTCGTATTTATGTAGAGTTCTGAAAAAAAAATGATGTGTGTATGAAAGGGGACTGTAGGGGAGTGTAAGAGGAGTAAATGTAAACTTTGCCACCCGCCCTGCTGACCCCACGACCCCTCTTTCCATCCCACTGTTAATGCCTGTCAGAATGGTTACGTGGTAGATGGTCACATTTATTAACCTTGTTGAGTACAGCTAAATGTTATGAAAGTCAATACTCAACTACTTTACTTGTTTAAAATATATACGATGGGAGTGTTATAACTGACAATTAACCTAATATACTTGTCTTTTGTGTAAAAATTATTTACTGATTAGTGATTAGGTATACCAAAAATTGGAAAAATCTAGAAAATTGAAACTTTTTGTTTAAAATGTATACATGTGGAATGTTTTACGTGATAAATAAAACTGTAAACTTGTTTTTTTGTAGGGAAAAATCGTTTAAGGGTGATTTACAGATTTTAAAAAAAATGAGTATTTATGAAATGTTTCTATCAATTTGATTCAAAATGGGTATATGTATATCTTTTTATATAATAAATAAGTATATTTGTTTTGTTTTTTCAAATCATTTTATTGTATTCAACTCATATATTATTTTTGAGAAAATACAAAACGGAAAAATAAAAATCTCTAATAAAGATTTTTTTCAAAATTAATATATGAAGACTACTTAACATGATGGTAAATAATGTTTGTTGTCTCTAAAAAAATAATTAATACTAGGATAGTTTATATTGAAATTTTTTAGAAGATACATGGGATAGCTTCTAATAATATATAAGAATATATTTAACTTTTTACAAATATATATCATTTGAGAGTAGCTACCAATTTTTTTCCTCCCCCATATTTCCTAAGTTTTAATATACAATATGAGAAGTTTAGTATGATAATGTGGTCTCATGTATTTCCCCGGAAATTTGAAACTGTTATAATGTTATTTGCAGCAAAGGAGTGAGTGTTAGACTTTAAACCTTGTGTTGAAGTCATTTTCTTTTTAATGATGACAAACGCATTCCCGGAGGACGTGCATGTTCATGTGTAATAAGTGAAAAAGCATTCTTCACACACGTAGTACTGCCAAACACTGCACACATTTGATAGGCCAATCTAAAAATATTTGGAAATCGATCTCTGGCAAACAATATTGAGTACCCCAATATAACTTGCTAGATGTCCTCTAATAATTTCCAAATGTCATTCCTAATCCATACCGGTGTATTTCTACAACGTTTGTAAGAATATGAATCGGGCCCTAGTCTTGACATGTCTAGTTGAGAGCATTACAATCAAATATTAAATAATGCTCTTAAAAAGCTGTTTGGCATATCTTAGGTTCAACCAAAATACTTAGCTTAAGATTACATACAAACGCAATAGTTAGAAGTACCATTTTATTAGAGATAGCCTCAATCAAATATAAGGTTCGTTTTCCAGTCTATGAAATATTAAGTACCTTTCCAACTAAATGTGTAATACCATCAATTATTACACTTATGGATCATAAATGATAATGGGATAGTTCTATAACAAATATACAATAATTAATGTGAACCATGACAAAAATCAATTTTATAAAAATCTAACTAATATCTGCTGGATTCGAACCACAACTTCCATGTTTACAGCAGTATTATGTTAAATTATTTAATATGTTTGGAATGGGTTACTTACTATAGCCTAACAATCCTAAAAAAACATAATAAAAAGCTTTATAAAACAATTAAAATGCTGACATTGTGCCCCAATTATGTTTATGTTCATAAAAATACAAAATGTTATTTCAGAGGGCACAATAGTAGTCACATATTAATATTACATGAATATATTATTTATAAATGGTACAAATATGCATTATTTTTGGATATTTACCCATACACAGCTACCTTAAATGTCAACAGTGGTCTTTAACCATGCGTCGATGCGTCACATTTATACTCGACTCTAGGGATGCTGAAAGCAATGCAACAATCAGCACGGCTTCCAACCACACGTGCACCCAACGCTCTCTAGGTGTAAATGTATTACTATAAGTTGGGCTGCGTCTACGTGATGTGGCACGACGCACCACACCACTCTCATTGTGAGAGGCCCTTAGCTCTTTGGATCAACCTATCACGCGTTTTAAGAAACACTTGGATTTATTTATAAAGTAAACTATAAAGTTACTTGTATAGAATAGTCGCAGTTAGCATTATGTCCAAACATTAATAATAACCCTTCAACATTTAATTGCTGACATTAATAACGTTTTGTTATGTTTGATTTGTATAAAATGACAAATATGACATAAATATTTTTTAAACTTGGTTATACTCTTTTTTAAATTGATTCCCGGAGTTTTATCCTAAATATTGTCGCATTATTTTTTGTAGCACCATGTCTCACTACCCGTGTGGGTTATACGCTTATGTACTAATTACAATTGTGATTTTAGGGATTGGGAAGGTTATATTAAGAGAAAGTGTACCCTTATTTATATGGAAAACCATTTTGGAAAAAAGACCACAAGTACACCCGAATGAGATTCTAACCTCGATATCATGGGGAGTCAAGTCTAACACGAAAGTATCGCATTTTAGTTTAATAAATGCCTGTACACCAAGGATGTGTCTAAAATTTTCAGATTTCAAAATTATTCTAAAGGAAAATCACAATTTTAGAAAATGAAAATTTATTTCAATAGAAATGTCTTAAATACTAATAAACGATTCTTAAGGAGAGCCACAATTTTAGAAAATGAAAAATTATTTCAATATAAATGTCTTGAATACTACCAAAAGATGGTTTAATTATTTTTTAAACTAAAATAGTTTGATTCGAGGACTTTCATATTAAATGCTTTTAGTTTTTCAATAGCTAGACTGTAATAGTCCGCTTCAACTGCCGAAACGTCTAGGACATCACTCAAGTGTTAGACTGCCCTGATGATGGCGATATTGGGGTTTGAATCCCAGTTTGGTCTACTGAGGGTGGTTTTTACTAAATTGCTTCCTACTCTCCTTCAACGCAAATGCAGTTATATTACGTTTAAAATGCTTCCCTCCTCATCCCTACTCCATTAAAGTAATAATTAATTTGGCACCGCGTCTTACTACCTGTTCCGAATATACGCATAAGTACTAGCTATGCTGATGGCTTAGGAATTGGGAAAGGTTGAATTTGGAGTAAGTGAACCCGCATTTATGTGAAGGGAGAGTGGAAAAACATCCATTATAGTAACTATCATCCATGCGTATAACCTGAACAGATAGTAGGATGAGGTGATAAAATAAATAGACCACAATATATCTAATTTAATTTAGTCGCTGATGTGTGGCTTATAAAGAATAGTGGCTGAGGTGTCTAATAACCGGTCTTGAAATGTCAATTCACACCCAAAAATTACCAAATGACTGAACTTAAGCTGGGCCTTACTACAACCCTGTGACCTATAAAAAGAGGCAAGTTGACTCAGATAATTATTTTTCGCGTTGGTAAATCTTTTATTTTCTTTCACTAGTGCTCATTACCACAGTTCATAAGTGAGTACACACAGTTGAATAAGTTCTTTCAAAATTGGTATGAAAAGTATAAACTTTTTGTGAATATTTATCGCTCTCAGATTTTCAAACGTGTTCTCTATTTTACCGTATTTATATTTATTTTTGTCTCTTCTTTATTGCTTCAGACTAATAAACATTAATAAAAGTAAGCTAATATCAATTCTATTTTTAATGATTCTAGCGTAGTACTCGTGTTTCACTTTTTTTACCTATTCAAAATAAAAATGACACGAGAAAATAAAATCTAATATAACACATTAAAATGACACAATTAAGTAATGAGCCCCCTTCGGCAAATTAAATAGGAAATAGCGGGTCCACAATGAAGGTTATTAAGTGTGACATTATAAAGTTTTATGAAAACTGGCGCCGTCTGTTCACGAGGAAGTCTATTTCATTCTAATTATCTACCAAGAGCTAGCTACCTAAGCTTTTTACTAATGAAACACGAGAAAAGCAGAGTGGGTGACATTACTTTTCAATTAAGTAGATCAAACAAATTGTTGTGAAAACGTTTGCTATAAATTTGACGATGAAAGTAAGGGGGGAGGGAGGGGGGGTTAAAAGGGGTTAATGTGAAATTCGGAATATTAAATCAATAACTTTTTTTATTTTAGTAAGATGATTGATTATACTCGTGAATGAGTTTATAATTAATATTTTTTTTCAAAATCAAAATCATTCTATTCGGAAAATAAATTGTATTAAATTTTATTATATTTGTGTAAAATATGCTTCAAATTATTGAAATTTTTTTAAATTATATTTTTTAAGAATTGAGTCCTACTATCCGTTAAAAGTATCTGTGTATTTGCATAAAGTGATGGAAATAAATAAGAAACATAAAATTTAACAGGACAAGTAAAAGCACCTGCTTTAAGAAAGCAGGGGAATAAATTTTCTTTTAAAATACCCCAAGTACAATTACTAGGGCTCTATCTTTCATATCACAGTCACTATTAGCTCACGTCATAGAGAGAATTAAGCCTAAGGGCAAGTTTCATAGTCAGATTTAGTACGCCTAAAGTGCGAGTCGATACTAAATACAGGACGACACACCTACCTAGACCAAAATGGAATGGGCCAGTTTCGCATATGAAACTGGCCCATTCCATTTTGGTCTAGGTAGGACTGTCGTCCTGTATTTAGTATCGACTCGCACTTTAGGCGTACTAAATCTGACTATGAAACTGGCCCTAAATACTTGTTATCAACGACCAATCTGAGGATTAATTTTATATTAAACTAATAAATTAGCATTAGCTCAAATCAAGAAAAGTGCCTTTAATTCTTCAACATGGACTAAAAGAATAATATTTTAGCACATTTAATAATAATGGTAATAATAAAAAGACATGCTAGCTATTCATAAAGACAGTCATTTATTCTGTAGAAAAGTGGGTTCTTTATTATCATCTTTCACAGCAAACATATATATAACATCACTCAAGACCACTAACTTAATGGTTCATAGGAGCTTATGATGTGTGTCACATCACTGCAAAGTGCCCATGGGAAGAAAATATTCTCTCTTACTTTATTTTTTTATCAAAAAATTTCTTTCCCCCTAGCCTACCGTATACATTAGCACATTGTGGTTTGGGGGGATGGTGGTAGGGGTTGTTTGGGGGTGTGGGTGTGGTCACACTTTCTCTTGTTTTCTTATTCTACCATCTCTCCCTCTCTCTGATAAAAAAAAAAGGATGCACCACATTACTTAGGCTAGTCACAGCCACCATTTTTTTTACTCCCCACTACTCCCTCATCCCCTTATAACCGCCATTTTCGTAATTTTAACGAAGAATTCTTATTAGTTAAAGCCAGTTTTACTCGAGCACCACGTGGTTTTTGATAATTGTTATTTATGGAGCATGGTTGATGAAATTCTTTATGCCACGAAAATNCACATTACTTAGGCTAGTCACAGCCACCATTTTTTTTACTCCCCACTACTCCCTCATCCCCTTATAACCGCCATTTTCGTAATTTTAACGAAGAATTCTTATTAGTTAAAGCCAGTTTTACTCGAGCACCACGTGGTTTTTGATAATTGTTATTTATGGAGCATGGTTGATGAAATTCTTTATGCCACGAAAATAGTTCAATAAGTTTATACAAGGAGATTGAAAAATATTCATATTAAAAAATGTATCGATTGAACATAAGCACTTTAACTATTCTTACCACAAAAAAAATATTAGTGGTTAGACAAACTAAAAGTCAGGCTCGTTTTGTTTAATTTACCGACATAAGAAGGTTGGTGTTACCTGAATGATCTTAAGCCATTGTTCAGTTAGTATCTTGTGAATCTACTGAAATAAGCATCCCGACATAAATAAAAAATGATCATTGGTGATTACAGAGTTTATCCTTTAACAAAGATGAATAAAAGACTGGGATTGGGTCTGGTGTGGCAAATGATCTGGATTTAAATGAGTTAATAGTTTGCATGCTGATACAATCGTTTGGTTCAGAATGTGCAATTTAAATAAATATGTATTTCCTAAATGGTTTCCCACCCACTCTTTCCAAGATTATATTTACTCTAAATTATATCTATGAAGAGTGGGTGGGAATAAATATTTTGGATGTGATTCTTCGGCTCAAAGCAAAATGTCTTTTTATAGTCAGGTTTATATAATCCAATTTTTATATGAAGCATCTTTCAGAAAATATTGCAACCTTTTTTGTTGCAACCAAAATTGATAGTATTTCTCTACATTATTAGTGATATTTTAAACATATTTGTAATAAATATCAAATATTGTTGCAGATCACATGATCTGACGTGTGAATACGTTGAACCCACTTCAGTGATCGAATATCCCTAAGGTGTCACTGACGTCATATAATGTACTGCCGATGAGGTGAGTGTGATTCGAATCCCGGTTGGGTGTAGTAAGGCTTGATTTATTAAATGGTTTTCCACTACCCCTTCACGCAAGTGAAGGTAAGGTTTCTCTAAATTCAATCTTTTTGATTACTAGCAAATAATCTTAATTAGTACAGATGCTTTAACATGGTGTCTACTCAACTTTACCAATGAAATCCCCTACCTTTTCCCTGATTTCCCCTGATCAGTTCCTTAAATTCCCGACTAAAAAGTATGTCACATCCT
>CABFWB010000814.1:0-62132 GCA_902151455.1 Timema bartmani
TCCGGCGCACCACGCCGCGCTCGTGCAGTCAGGTTCGGCCAGACACACTTAGCGAACGGTCATGTCACTCGTTCCCGCGCTGCAATCAAACGCGACTACGCAAATTGTAGAAAAATTTATCTAAGTGGTGAAACATATTACATGTTGAATTGTTTGTGTGGACCTAATAACATTTAGGTATATAAATAAGAATCTTTTTAATTTCTGTAAGACAAAAAATAAATAAAAAATTGCCCCAAATTTGCCACCCCTAAAATCTGCCACCCTAGGCTCCAGCCTACTCAGCCTGTTGATAAATCCGCCACTGATCAATACCCATAAAATAACAATAACAGAATGGTAAAATGTTGTCCAACACCTTAGCTCGGCCAGTAGCATGCCTGTATAATGAGCTAAGGGTCACGGGTTTGATTCCTAGCAGCGCTACCCTTACATAGTTATTGACAGCTGGGGGATGGATGTTCTGTCTGTTCTAGATTTAAACTAGTTTATAAGTCGTGTGCTGATATAATCAGTTGGTTGAGAAAGTGCACATTAAATACCTTAAATAAATGAAATAAGGTTAAAATGTTATCAATGTTGCCCGTAAAAATGTTTTGTATTTGATAGAAGTTTATTCTTTTAAAAATCCCACTATATGTGCATCATTGGTAAATAAACATCTAAGTGAAATATTGCTGAAAAAGATAAAGCATTTCAATTCAAACTACACCAAACCATTAATTTTATTATTTAGCGGGAGTAAAGAAACTCAATCCATTAGAGATAAATTTTCAGCCGTAAATTGACGAATTAAAGGACAAGGAATGAAAAAAGGATATTTAAAGGAAATTCACAGTTACTTGCCAAGTGAGTGAATGGAAAAATACTAAAACATAAAATGATTCACAGTGCACTCAGTCGGAAATGAACTCAAGTCTTTATGGAATGTCATAAGGATATTCCACCACCCCCCTACCCCCCATCTTACTAGGTACACATTTATATACAATAGCTTTCTTTCTATTTATCTAAGCTTTGCTTTAGTAGCCTACACTTAAAACTGTAGGGGAGCCACGGCAGATAAAAAGTTTTTTAACATGTGTGTGTTATCTATTTCCTATTTTTTATACCCAATTTCAGATAAACCAGGCCTCTTTATTATTGAAAACACAATAATAATATTAGTGAAGAAAATTGTTTCCCGTAACAGTCAGTGAATATCTTATTTGAAACATAATACAAGACATGTTATAACATTTATGATATAGGCCCTACTGATTTTAAATAGGTTTTACTAATAAAGTCGTAATCATGTGAAAGGTCGATGTTATAATATTGCAAAAGAAACAAACTTTTGGTGTGAGAAACGAATAACAAAATTATTCAATTAAATAACCACCCCCCTCGGTGGCCGCCACATGGTCTAAGGCACTACTCTGTCAATAGATTTCACTGCCTATGACAGGGAGATCGAGGTTTAAATTCTGGTCGGGTGTACTGAAGTTTTTCAGAAAAAAAATTCCACTCTCCCTCCACTCAAATTTGGGTACACTACATTTAAAATTTATTCTTTATAATCTTTAAAACCATTTAAATAATTAGTACATAAACTAACATGAACAGGTAGAAAGACTAGATGCTAAACAAAAATGTTAGTTTGTGAGGAATATATTTAAATTTGCAAATTATCTTATTATTAAATTAGATTAAAAATATTTCATGTAAAATGACAATCCAAATTAGGTAAATTGTAAACATAGAAAATGTTAAAATTATTAAAAGGTGCAGATTTAAATTTGATTAGATATTACATAAATTATTAAACTGCTCTACATTGACGTATAAAACTTAGAGTACAATTATTATTTTTTGTTGATCCCTTAGTAGTGAGGGCCCCTTTTGATCTCTGTTGGTTATTTACGTGTCTAAATATAATTTTTCTACAATCTGACATAAAATTTCGTGCACGTTTACAGAATCCCTACTAGAACTAGGCCACACTGTTATACACTATCCACGTACAAATGTTTGCAAACACACATACCCGACCACAAATGTCCCCAAACAAATTCATTCATGTTTGCGAAAGCCGCATACAAATTAATATCCTGGACAATAATTGTATGTGACCGCATTGTCCAAACTAAGAAATCATTATGAGCTGAATGTAGCTGGGGGAAGTACCTTTTGGAGACTGCTGTTTACATATTGATATTTAACCTCTGTTAATGGATGTAAACAAAGGCGGTGGCAGAGCTGTGAATTGTATTCAGAAGGGATTGAGTATGCTGAAAATCTGATAAAAGACTTGAAGTTTGAAGATGGATCTTGATTTAGGAATCTTATGCAGATGACATCCACTGATTTCGAATCTTTGGTTCAAATTATAGGGACATATGTATGCAAAAAAGAAAATCAACTTCTGAGTGGCGATACTTGTCTCAGTTTGACCAGCTGTAGCTCTGAGGTGCAAATTCTCGATCAGGGCCAAGGTTTTTAAAAACACCATATCACCATAGCCCAAGACACAGAGGAATTCAAATAAACGAGAGATACGTCAAAGATTTGGTCACCAAGAAGTGATCTAGGCACGACTGAGCGATGAATATACTTCCACCCGCCACCGTCTACATCGGAGAGTATGCGAGCAAATGTATGTGTGTTTCCATCCTCAAAGGGATACGAATGTAGGCAGACATTTTACTGTAAACGCTTATTTATGTATGCGGGTAGATATCCAAAACGGATTTCAAACAGTATTTAATTAGATTTTGTACACCTTACCACTTGTTCGTGGGCAAACGTATGTCAGTTTGGGGTAAGCCTTAGAGGTGGCCTGTAGTACTAGTATTTTGGTTTGAATTCCTCTCTATCTCTGACACTAAGGACTGGAGTTTGATACCGATAGTGTGAAACGCTATACCACCCCCCTCCGCCCCTCGCCACACCCCCGTTGAGTCGTATATAGCACTTTATATAGGAGTATTCTATTTCACTAGGTTTAAATCCAACTTTATCATATTACGTCCTTAAATTAGTTAAATTAGTTAAATTAGTTGACAAGGTTCATTTTTAACTTGAGAATTTGGAATTTATTCCATTGGTTTGTCCAGATGTTTTTCACGTGATAACTGACAAATTCGTAGACCCATTTTAAGGAAATTAGGTAAAAATATTCTTTGAGCCTGGAAATAACTATCGAATTACAGGGTTTTTATATCCAGCTATTTGTTTAAAGATGGCTGATGCTCAAAAATGTTAGTTTTTTCTACAATATCTGAAAATGCGGTGGCCAGTTTTAATGAAGTTTTCCAGGGATATTCCTCAAACTTAGCCCTAACGATGTATGCACATACTTTTTCAATCTGCTTATAAGTTTTAATATGAAAGACGCTCAAAAGGATTTTCATTTAATAGCTCATCTGAAGTGATTTTAATTTAACATTCTAAGCAATTGAACAATTACCTAGAGTGTATTTTTTAAACTTTAACATAGTGAAGCTGACGCCTTAAATAGCATGAACAGCCGCTATTATCTATAAATATAATGTGCTACTTATTTATTATTAGGTGTTCTGTCTTACGAAAAGTCCATTCCTTTTGTCGATGAACCTAGACAACCAATGTTCCCTGTCCTCTGCCTCCTTGAGTTTCCAAAATTTTCTTCTTTCCTTTAAGTCATCTTATGCATAGTATTAATTTTACTCTTCATTTTTACTTGATCACCGAAGAAAAATATCTAGTCCAAGACAAAAGAGAAACTATCGGAGAAATTTCAGCTTGAAATCCAAGGAGAAATTTTAAGACTGTAATAAGGATAAGACAACAACATAATTCTAAAAAGGATACATTTAGTATTTCTTGAATGGAGGGAACGGGTTCTACTCTTGATAGGACTACGAGGTCATTTATTTATTGGATAGCCATGGTAAGCATTTAGACGCTCGTCATTAAAACAAATTACAATCTTTCTGTGAATTTAATACCTTTTTAAATCTTCTCTAAAGGAAAAAGATTACATTGCGAATAATTAAAATTTAATTAATTAATTAAAAATTTTTTTTATTAATGTGGACGTAGATTCGTATTTTCCTTATCAGAACCTACTTTGGTCTGACATGGCTGATATTTCTCAGTACTTTGTGTGACATGATCCTTGTATGCGTGTGTGAAAGTGTGTGAGTGTGAGGTTATTCTGTCTCCCTCTTTTCGTCTTCTCTGTAGCTGGGAAATGATCAGATCAGAAAGGGCTGTCGTAATAAGGAAGGTCTCCAGGGAGATCTGGAGAGGAACCACGCAGAAATGAAGCCATTTACCATGAGGACCGGTCTTCAGGATGTGGTTTCCTCCCTTGGAAGGAAGGGTTCTGATAAAAAAAAAAAGAAGGGGACGTTGGGGGTTGGAAAGAGGGGGGATAGTGGCGTCACAAAGACGATGCCATTGGCTACTATGACATATTACACGCACACCTACACACAGGTTCGCCTTTTGATTCGGGGGAAACTGTCCTCATTAGTAAATGGTTCTACCATCCCATAAACCTATTCCCATAAGGAGAAGTAGTACATCATATTATTCTCTTTTACGTATTTTCAATGATGATTCTACCAATGAAAAACTCCCTACATTTTTCTCAACACTAATGGAGGTTAAGGGTTTTAAAGGTTTTTCATATACATTATCATAAATTGATCATTTTAAATACCATAGCTTTGTTCTCCCTTAAGTTAATATTAGTATTAATTAGAAGGGTTATTAAAATATAAAATAGCTCATAAAGGGGCTTCCTTGAAGCCAGTTAAGTTGAATTAAAAAGATATTACACTTAAACTCGGACAGTAGCGTGTCAAGCGTATAACCCAAACGGATAGTAAGAAGCGGTGCTAAGCATTGTTATTAGTAGTAGTGTGTCTGTCCGCTGAGCTTAGGGTAACGGGTTATATTCCTGGCATGGCCGAAAAATGTATCGTTTGTGAAATGTGGGTTTTCCCTTTCACAGTGATGAATTAACGGGCAAGGGAGGACGTTGTGTATTTTCTAAATTTAAGTTAGCTTATAAGTCATGTGCTGATATAATCAGTTGGATCAGAAAGTGCATATTAAATATCTCAACTTAATGAAAAAATGTTTAAAATTCCCATTATTCCAAATGTACTTAAGGAAACCTCAGGGTGAGAACCATGAGGTATTTTTAAAATTAAGTTTTGCAAGCCGGCCGCCTTATACTGCATGACCACCGAACCATGCGAACAATAGACACCTAATAAAAAAATGACGACACATGGACACGGGAATCGAACATGGAACCTTTGGATTAGTAAATCAATGCCCTGAACCATTGAAGTATCCAGGAGTCAATTTACAATTTTTAGAATATCATTTTTAGATGTACCCATAATTATAATCAACCAATATAATAGCTTAGTTATTTAATCCATCAAAATATTTTGCAGTGTGTATCTGCTACTTACGTTTGTTTACTAGACATTTAAAATTTTTATTTGGCATGATTTTTAATTACCATCGTAAAAAGGAACTAAAGATTTCACATATTTTATTTTATTTATTATTTTATGTAATGCTGGATATCTATTTTATAAAGTTAACTCATTTCAATTTAATTTTAAGTTAATTAAACCAATATGGTCTCCAAACTATTATTATTATTTTATTTTGTGGTATTTTAAAAATAAAACATATTATCATAAATATGATTTAATATTTAAAGGGTCATAGTAATAATTTCTCTAATATTTCTATTCAAACTGTTGAACTTATTATTAATGGGATTAAAGATATTTATGCTATTATTCAAGCATCCAAAATGGTGACTATGTAGAAGCCTAAAAAGTGAGCCAAGGATACTTTTATATTCCAAGATACTCTAACGAACTGAAGAAAAATTCTCAACGGTAAGAATGTGAGGACGATGTTGTTATCAGTCTCCACTCTCAAACAGGAAACTACCAGGAGTTTTTCCTTCTTCCCCTTTCTCAAACCCCCTCCTTGACAATCCACCCACCCGTTTGCCACCTTCTTTATATCAGAGCTGAGTGAGACGGGGTGTCATACAGCTCCTCACTTACGTAGATAACGTCCTGTCATATCTCACACACTTTACAGTATTTTTCCATCAGGGAAAGCGTCAGGCTTCTACTATTCTGGAACGAGCTAACTTTTTTTTTTTGTGTGTGTATAGATGTTGATGCATTTCAATAAGGAAGGGGGAAAAAAAGTTCAAAATACTAATAAATATTAAATAAAATAAAATGTTTGAACTATATCATTTAGAATTTCATTCCTCCCTTCCTTAGTCCGAACGATATCACCAGATGAATAAGTAATTAAATATTTTTTTAATAATATTTAGAAGTAGTCTAGTCTTATGTGAGTTTAAAAAAAATTTGCATTAAAAAAAAACTCAAACGATTTTGTTCAACATTTGTATTGGGGGTCTATTTTGCATGATCAATGATAATGTATATTTATTTTTCTAAAATAAATTCACTTTAACAACAAATCATGGGAAATCAATTTTTCGCATTTTTACTGGCCTTGAAGATTAATTCACAATGAGTGTCTGTGAATAGTTTGTCATAATAAATAAGAATATAATTTTACTTTTACAAATTAAAAATAATATTTGGGTAGTTTATTAATAACTTATTTTTTAAATTTGTTTACAAATTTCGATCAATATGGATTAAATGTGTATATTATAACGATTGTATATTGTGATTAATAAGATTATGTGTTTGTGTTTATGAGAACAATTTACTTAAGGGTAGTTTATTGAAGACTTTTGAAAAAAAAAATATTCAAAATTATAATTTCTACTACTTATAGAACAGTGTCGGGCTGTATTTAAGTCTGTTTTCTAAGATCTTTGGAACCACTTAACTTGTTGCGATACAGTTTTTTTTATATCATGTAGATTTTTATAGGGAAATTATTGATCAAATGAATTAAAGAAAATAAATCTATGTTTTCCACAAATGTTGTTTTAAAAAGCGGGATCAATGATGACCTATCCTGTTGAAAGTAGAACTCACTAATATTTTACTTAGCTAAATCGCCAAATCCAAATAGTAATTAGATAATACATTTCAATATTAAATCTCAAGAGAAATATTTTAGTTTAATTGATTGGTTTGAATTCACAAAACCTTATAAAGATAGTTTTTATACTTATATGTTCGATTATAACTAGGGAACAACAAAATAGATTAGAATGCAGTATTTTTTAAATTTTATGTTAAATTAATCTAAAAAGGGGTAACCTATTTAAAATTATCTATGACTCTAAGGAGCTGAATAGTGACGTTAAATACAATAAAAGTGTTTTATGTACACTGTAGAATGGCAATAGCGAGGACTGCCACTGTTATAACTTCACGAAAAAAATCAGATCCGAGGATATAGATTCAGTAATAAGTTTGGAGATAGCAAATTTAAACATCGGCCCGTAACTGCATTCAAATCCATTCAAACATATGTTACATGTCCCATAAGGACTTTTGAATCGATTGTCTCCATGCATGCGGCCAAAAGAGTTTTCAAAGCGCTACGTCGATGGGCATGATGAAACCCCCAAATACTGATGACGGCAGCCATGACCATCAACACAGTGCAAGGACAAACCCTGAAGGTGGTAAGCATCGATCTCCGCGGCAAGCGTTTCTCACATGGACAACTATATGTGGCATGTTCCCATGATAGTTCTAGCAGCAATCTGTATATTCTCACTTCTGTGTCGTAATTTCTACCTGACACTATGTGTGATTTCTGCTCTTCATGGGAAATTAAAAATTATAGGATTAGAAACGTTATTGGTTTAATGAACATGTTTTTAAAACTGACATTCACACAAGCGAATCTGCGGTAAAAGCTAGTACACTATATGAGAAAGTTCTTGAGACTTTATCATATCATTTATTTAATCATACCACCTAATTTTTAATTTTTTTACTATCTCTGAAATCTAAAATATATATTTTGGTAGTCTCAATATTTCGTGATAAACTCTAAGTAGACATGCACCTGGTGCAAATTTCTTTTTTTAGCACCGATCATAGTAAAATTTTCATTTTGAAGGTAATGAAGCGTAATACTTGGCGATCCACGTAAGACAAATTCCTGTCTGTGAAGATTTCAAATGAACGGAAATTCAAGAAAGAGCTAAAAGTGATGAACTGTTAGATATTAACTGGCCAAAAAAAATCCAACACAAACAGGATCACAAATAAAAAATATCAAACTTTTGTTAGTTTAAAGACAATTATAATACGTACACATTTTTACATAAAGAAATTTTTATTTTAATATTCCGCAGTAATCATTGTATTAATTCTTGTTTTCGATATTTTAAAATGGGTTTTGTTCAAATATAACTATCAAGATTCTGTAGTGTAGGCTTCTCGAACTCGTTTGATCATAATAGTGCCAAATTGAAAATATTAAGAGGGCTGAATTTCATAAATTTCAATATTATCATTATATTAATCTATAGTAAATAGACTCAATATTAAAATTCTTAATATTACAAAAAACAACATGTTATATAAAATGTTAGGTCTTGGGGGCGGTGTGGAGCAGTGTTAGAATTTAAAGTATTGTTTTGAAGTCAATCTCATAATATAATGTGTGTCATAAGTAATGATCTCTTGGGTGTTTATATAAGATAAAATTAACGGTTTAAATTTTTTTTTTTGCTAAACAATGCTCATACTTAATGCGCAAATATTGTTAGCTGTTGAATTAAGAGTAATACTTACCAACATGACCTGCTATATTTGTAGAATAATTCTTAGTTTACAAATGTAATAATATCAAAACGTGTTTTCCTATGACCTTGATAATAAGATAAATTAGCCCACATTTTATGTCGGTTCATCAAAATGTCCCCAAGCCACACATAACCATGTAGGGGGTGTCAGTTTTACATTTCTGCTCTCATGTATATATTTTCTTACGAACTATTTTATGTTTTGTAGGTGTATTATTGGCCTAAAGTTGAATTAAAATAATTAATTACATCAGACTAATAGATGTCACTGGCTGAGCTTGAACTAGTTATATTTGCTTGCCCTAACCCCTGGATGAGGAATAATAAATAGCAAGTTCTTAAAAGATGGTGAAAGGCAATGTTTTTTTTATTGGACTGTTATTATAAAAACAGAGTGTGGACAAAAAGTATTCACAAGACAAACAATGAAAATTACAAACACTTCGAGCAAGCCTTTATCCCATCATACAGTCCCATAAGCCCTTCCCGTGGCCTTCTATGCCCTTCAGTTCCTACATTTGTGTTAAAATTCTCCTTGAACTCTTAGCTCGATCTTTACCAAACATGGGTAGCACAAGAAAACAGCCAGAGGCTACTCTTTGGTAACTTCCAAAAAACTTCGCGAGATGCATTCTCACGGCCTAAACTGCAACTTCTTTACAACTCGCACTCCTCCTTGGGTTCATGTACTCTAAGCATGCGACATTTTCTTTCTCGCTTCTACAAAAAAACACATATACACTTCCGCGTTCAAATACAATTTGAACTGCTAACTACTACATAGATTTGTAACACTTAAAAAATATTAGCACGTGGTGTCTTAAATATTTATCACGCTGAATAAATGTACGTCAGTAAATTATCATTCTGTATTTGTGGTCTAATAGATAGAGTAATCCTCTTTAGTGGTGTCTAATAGTTTGAATTGTACCTATCGGATGTAAATGCAAACAAATTTGATGCCTAGTACTACGTACTTAACTTGCGATATTATTCACTTAGCTGTAGAATTCATTTTTGAACCGGGCAAATATATATTTCATACTATGCTCCCCCTTTGGGCTAATTGAATGCATTAGCGCCGGACACCTAGAAGTATAGAACCACAATTATAAGCATAACCAATCGCAATATTGAGAGTGTAGGGATTATATAGTTGTAATTAGTGCATTATCATAGTGGATTATCAAACTGGATGGTTGGTGATCACCTACTATAAAATAAACACCCTCTTCCGAAAATATATGAGGTTTTTTCTTTATCCACACATTATATTCCAATTTCAGATGGCATAATTTTATGGTTTGATATAGACTATCTTTGATTGTATTCTCAATTTTTTTTAAGAGATATAAATTTTAGAACTGTATCTGTCAATAACGATTAACCTTAATCAATTAAATTTATTTTGAACCAGAAAACGGGAACTTCTCATTTATTAACCTTAACTATATTATTTTAAATATATAGTTGTAAACGATAACTTTTAATGTTAATAAATCAAACAATTAATTGATTTATATTATTTTTATAATATATACCTTTATATTTCCTCTAAATAATGCCTTACTTATCCCTACTCTATTAGTTAAAATGTGCAAACAGACAAACAGATAGTAATATGTAGTGCATGTTATATATATATATAAAAATAGAGAAAGAGAGAGAGGCCCACATTTGTGTGGAGGGAGGGTGGAAAATAATTTTGAAAAAACCGCTCTCAATACACCCAACCGATATTTGAATCTTGATTTTCCCGTCATTGACAGTCAAGTCTACAGCGAAAGCGGTGGGTTAGACCACGTGGACACTGAAGTGCGGTAGGTGAGTGTTAAAATTTCTAAGTTTTTTTTTTATTTCGAAATGTACACAAATACAGTTATAGTTCTTCTAAAGTTCAACGTTCCCCATCCTTACCTATTGATTACAATTTCATAGTACTGTGCATGAAACGTGGCCAAAAGTCATTCAATTATCTTATCAGAAATGATATGATTGATGATTTTTTCTTTTCGAACTTTTATATGTAGTGTCGCTGTTATTGAAAGTCTGAACAATCTGTTGTTTTTTTTCAACCCATACAGTGGATGTGTCTTGTGTATCCCGGTCGAACAGACAGTCATTCAGGGTACAGGAGCGGATGTTGGAAAGGTCTACGTGCGATGCCGGTAATGAAGCTAATCAAGGGTACCAGAGTGGATGTCACCCAATCAGTTTACCCCTCTTGTTCACATTGCCACTCTATTACCGATGTCCGGCCAGACATACCCTGGTAGATCTGAGCGGTGGTGTGGACAGGACAGAACGTGTTACTTTAGTTTGCACTTTAAAACTACATTTCAGGTGGTATGAAACTAACTGTGTTGGTATCATGACTATTTGAGAGATGATAGAGTCATTTCTTCGATTCCCAATATGGAAGAAAACAATATTACTGACCTAATTGTAGTTTTCCTTACGAAGTTCCATGTACACATCATTTAAGGCGAATTACCTTTTTCATTTGGCGTGGAAATGCAGAGCCATGGGAAAAAACGGTTATCTTCAAGAATTTTTATTGTTTTGCAATTTTCTTTTCGGAAACGGCCTGTTCAAGAATAGAAACATGTTGATTAAGCTATACCCTACTTTTTATATGCACACCTCCTATATAATTTTAACAGTGATATATCGATTAAATTGACATTTTTCAATAGAAAGCTGCCAGCTTCATAAAAATAAATAAATAAATAAATGTAACAATTAATAAACCTCTATACATTATCTTAGAAGGGTTGTTGAAAATATTAACATAATAATTTCTCTCGTTCTCCAGAAAACTGATATTTCCAGACGCATGATTTTTCCGCAAGACCTGTCTGGTAATTAGCGCCATCTACGGTTTCTGTGATTCATCTGTTCTTGTTGGCGCGGAAGGGAGCCACGCCACGCCTTTCACCCTCCCGCCCACCTGCACTTGACGGGGCCAAGGGCCTTAAGATGAAAGGTTACATTTTACCTTGATTGACTCAGGCCCTTGGCCCTGTCGAGTGCAAGTCTAAAACCTATCTTGCGGGATGGTGGGCTGGAGGGTGAAAGGCGTGGCGTGGCTTCACAACCGACCAAAGTATCCTTCCGCGCCAACAAGAACAGATGGATCACGGAAAACCGTAGATGGTGCTAGCTACTGGACAGGTCTTACGGAAAAATCATGCGTTTGGAAATACCAGTTTTCTCGAGAACGAGTGAAATTTATATGTTAATATTTTCAACACCCCTTCTGAGATAATGTATCGATGTTTATTAATTGTTACATTTTCTTATTTTTTGTTATGAAGCTGGCAGTTTTCTATTGAAAAATGTACAATTCCATCGATATTTGATCACTGTTAATATTATAGAGGAGAAGGAGTGTATATAAAAAGTATAACTAAATCAACATGCGTCTATTCTTGAACAAACCGTTTTTGAAAAGAAAATTGCAAAACAAGAAAAATTCTTAAAGATAACCGTTGGTTCCCATGGCTCTGCATTTCCAAACCAAATGAAAAGGGCCAATCGCCTTATGGTTCTATCATATAGGTTGTACCATATAGAAAACAAGTAAGGCACGCTTTCTACCTTTCAAGCTAAGTGTAGTGATCCCATTCTATCCACACGCAAATATGGCTATATATTTTAGAACCTATCTTTTTCTCATCCGAACCCTAGTGAAATATCCGAGACAGAGAGTAGTAAGAGATGAAGAAAAAACTATTGGCTGCACCTAAAATGTTGGATAAATTCCTTTTCCTTACTATAATAATGTATTTGGCTAACACTAACAGTCTCTTGCTAAACGCATTATTTAAAAAATGTAGTGTGACGACGTCTTGGAAGAAAATATTGAAGGAAAGAAAAGTTTAGGAAGGAGGATTCAAATATTGGATGAATTGAAGGAAAGAAAAGACAGGTATCATCTGGACATCTTCTGTTTTCCTCAGTTCTGAGCATATAAAGTTGTACTATCTTTGTCAGCATTATACAGAATTGAACAAGGGTATTCAAAAGTTGTGTCAACCACTCAAGCTACAAAGTCACTGAGAAGACCTAAAAAATAGAAATATTGTCAACATTTGTGTTACGTAGTATAAAATAAGGCTTACTCAGTCTAGAGTTTGTTCTCAATTCTTCCTCTGATACGATCTTCACGTCTCTCGCCAATAGTTTATCAAGTTGGACTTATCTGTACCTTTAACTTCGTCGACCTTAAAAAAAAAAAAAAGGCTATGTAATGTCTACAAGACATGAGAGCGAAAGAAAAAGAGAAAGAGGGGTGGATAAAAAAACCTACCCCATGTGTGTGCGCGTCTTGTTCTTAAGGGGGTAAGGGTTGCGTAAATCACACTGCAAACCACGCTAATCTGACGCTAAGTGACCATCATTCGTCTTAATCCTACCCAGCCACGTATGAGCCAGGGTAGGAGAAGGAAGTCAGGAAGCGAATATCGAACCGGTAACGTCAAGTAAGTAGTAGTAGTAGTGTATATATATATGTATATATATATATATATAAAGAGTCTTAGAGGAAATTGACTTCAGACGTCTGTGGAAGGGGAGTTTCTTGATAGTGAGTTAGCTTCATGCTATGCGATGTCCATTACACAAATGAAATTTTTATGCTGCACGTATTTTTCTTCTTCCTTCAATAAGGAAAGGAAGGGTGTATTAAATTTTAAAGAGTACGGTGTTACATAAAGAAAGCGAATGTTATTGTACATTCAAACCCGCACTTTAAGAAATAGGAGCATATTTTTTAAGAGTTCTTGCGAGTTCTATTAAATCCGGAATAGTGTAGCTTTGAAATAAAATAAAAAACAGAGTATTGCACTTTGGTTAAATTATATATAGAAAAAAGCGTGTTCATTACATTGAGCGTATTAAATTGGTTTCGCAATTTGAAAATTGACTTAGAGCCATACATATTTACTTAAAGAATTCGAATCATGGTAAGCGATGAAATCAAACGTAGCTAGAATGTTCAGCTCAAAATAGTAAAACCCCATTTTTAAAAATTCGGAATAATGGAAATATAACGTCAATGTTTCTTAGGCCAGGCAGTAAGGAAGAAGTATTTTCCTATGAGGATCTTGAGCTAAAAGATAAAATTGTTTTCGACCATCTTTTCATGTATATGTGTGTGAACATGCACGCGATTATGCAGGTTATATGATTGCTCTAGATTAAATTAATAAATATTTAATATATTAAGACAGTCAATTATTATTACCTTATTATAAAAATACGTCATTAGATGTCATCATTGTGGTTCATCGATCTTTGCTTCTAGTTGTCTGAACGTCTACATCTTGTAAAGTCAAATAAAAATAATGTGTAAATATAATGTTTTTGAAAGTAAAATGTTTATGTTTCATCAACTTGGTACTGGTAGCTAAAATATTTCTTGAAGTATTTAATTTAAAATAAAATAAAGAAAAATAGCTGCACAAATTTTGTTGTGATTTATTTAGAAGTACTAAGACTAGCAAACCAAATAATTCAATTAAAAGAAAATATGAAGCTGATTTTCTAAAAAAATCTCTTTGATATTTTACTATTATAAAAACTTGGATGGTTATATATAGGGCAAGAGATATCAGTTTTAAAAATAATCGTCAATTTAAATTTTACTTGAACCAAATGTAATAGCTAAGCTCATTGTTTGAAACGTTTTCATAACTTTAAAAATAAATTAAACAAAACTAATTTACCAATTTATAGATAGTGTAAAATAAATCCCCATAACCGGACAGTTTATTTTTGTACAAGGTTGTAAAACTTAAATAAATTTATTGCAGAAACTATTATAATAAATTTATTGCAGAAACTATTATAATACATTTATTGCAGAAACTATTATAATACATTTATTGCAGAAACTATTATTGTAAGTTATAAAACAGTTTCTTGAACATGCAGCTTGGGTGGGGACTTTTAATCACCCCTTAAAAATGAAATATATTTAAAAATTGGAAAAGGAAATCAACAAACAAAAAAAAATCTAAGAGGGTGGGAGAAATGTGGTATTTCTCTTTTCACCACACATTTAGAGTGTAAATTTATATAGTTTTCTTACTCAGCCTATTGTATTCTTCCTCTTTTCTTGTCTTATATTTACTTTATTTATCAGATGTATTTCTAACAGAAACTATAAGGATATTGTATTTGAAATATTCAGCCTTAGAGTAGCTTTATTCTATTACTATTACTCTAATTTCTGCTGCTAACGGCTCATTTGTGTCGAAATACCTCTAAGATAAAATAAATCAATTGCACCCCAATGACTTTCTCTCGCTTTTATCTTATATTAATAGACATTTACTAAAAACTCGTTAAACAAAATAATAGGTATGTATATACATTGTTGTAGAAACATTACATCAAATAACATAAATTAAATAACATACACTGATACTTTTTAAGAACACAATTGCAGAAAAATTGAGAAAAGAGAAACATCTTTGTCTACTAAAGGTCATAATAATCAAATTAATTTTCAAACACCTTAATTAAAACGTACATATATCTGCTTATTTCTAAAAAAAATATTGGTTTTATAAAAAATTATTTCAAATAAAAGATTTTCATATTTAATAATACTGCAATTTTACAATAATGAGTTATTTTATATCTCAAATAGTTGCTAAGAAATGATCAAAATTTGAAAATTTTCCTTATGTAAAATACTCTCAAAGTAATTCTTATAATAAAATGAGAATTGCCATCTTGTTTATTGTTATAAATAGTAACTAGATATAAAATTTAATCAAAATCGTTAGAGCGAGATTTAAGAAAATCTATTTTTTATATTTTTACCCTTCAGTTATAGGGTCCCCTCTGGGAGACATTATGAAAAACCCAGACAACATTGCGAAAACAACTTTTTTGGTTTCAGGGGGTCATGAAACGTCATTTATCAAAATCTAATGTTCGATTTTTTTTTACGATCACAATACTTTCTCTCCGAGGTGTCGAGAGAAATACACAAATATTATTTGCACAGCAAACTTCATAATAGTAAATTAAAAATTATTATTTTGCTTACAAGTTTAGCCAAGCAAGGAATTAATAATTTGTGAAAATATTAAAAATATAGCACCGTTTTTTATAAACACGACCACCGATTATCATCAAAAATTACAAAATCATAAAACTTTAAATTTGTACTCTTTATGTTAAAATATTTTGATTATTTATCAAACTATAGCTAATTGCATTTTATGCATGAAACATGTGTAACTGTACATTACTATTTGAATATATAATTTAAAATAAAAAAAATCCATTCATCTCATAAGAAACCAAACTAAACTTTAAATGAGACATGTTATGTCCCATGACACCACACATATTTTTTCAAAATAGCGTAACTTTTTTTTTTAGATACCCTGATAACAACGAAGAGAAGGGAAGCAGTGAAATGTGTCACAGTTAGATGGAGCATCCTTTCACTCATCCTTGAGTACCACTGCCGCCCTATTTTACTCCGAGGTTCATATCTGTACATTCCTAAGGGAGTTCAGGGATGGGTAAGCATTCCCTAACAATCACATTAGTTTGAAGCCCACCCTTCAGAGGTTTTTTGAGGGTTCGTAAGGGGAAGGGGAGGGGGGAGTTGAAGGAGAATAGTGTGGGACAGATGAATGAAACAAAGTTTCATGCCCCCTCTTGCTCCTTGCCCCGAGGGCTCGGCCCTGTCCCCCTCAGGGGCTATGTTCTGGTCCTTAAACATGGACAAAATAAAGGGGGTGGAGTCGGGGATTGGGGAGTTTGGAAGCGGGAGGGAGGAGGAGAAATGAATGGGCAATGTGTGTAGGGAGAACTTCATTTGATGAGTTGGACTCTCTAAAATGTATGTGGGAGGGTTTTAATTTTAAAATGGTCTAATGAATTCGAAAGAAGAGAGCGAACGTGTTTTTAATAACACTAAAAGGTACTGCATATTGTAAACAATTGATGGATTTGAGGTTTTCGTATATTTACTCCGGAATTGTTGAAAAAAAGTATGGTGTGATTTGGTAGCTCATAACATTCAAATATTGGAACTACTAGAAAAATATTTGGCGTCGAGGGGTGGGTGATGGCGCTGTTTCATTACTTTGGGACGATATTTTAAAGTCTACTAGATTTATTTAGGTTTTAAAATAATAAATATTAAGACATGAAAATACAGTGGGAATTAGTTTTATAGGCTGAGCCTCTATGGTTAGATTCTAGTTAAAATTGTTGATTTTAAAGGGGGAAAAGAAAAATTCAAAGGAGATATTTTTATATGTAACAATAAACAATTTTTTATGTTAGAGGCATTTTAACGAATCACCAAATTAATTTTAATTAATCTTCAACAAACAATTTAAATTATAAAATCTTAGCAATATATTTTAATATATATTTGTGAAAATAAACATGGGATGAATTTGTTAATAAATTTAATATTTTTAAGTTATCTCTACTTTATAAAGGTTGAACTGTTATTGGCACCTTTATTGATCTAGAAACATACGTAGTTTTACAGAGTTTTTCAGTTTCGATAACCAATACGGCTAAATAATTTACCGTCGGAGAAATTGTTTATCATTTATTTACGGTGATTAATTTACGGCAGGTTGACTAGGTATAGTGTCAAGTATTTCCACAACATTTTGGCAATGTCATGTGTTCCAAATAAAAACCTACGATATTAAAAAATAAAAATAAAATTTTCACACCATTCTGCTTTAACACTTCTTTCGCCTCCTTTCGATGTGTTTAGTAAGACCACGAACATTTTGTAAGATAACCTCTCTTCTGACATTGACACACTATTTGAAAATGTTATATTATTATTATTATATAATTAGAAGCTCTAATTGGCTTACATCTCTATTTTGAGTGCGTACAGTGACATTTGAGCTTTATGTGTGAAGACAAACGCGCTGTGGTAATGAAGCTGGCTTGTAGAATGTCACTCTTCATCACGGTACAGACAAGCAAGTCACAAAGACACATTTGGTTCACTCACGTGGAGTGTACACCTTGTTGTAATTAAAATCTTCCTCTTCATTATGTGTACTTGCACTAAAGTGTTCAACAAGGTATATTTCTGATAGTTTTAAGGCGAACATAATTTATCACAGAAATATATGAAACAGTATCAAAGGGAATCGGTCTCATTAGATGGTATATATTTTTGATAATTATACATTACTAGCTAATTAACCATTTCTTCCTATGGGACTTTCACCCCTTAATTATCTTCAACTAACATATTTATAGCATTATTATTATTATTACTATTACTATAACTGGTTACAATTAAACTTTACATTGCCAAGTTGCCCATAATTGTGTTGTAAACCTGTAATTTTATTTAAAAATGAGTGCAATATTTAATATATACCATGGAACCTTTCACTGTTGGTTCAATAAGAATACAGTAATTAGAATCTGAGAAATAAAAGGGTAAAATAAGTGTTTATTTAGCTTCCATCTTGAAACTAAATGGTGGGTATAAATGTTAATAAGCATTTTATGTTAACCACGTTTCCAAATGCATCCACGAGAAGTTTCAGCACAATCGATAAAGTAATTTTTACGTGAAAAGTAATAGAAACATGTCTCAATTTTTTTTATATATATTAATAGGATTATGATAAAATATGTTACACCTTGAAATTTTTAGGAGACCATGTGTCCTAATGAATAATATGTAAGATATATATTTAGTTCAGATTTGGAGGACAGCCAATCCCCCCATTCGACCTAAACTGCTAGGTATCCGCCCGCATGCCAGGAGACCTGTTGACTCGTGAGACTTGACTACGGCACTAAAATTGTTATGGTTCGAATTACGAATCTTTTTCTACTGTTCATGTTTCTCGGGTCTAAATTTAATTTGGTCACATAAACTAATCTACAGGAATTTGTGATCCTTTTCTGTATCTTCACTTCATTTACGTTTAAAGCTTGAATTCTCACTTTAACAGTCCCCATAAATGCACTATCTAATAACTTGTCTTCTGTATAATATTACCTAGTTTTTAAACTAAATAATAATAATAATTAATATTATTAGCAATACGTCTTACTACCCGTTCGGGTTGTACGCATTTACGCTAAAGTGTAATGGTAAGGTGATTGTGATATGAAATGGAGGACCTACAGTTTAATGTGGGATACGAACCACGGTGGAGGCCTGGCATTCTACACATTCACAAGTTGTGATTATTACACGTCTTCTCAGAGGTGAAGGAAGGGTTTGGTAATCAGATAAATCTGTGCCGGGACCGAGGATTGAACCCCGATCTCCTAGCACAGAAATCTGACACCTTAACCCTAGACCACTAGGTCACCTTAAATACTTATTAATTACTTCTTAGTCATAGTAATTATACTTTTAGAATTATTTCAAATTTATGATTTATTTAATTAATTACAAACACTAGGTTATTACAACTAATCTTATAATATAATACACAAATAAACCAATTATACATACAAGTGAACTAAATAGTTTTTTAAGATGATAAATTAATCTCTAAAGACTTAACATACTCAAGAATCTAACACATTGTTGGTGAAGATTTTCTATTAATCAATAAAATAGCATAGTAAATCACATTATTATATTACCATGGCTTATAAAAATTATTAACTTCATTTTTAAGTATAGTTGGTAGGAAACTAAGAATTAATTATATTATTGGTTTTAAAGAAGCCTAGTAATTGTTTGATCCACGTTAAGACTGTCCATAGCTAGTTGACTATTCTTCATTAAATAGGCAAATTAATCTATACTGACCTAATATTAAAAAAATAGTTTGTCTCAAGGGGTACAGTAGTCCTTAAAATTAATATCTCAGTTTTAGTATTTGGAAAATGTTCAATCTTGAACTTTAACGGCGAATTGTTTTTTTTAAACATAGCTGTCATAGGATTATAATACGAGGTTACTATACAAGTGGGGAGATCTGGAGTCAAATGGCGCATTATCTGTAAAGGTATGTTAGAGGACTTATAACCGAGCGTGAAAGGTCGAGTGTGTCAAGCGACGCTGCCCTTATCGGCGAACCTTGACGCCAGGTGTTCCAGTATATCCTTGAACACCTCAGGGTTGAGGTTTTTACCGAGCTGTCGGAGGAAGAACCAATCTGCGGGACTTGCGGCGTGCACCACGAGCCCGACAGTCGTACGGGGCATGAACCTGACCTGAGCCAGGAGCAGTCTTGACCTCAGAGACGGGCTGACAAACACCGCGAGACGGTACGCTAGCGCCGTGAAGGACAGGAAGCTCAGCAGCACCAGCCAGAACCACAGGAACACAAACACCTTCTCGTTGACCACGTTCAGGGGCAGCATGCACAGCGAGTCCAGCACCTTGATGGTTGACACACAATTCGTCAGCTCATTACAACATTGGGCTTCTTTAGAGTAGATAACTAGCTTAACCCGAACTAAACACCATGCTTGAGACAAGGGACGAGAATTTGAATGGCCTGATAGCAAAAAAAGTCCATATACAAACACTAAAATATTGTAGTACTCTAATAGGAAGAACATTTAATAAAATACAATCACATTTGTTTTGAGGTAACGCATTCGTAACATTTTACTATAATAATAGTATAATTTTAGATATGGTCCTTAATATCAGATTACTACTTTATTTTGTATAGCACCCGAGATTCTACGCTTCAGCTCGATTGGTACCATAACCGCCTACTGTACCAAGAGTTTCTGGTTCTATACACGGCGCACAGCTGAAACCATTACCATTGGTTAAGTTGATGCTTCTATCTGATAAACAATCATGAGACCTTTATAATGCACTTTATATTATGGTCAAAAGAGGTCCCTGTCAACAAAAAAAAACCTCTATGGCCTAGGCTGAAAACGCGCTATACTGACCGAGCGGCCGCCACCATAAGCGATGATAGTGTCAACGTTTGCGGATAGAGGGTGTCATGTGGTCAGTAGAATGATCTCTTTCATATATACAACGTGTATCTAAAACATTGCATCAAACTTTGTCAGGCTGTTCCTTGGGTGAAAATAGAATATTCACATCAGCAACCTAGGGTCCATCTTGAATAATAAAGGTAGTATACACCCCTAAAGATAGAGCTAAAGACGACTGTTGTGTAAAATATTGTGAAACTGCTTAGGGTATTTCAACGAATATTTGTATACTACTTATTGAAACCTTGATCGTTAGTAAACTAAATGTGCTGTTACAATTACCCACCCCCATCATGTAAAAAAGGTGGGTTGTAAGACTTTTTTCTGCAATAAAATATGTTAGAGTAAGTATTACCGATTTTGACTTAAGATTACAATACATGGGGTAAAAATTAACAAAAAAAGGTGTCTTGGAGAAACTGTCTAGCTTTCCCCGTTTCCGAGATGATCACACAAGTTTGAGCTCAGAGACAAATGTATCTAACACAGCTAGTACACAGCTATACCTCAGTTTTAGCTTCTGTGGTGCTGACTGACAGCTCACAGCTGACCTCTGACGGCTTTGAAAAGCTACCAGACCAAATTATGTATCTCTACGCCGAACCATATGATCTGCAAAAAACATGTGTTTAGCAGTTGTCACTTCTGACAGTCAACATTTAGGTATATACCTAAATGTTGACTGTCAGAAGTCATCTGTGAACTGTCAGTCAGCACCAAAGAAGCCATGGAGCTACTGTATACTGGCTCCCTACCTGGCAGGAATTAACACGTGTATTTGAAATCACACATGCATGATTATCTCGGAAACGGGGAAAGCTAGACAGTTTCTCCAAGACACCTTTATTGTTGATTTGCCAGTACTAATTTACCATTGCCCAGGGGCCACCCAAATGTGTTGAATTTATGACTCGAGTAGTCCAGTTACTTTGTTCATCTTAAGAACTACTAGTACGTAATTTCCGCCTTTTTAATTCTTGTACATGGCGTCAGTGAGGCTACAATGTAGCCTACTTTATTATGTACCATTTAATAATGTTATACTCTGCATAATTAATATTAACACATTTAAGTTATTACGTACGGTTTAATATATTAAACCTTAGAAAGAGCCTCCACGATTAGTACATTCTGCTATGTCTCGACGAGATGAGCTAATGGTGATAGTGATTATGAGGGTGTGGAACCAGTGGGAACACTTAAACCTAACTTAAGCCTCGTTAACCAAATCCTAGTGACCATTAGGATAATCCCTGTTTTGGGAAAAATATCCAAGGCACCATCCAGGAATCGAACCCGAAACCTCTAAACTCGTAGGCGGGTGTACTGACCACTACACCACGGGGCCGGTTAGTTGAAATAATTGTACCTGCGATATATTATCACCACTCAGAACAATGCACATGTGAGGTATAAAAAGCCTTTGTGTGATTGATCAAGTTGGGAATGAGTGGGTGAGAACACAGTTACAGTCTTAACAAGCTTTGATTACCCTGGCAACACTCTACGATAAGACTGTCTTCAAGTTCTGTCGGTGACCTGGTGGTCTAGGGGTAAGGTGTCAGACTTCTGTGCTGAGGGTCCGGGGTTCAATCCTCGGTCCCGGCACATATTTATCTGATTGCCAAACCTTTCCTTCACCTCTGACAAGATGTGTATTAATCACAACTTGTGAATGTGTGGAATGCCAGGCCTCCACCGTGGTTCGGATCCCACGTTAAACTGTAGGTCCTCCATTTCATCTCACAATCACCCTACCATTGCACATTAGCGTAAGTGCGTATAACCCGAACGGGTAGTAAGACGCGGTGCTAATAATAATAATTCAAGTTCTGTCTTCCTGATCGCAGCAACTAGGTCACAAGTATAACCATGCCCTGCGCCGAACAGCGCAAGTCAAGTTTAAAGGCGACAAAAAAAAACCATTCGTTAAACTCTAACGTCACGCAGGTTTACACTAGTTTACCCATTGATACAAACCTGCGGAGTACCAGATGGTCCGAAGTAGTTGAAGGTACACTTGGCCAGTTTGGGGAAGACTCTGGCCATAGGGTCGATGTCGTGTCCATCCGGAACATGGGACAGGACTTTAGGGCCGTAACGGATGAACTCCCCGGCTAGGAACACGTCCAGGAAGAAGATCTGGCCCACCTGGGAAAACAGGGATGATTTTAAAACCTAATGTTGACTGAGAACACGGCTCTGTATAAATAGTTTTTTTGTTTTTTTGCGCACCGCATATTTACACTAATTAGTGTTGAGATGGAGAAGGCAGAATTCAGAGGAAGTGCAAACATATATGCGTGGAGGGAGAGTGGTAAACCATTTAGGAAATATCCCCCTAGGTACACTCTACAAGAATTCAAAGCCCCCGTAATCGGAAATACGGTCTATTTGAGTGTGATGCTCTAGACCACTGTTGTCCAACCATTTTTGTTCGCAGACCCCCAACATTTATTTTCAACTTTGTACCCCCTAAGTTTTTAGTGTATATATATATATATATATATTCTATATTCTACATCTAAAGTAAAAACGTTGATCCCAGATTGCATGTCCTTACGTACAAGTCTCTCGTTCAGTGTTTATCAAGAAATACTATATATATGCCCCTATTTTTTAAATTTTACCTACCTCCTAATGTCTTCGCGTACCCCCGAGGTTATACATACCCCAGGTTGAATACCGCTGATTTAGACTATTCGACTACGGTCATCTGTAAGTTAGGATTATAGTAGAAAGACTATAGCAACAATCATTTTATGTCTTAGACCGTGTGGGTATCAAACTTGACTCCTTAAACCATGTGAACACTAGTGTAGGTATCAAGCTTGACTCCTTATACCATGTGAACACTGGTGTAGGTATCAAGCTTGACTCCTTAGACCATGTTAACACTGGTGTAGGTATCAAACTTGACTCCTTAGACCATGTGAACACTAGTGTGGGTATTAATCTTGATTACTTAGACCACGTGAACACTAGTGTAGGTATCAAGCTTGACTCCTTAGACCATGTGAACACTGGTGTAGGTATCAAGCTTGACTCCTTATACCACGTGAACACTAGTGTAGGTATTAAGCTTGACTCCTTAAACCATGTGAACACTAGTGTAGGTATCAATCTTGACTCCTTATACCATGTGAACACTGGTGTAGGTATCAAGCTTGACTCCTTATACCACGTGAACACTAGTGTGGGTATCAAACTTGACTCCTTAGACCATGTGAGCACTAGTGTGGGTCTCCATGGATGTCAAACGACGCTCACCACGTTGATGAAGTTGAGCGTCTCGCAGACCACGAAGCGGAAGGCGTACAGGTTGTGATGATGGCCGCAGTTCTCGAGGTACTCCAAGACTGTCTTTCTTCGCTCTGGAGTCCATACTTCACTCACCAGGGGGCTGTCTGAACAACCATACAGACAAAGGTTGTCGGATCACTTGGTTGTGTGTCCCATTCTCACATCCATTCTCATCATTTATAGTAGTACCACCAGGGGCTAGGCTCATCTCATCTCTGACAGGATCAATTTAGGATTCCACGCAAAGTTTGTTCCTTGTTGTTGCCATGCTTCATAACAGATTTAAGTTGCGGTTGAAGGGAAGATGTGATAAGAACAGTATTTTCTCAATTTTTATATAAACACTTTTTTTTTGTTCTAGATACGTAAGATAATCCTCTAGTAGAAACTATGAGCTTATTTTCTCCCCTGGTGACATCAACAGTTGTTGAATATCTGTCAATGGAGTCCTGGAATTTTATGACAACTTTTTATCTTCACTTGAAAAGTTTCTTGTTAATACTTCGGATTATACGCTAGTTTCTTATTCAATGCCAATATGCCCATGACATATATTCAACAATTGTTGATTTCACCATGTGAAGAATATCAAACTTTACGTTTCTAATGGAGCAATACCGTAGTTACAGTATTTTGGCCAAAATAATATTTTATTTATAAAAAAACTTATATAACACGGTGTAAGAATTTTAATTCTATCAAGGTATACCTTTATTTATCTTTAATTATCCTTAAGTGGTTATTTATCTTAAATTTACTATTTCCAACGGTCATTGCATTGCGTCGAAGGAAACCAAGAATAATAATGCATGTACAGTTATTTTATCAAGAAATTATTATTATTAAACTGGAGTTTTATCCGTCTTATCATCCTCTATGAGATTTTAAATGGCCGCCCTATACAAGGAGTAATGAAAATTAGTCCAACAGTGGGGAAGGGGGAGAGCAAAGAGGAAGCGGGGCTTGGCGAGAAGAATCAAAAAAGACGCGGACTTGTAAAGAATTCAATGGAATAAAGCAGTGTGTTAATTACCAGTTTTATTAGTGCCAATTACACAAAAAGCATTCCAAACGACAGGGAAAAATGGTACAACTACTTGTTACAGTTTTTATTACTTCCAGACCACGGCTGTGACCTACAAGTGAGTTGATCTGATCCACTAACATTTTCAACACAGAAGACAACACAGGACTCCATTAACATGAGGTGATATCAATATAAATTTTATTCGTGAGTCATCCTTCGTTTCTTTTTTTTTGCTACAATTTCGACTGGACTTCATCAATTTTTATTTTTTTTAACTTTATTACTCCAAAATCAAAGAATAATATTAATTTCAACTCAACACACTAACAGTAGAATTTTCCCCTAAACGTAATATTCTGTTTCCACAATTGACTCTATAAATGAAACCTTTTATTATCGACTTCGACAAAATGCAATAACCTTATTTAGTATTCATTGTTTTTTTTTTTTTTCCACCGAACAACCTCATTGAGGAAATTGATCATAATGAATGTGTATAGTATTTATATATTTAAAGAGTTCAAATTGTTTTTTTATTAAATATCTGATTGTTTAGTAAGTCTGCTTGGACAGTAAAGGTTACATTTTTTTCCCCAACATGACCCAGAGGTCCTGAGAGAGTCCCGTGCTCAAATTTGGTCTTTTTGTAGTATTATAGTTTTTTTTTATTTCCCCCGAGTTAATTGTAGTAACAAGTAAATTATATTATTGAACCCAAATATTGTAATCACACTTTTTCAAAGATGAATGCTTGATGTAAATAAATTTATATATATTAAAATTTAATAAAAGGAAAAATAACAACAAACAAAAATAACTTATATAACACGGCAAGTCAAGATAGAATTTTCCATGTTAATTTAGTTACGTTTAATTCCACTAGTTTTATATGAGTAGATATAACATTGAAACAAAAATCATTAATTTGTAAACATCTCCTTACATTGTCACAAAATGATATTTTGGGTATTGAACTATTGTTTGTTTGGTTAAAGTATTTTTTGTTTTAAATCTTTTAAAATTTAGGATATTCGATTTATTCATGAAAATGGCCTGTATTAATCTTCCTGTCAGGATGTATATACAAAAAAAATGCACGTAAGCTTATATCTATCTATAATAGGAAACTAGGAAAGGGTAACGTTGAGATCCAAGTAATTGCTGTACAAGTACAAATAATATACTGAGCGTATATACTCGTGAGAGGAAAGATCATAACACAAAAAAAGAGACCTCACTTGGTTAGATACAAATTTTCTATTTTATCTTTCTATTTTGTACATTAATGCATAAATGTGATAGTACTTTCAGTGCTTAAGGTGAGAGTGTAAGGAACTAGAGAAAAGGCCATTAATTTAGTACTTTTTATAGCAAACATTTTGGACGAAATAAACAAAATATTTCTCCAGTATAAACAGAGTTTAATTTTCTTCACATGTTGATATCAACATCTGTTGAATACCCGTCATGAGCATAGCGACATTAGATAAGAAATTTTTAAAATGAAAAGAAAAAGCTGTCATTAAATTCCAGGACATCCTTTACAGATATTCAACAACTGTTGATTTCACCACATGGAGAAAAGTAAACTCAATATTTCTACGGAGCGATATTATATTTATTTTAACAAAAAAAAAGTTTTGCTATAAAACTGCATAAACAATTCACTTAACTCGCATTCCCTACAATCCCACCTTAATTGTGTTAAGTTAAGATGAAACACACTTTGAAAAATAGCTTCGAAATCACCAAGTAGACAACGTCGTTAAAAGAACCGGTGTATTATCCCACGGGTCCTGCGCAGAAGAAATAATACACTTGCGGACATTACGACATACCCAGGTTCAAAGCGAGAAGTTTGAGTCGACCTCCTTCCCAAAGTTTCCACAGGTACCGTGGCACGTAGAACAGGATGGCTTGGAAGAAGAGCACGAAACACACCCATTGGTAGTACTTGTGGTGGATGACCTCGTCCTCCCCTTCCACATAGCTACCAACCCCTGGAGATCCTGATAAACCCTCATGGTGATCTGAAACCTCCAAGAGTTTGAAGCCGGGTCGTCGGAAGTGACCAGTAGCCAACGTTGACATTCGCTAGTATTAATCATTTGAAGGGTACAAAGGAAATAAGGGAAAGCCACTTTTCACAAGACACAAACTTTTATATGTCAAATGCCACAAGGACCCCAACAAAAACTTTTTTTTTTAATAATTCAAATAGGACCTATACCTCTTTTAACTATAATCTAAAGTGCATTAGAAAGGTCTCATGATTGTCTTTAACAGATGGCAGAACTAGCTTAATTTGAGTTAAAATTGTACTATTTGCCTCACCCCTTTTTCCTTTACTTAGAATTTCTCAAACATCAATTTTTTTAATGTCAGTAACAAGATTTTGTTAAATTTTCTATATACATTTCATTAGTGTCATGACTTGAAGTGTTGCAGTGTAGGAACATTTTGTCTATACTCTAACTGTGAATTGCTCTCATCAATGAGTAGAACATTCGTTGGTCATGTATCAATAGAAATACATTCCCATTGGTAGGCCTGCAGATCTGAGCCCATGGGCGAGTTTCATAGACAAACTTAGTACGTCTTAAGTGAGAAGCTATACTAAATACAGGACGACACCTAACTAGACTAGAATTGAATGGGCCAGTTTCATAGTCAGACCAAAGGAGGGGTGTGGATGCAGACGTAATGTAATCGAATTGAATGGGCCAGTTTTGCATAAGAAACAAGCAACATTTAAACAATTGTATTTTCATAACTTTCTAAAATATAAACAAATGCTACGTTGCTTGTCACAGAATATACAAAAAATAAAAGGGGTGTGGCTGTGTCATGGACACGGCCGTGTGTTGTACGTGAATACGTTTATGTAACAGCTGACGATTAAAACTTAAATGAAAATCGTAGCTTCTCCGAGTCAAAAGTTATACTAATTGCAAATCTCGATACGCAGCAAAATAACCTCAAAATGGCGGCGCTTCCCCCTCCACCGCACGCGATGTGTCACTGTTCTCGCTTATCGTAATGATATCTTTGATCCTTTAGCTATCCAGTGGTATAATTTAATTTTGGATGTAGAGGAAAGATTCGAAACTACAACACCAAACACTATCCCCCGATTTTGTTATCATTAGGTTTTTTGGATTGCCCCCGTATGGTAGCAAATTTAAAGACGTATTCACGTCAAAAATTCTTTATATCTTTAAAAATTTGAAAGAATATGACTATATGGTTAATTTTCCGTTTCCTTTAAAGTTCACCATAATCATGAACAGCTTCGATTCATTGGCTGGGTCTGTTTGGAACATTGGCCTCTCCATCACCTCCTTTTCTCCCACCACCTCTCTCCTCTTTCCTCCATACGCCTTAATCCCTTCTGCCATCTCTATCTTGGTCTTCCTCTTGGCCTCCTACCCCTCACTTTCATATCCAATATCCTTAAAATTTACATAAACAAAATTTATTGTTATTTTTTAAGTTTTCAAAATGGACACTACTCCATGCCGCCTAGTAACAGTATTTAGGATCGATTTTTAGGAGCTTGTTTAAGGCTTTTTCATATAAGGACTTCAATAGGGTATTATTATTATTATTATTACTATTATTATTATTATTATTATCATAAGTTAATATTAAACACGTTAATATTTGATATCTTAAAATGACTGACAGTTTATTGAAACCTTTCCCTGAATGCATAGATTGTTATTTTCATCAAACATCCCCATCCCCATTTTCATAGCCATGACAAAATGTTGTTAGTACTCCAAAATAAATTGGAAAGTGGACTACTCTGTTAATACATTATATATCGTTAGAAGAAGACCTTCTAAGATAGTAAGTAAACTAAAAAAAATCCCCAGACGGTTTTATACCTTTCTCTACCAACTGAGTAATCGATGATATCGTCCTTGCCATTTTTTTATTCATCTTTATCCATTTCTAAGCGTACTAGAGTAGGAAGTATTACTACCACTTGCTACAAAAACGCACAGCACACACTTCAAAAACTTTTTTAAGTATAGAGATGGTCGAATCCTATGTTTCTCGAATTCGATTACAAATTTTATTATAAATTTTTTAAAAAAAATGTGAAATTAAAAAAAAAATGCGATATTTTAGTTGGAGTGAAAATCTTTAAGAAAAAAAATTGTATCATCTTTACAGGTTATATTCATATACTCTAATGGAGTAGGGATGATGAAGGGATCATGTAAGAGGTAATCTACCTGCATTTGCGTGGAAGGAGAGTGAGAAACCCGTTAGGAAAAACCACCCTTAATTGACCTGACTGGAATTCGAACCCCGATCTCCCCGTCATCAGCAGGCTAGTATAACAAGAGAGTAATAACTTAGACCGATTGATCACTGACACGGGTGTCTTTAAAATTGAATGGAAAATTCCATTTTGTTTGTTAATCAAGTTACTTCATAAAAAAACAAAGCTATAACCTTTTTTGAGTAAAAGATTTATATTAATTTAATTGTGTCCATTTTTGTGATTTTGATATTTTTTAAATTACACAAATCTATAACATTCATTTTACCAATTGATTAGAATTATGATTTCAAGTTTAGGCCTTCACAATGTTATTATAAATATATTTTTTTTTAACTTTTACGAAATCTGAATCTATCGAATACTATAAGATTCAAGGGATTCGAGTAATTGACAATTTGAATATTATCACTTACCTTTCAAATATCGAGGCACGGTGAAAGTTGAATACACCCAACAATAGGAGTCTATCAAATTTGACCTTAAAGCATTTTTTGTTATCAAGCAAATAATTGGATCACCGAAATACTGCTTTGAGGTTACCAGAAGTGAGAATACGACAAGCATAACCACAGTAGCTTTGTAATGAAGGCGAAATACATTGTTATCGATGCAAATGGTTTGAACTTTGAGCAAAGCACGGACTGAACCAAAGAGATCAAACATGTTGAAATACGTTTCACCTATTTTGAAGTTTGATTCACAATCTGAGAGAAATACGATCAAAGTATCAACATTTGTGTTTGGTAGTTTTCGCAAAGACTCCAAACAACAATGAATTACAGAATAAGAGTTGAAAATTTAGATTACAAACAAAAGATAAATCAGTGATACCAACAAAATTATTTTAAGATAATTGTAATAATATCACGGTAGAAAACGAAGAAGTAAACTATTTTCTCCTTGGAATGTGAATGACATATTATAAAACAAAATTAATTCATGATTTTTATATTGAATATAGGTGGTTAAAATCATTAAACATGTGTGTTTAAATAACTTATAAGTAGATTTTTTAATTTAAATTTTAAATTTATTGTATAGTTAATTTACATTCAATACATATATATATCAAGCTATTCATTGTTTATATAATATATAATTTGTTAATTTACAATTTACTCAAATTGTTGCTGCTAGATAGATTTAACATAATTCCTATATGTTTTCGCGGTGATATAAATCATGGGCTTTGGGGCAATAATATTTTAGGAACACGTCTAAATAAGTTATGACTGACCCCGTGGTATATATTTTCTGACCAAAACTGTTAATAGGTAGTTTTGTTTGCTCTGTATAATGCCACTCTGAGAGAGGTGTAGGTGAGGTGTATGCTGGTCGTGGAACACGAAAGAAAAGGAAAATATAATATGAGGAGTAAATGTTGAGGGGGTGGGGGGAGTCACTTAACACACATTTTCCAGGACAGTTACGTTTTTATCATAAGCCCCATAAGGAATAAGAGATACTTTTTTATAATTAATTTAAAATTATAGGACACAAGCTTCTTTAAAATAATAAACTACAAAACGTAGGAATGGTCTCTTGATTTGTTTAACCAATGTCAGCAATAATTAAATTTGAGATGGAATCAGACCTTACTAACCTTTTCCAATGTACACTTCGTATTTTACTCATCCTTCTCCATTCTCAATACAATACCATCCTCCGCTATTAATTATCTATCTTCCTGTGTAGTTGAGTTTTATTCTTAGTTTCATCAGCTGTCTGTCGATAAATGTGATTAAAATGAGGCAAATATATATTGTCATTCCAAATGTTTAACTACTTTTCATTATTATGTTTGGCAGTTTTCCCTTTGTTTTTCATGGGCATAGTAAAAACTTTGCTACTAATCTGTTAGTTAGACTTGGCCAAGTGTCAATGTCCTTTTAAGGTGCCAATCTATTAAAAATTAAATTATATCTTGATTAAAATACGAACTTTACTTTTAATTCAATTTTATTGTTGAACCATAAATTGTTTAAAGTTATTTAGTCATATTTTATTTATACATATATACACTCAAGGTTGAAAATGGAGTTCATACGAATAAGTCCAAAATTAGGTGATCCTGGGCACAGGACGAATCCTGGATAGCTCAATGTTAGAATGTTGGTGCTCTAAGACAGAAGAGCCAGGTTCAATTCCTGTGTCCAAGTGTCATTTTTAAACAGATTAATATATTATTTAATTAAAGAAAGCATACTGTGTTAAGACAAAGAGAGATAAAGATAACAAAAAGAGGAGGAAATTACATAATGATGAGTTAAATACCCAGCACTCATCGCGAATGGAAGAAACTAAAACTATGTTCAATGTTTTAACTGGCAAACCAAATGAGAATAGACCAGTGGGAAGACCTAGAAGCATATGGGAGGGTAGCATTAGAATATACCTGAAAGACATAGGGTGTAATGAGGTGGACTGGATATAAATAGTTCAGGATAGTGATATGTGGTGTGATTTGCTAAGAGCGACAATAAACTTTCAAGTTCCCAATGCCATAGAGTAAGTAAGTAATGTAGTTAATCAAATCCCTAATAATATTTCACTGTGAAGGCTTACGCTTATACTTTATTTCTCTTGCACAAAAATCGTTAGTTGGAATCAATGACTAAGTATAGCGTCTGGCGTGTGAGGGAATACAATAATAGTCTAGTTAACCCTTTTAAACTGTTTTTGGAGACCGTTAAGTTGATGGTTAATAATATATAATCATCAGTTACAAAACAAGACCATGCTTTTCAGGCTTTAATTTTTGGTTCAATGCCGATCCAGAAGCCACCATCGACCGTCATGTTTAAGCTCTTCCGTGTGATTTGGAGAGGTATTGGCGTCTTACTGGTAGGTCGGAGGTTGAAGTTATGCAGAAGATGGACCAGGGCTAACTTAACTTCCATCAAAGCAAACCTCATACCTGTATAAAAAAAAGAGTATTATGTATATTGGAGAATAATTATTTGCGTCCTAGATGTAAGTTTGAAGGCTGAATTAATACGATGTCTAAATAAATCAAAGTTAATAAAATAATTTAACGATAGATATAAATTGACAATACTGATAAATCTAATTTTGTGGTTTACAAATACACATACACAGGTATATGTATTAATAGGCCTATAAAACCCTATTATACATATAATTGCTGGGCTAATAAATCAACGAGCTTAAATTATATTAAAAACGTAAAAACTTATAGTTTACAGCATGGCTTAATTAAGAGATGTAAAGTATAGATCATGTCTACCCAGAAAAGTATCAAGCTTTTCTTTCTTGGTTACTCTATGGCAAAACTTTATAAGATAAGGTCATAGTGTAATCAGTTATGGCAAAATTGTTATTTTTCAGGATAAATGGAGTGAACTTGTTAGGAATAATAATTAATAAAATACTAACATTTTTGCTGTCAACTATGATAGTATAATAATAATTACCAGTAAGCCCGTACGAAACTTTCGCACATTCAACCTACCCCCCACCCCCAAAAAAATTATTTAGTCTTTTGTTGGGTTGTTGAAATTACTGTAGCTGTACAGCTGTAGTCTCGCTGTGGGCTTTGTATTAGTTGAGAAAAAGGAATGTTGACAACAGAAATAATATAACAAATAGGTTTTTCTTTTAACTTAAATTTTAAACAATAAATGTGTTCTAACGTAAACTGAGTGTGCTATGTCAGAAGTCGGAAAAAATCCTATCCACTGATACCTTATTCCTCGCTGTATGTTTTGTATTAGTTGAGAAAAAGCGATGTTGACAACAAAAATAATATATAGGTTTTAACTAGGGTTATCTGATAAGTAGAGAAAGCACCTTTTAAAAAGAACCACTACAGATCCCAAGGCCTGAAGTATGTTCACGTCAAACTAGTTTTGGCAGCATTTTTATCTGTCGGATACTACGTCCAGAATTTAAGGGAGGGCAACAAGGAATAGCGCCCCAGAATCTGCACAAATTGTTGCAATAAAAATACGAATCCTATTTGGCTTCATATATTTCAGTGTTATTAATATCTTAAAAATTATATATCACTTATGGTTGGTTTCGTTTTAAACAAGTCTAATTTATTGTGATGACAATATTTCCATATTTAAAAAAAATATTTAAAATGAAACTATTATACAGTGCATACGTAGCCACACTTCACATTCGCAGGAAGCAGTTATATTATTTGTGTGGTTATAATCTCATTCAAGGTCAGTATGCTACTAATTACAATACATTTTGATCCTGTTGGTTAATGTTGCAACCAGGAGACTGGGGTTCAAATCCTGGCCAGCTGTACTTAGAATTGTTTTCCACTTTATCTTCTAGCAAATGTTGGCACACTTCCTCTAAATTCAAACTTCCTTATTCCCAACAAAGTAGCTTAATTAGTACATAGGTGTATAGCCCGAACGTTCAGTAAGACATAGTGATAACATTGTTTTTAACTGTAACGTGTCAAAAATGACAAATAACACATTTTAACACGTACAATCGGTCAAGTCTTCAGAATGGTGTAAAACTATGGTTATCAGTTCTAATAAGTTATTATAATGTGTGGCAGATATAGACTTACTACGACATCAGGAAACGCCCTAATCTCCAACACCTAAACTGTCCCAGCGAACGTAGTACATAGCTTTGGAAGACAACACGAGCCAACTTCTAACTCTTGTGCCGGTTGTCGAGTAAATGAGCGAGGGGCCACATCAGGAGAGGCCAGCTGGTCGGCGAGCGCTCGGAGTCAGGTGGCGCGATGTGTAACCATCCCCTCCCCCTTTTCTGCACTTGGATTAATCATGGCCAATTCATCTAGACCCATTGGTATAAATACGAGCTGGTCCTTGGTTCACGTTACCTGTATTGTTATCACCACTCGTCGGAGACACTGCTGCCAAAGATACTCTAGACTTCGTAGAGAAGACCGCGATGGTTGTGGCGTCTGAATCAAATCCTCGCCGCAGTTCGAGCTACGAAACTTATCATGAGTATTGAGAGACGTAGTTGATTATGTCGCTGTGCACTTAAGGCGTAGTTTCTGTTAGTGGAGCTGTGAGCTCTATCATGTAACTGTTCTCAAGACTATGTTTTTGTAGGTTACACATGTTTGTTTCCCTATGCCCATAAGGAAGTTTATTTTGTTGAGCTGTGAGCTCTATCATACTATGTCTATATGGCATAGATTATGTATGACAGTTGTTCTGACCTTTTCTATGCCCATAAGACTTTAGTGCACATGGCGCACTATAATAGACTATCTTTCTACGTCTATTAGACTAGGTCGCAAATATTGGGGTCGTAAACAGACATCATAGACTGTTTGACCATGCTGCTGCTATGGAATAGCGTAGGTTTTAATTATGGAGGATGCCAGGCTATCTGTTTCTTCGTTTCACGACCTAATAGGGTCTGTAACTCACACCAGTCCTATAGGTGTCTAGGTCTGTACTCATTTGAGGTGCGCAACCTGTGGAAGTGCTACTAGTCCATAGTAGTGGCTCGTGGGGTTATGTCAATTATGAACAGCCCGTTTGAGGCGTCCATCGAGTTTATCGAGTTTGATCACTGTCTTGATTTAGTGTTATTATCCCCGTTGCAGGGTAGCTTAATGTTTATATTATTGATTGCACTGGCAGTACTATTAAGAAATGTCCAGCCATAGTATTAATTTCTTCTAGATTCCTGGTGATTTGCCACTGACTAGGTTTATAAGATCTGTTTCTCTTCAAGGAACAAATTACTTTGTAATATCGAACTCTATTAGGAGTTAACTCTCGCTAGCTAGCAAATGTTAATCACCACCCTTGTAGCTCCTTAAATTAGGACTAAGATTATGTGGTTTTGTTCTTCATATTTAAAGTTAAGTGTTGTAGTAAGCCAGACTGGCATGAATGATAAATAAGTTATTCTTTTTGATCGCTGTAACTATGTACTAATAACGTTGTGTCATTACCTATGGTCCTATCAGGAGTATTAGGAGTTGTCCTGTTTTAACGAGTTACAAGATTTAGCATGTACGCCTATGAACTAAGTGTGCAGGCAATAGGGTGTACCTAGGTGCTTCACACCAAACTCACCTTAGCCAAGCTATGTATATAAATTAATATATATTTATTCTCATCTTAAACAATGGATGGTTTGAATAATTACAACCTATAATTCCTTGTACTTTCTTATGCATTATTTATTTATTAATAAACTAACTTTGTTAATCATGTATATTATTCCTGTACTGTACCTATATCCTATAATGTAGCAAACAGTAGGGTAGGAGGGGACACAACTTTTAATTGTAAGCTATGGATTAAGTTTAATAACACACATTCAATTAAATATACTAACACACAGCAAGATTATTTTACCGTATCTCTTACCTATGCAGTTGCGTGGTCCCAATCCGAAAGGAAGGTAGGTGAACGGCTTGATATTGTTCTTGTTTTCGTCACTAAATCTCTCCGGGTCAAATACCTCCGGGTCTGGAAAGTTCTCAGGGTCCCTGTGTATAGCATAAATGGGCAACAGCACAACTTCACCCTTCTCTAAGATGATATGGGTGCCTGGGATGGTGTAAGTTCGCAAGCACTCCCGATCCACTACTACCGCTGGAGGGTACAACCTCAAGCACTCTATTGAGACAAACATAAGCAGTTACAGTAGGCTACAGTGGGATAACAATATCAAACATATTATTTGATGGTTAAAACAGTTCCTAGTTCTAAAAAAAATACAAGCCATGTGAATTAAATATCTCCATTTTGAGAGAAAATATAAATTTTAAAACGTTGTAAGATGTATTTATTTGATGTTTGTCCATTTTGTATACTCTACTACAAAAAGACTGTCGCCAATCCCCACAAGTGATGAATTGGCCATAAAAGTGTGTCGAATTTGAGTTTTCCAGCTTTAACAGAAAAATAGGTTCTTTACTGATGGTGTGTGCTGGTTGTAGCTAGGTATTTCTGTGATATCATTGTTAGAATTCCGTAAGTTAATTGAGTTCAGATATTTAACCAATGGTTTTGCAACGTGTCAGACAAAAGAGTTGCTAAATCTTGCATTAAACCGTCTTACATTTTTACTTTGAACTATTTTATCCATATTTCCCTGGGTAAGTTGTTTCTGAGTAGTCAAAGTGTACATGTTTTGAATAGACATCTCCAAAAAGTGTGTGTTGTTTTAAATCTATGGTTGAGGAACCTACTTTCTACATTTTTTTTTTACATGATGTGACGAGTTTCACATTTCATTTTCCATATCTGTAGCTACATCGAGAAACATATTGTACATCCCTGCTCCACAGGGATTCTAATATCACCCACAGTAATATGTCCATGGTGATACAACTATAATTTATAGGCTCCAAGAGAGTACCAGTTGGTTTAACTTAAGATGATCGACCCTCAACCGCGTACACAGGGGTCACTCGTTTTCTCAAGACTCAGTTAAACTCTTCTTTCCATTGCTCTTAAGTGTAAGCTTAGTTAAAATTCACTTTCCTAATGATGCTACTTTTAAGTGCCACTAACTTAAGTTCATAAGAGACAGTTTCATAATCATAATTAGTACGCCTCAAATACGGTGCTATATTAAATACAAGGCCTATATGATACATCCTCTCTAGCTCCTAATTACTGTAGCCAACGATTTCCGCTCATCCATTACAGACTCTGCCTTAAAATATGAGTGAAGAATGAACTTCATTACGGGACGAATCCTAGATAGCTCAGTGGTCAAAGTTTTGCGTACTAAGCCAAAAGTCCTGGGTTTAATTCCCGTGTCCAGGTATAATTTTTGATTTTACAGAATTTGATATCAAGATGCGTCTATAACAGCAATTAACAAATAAAATAATTTGATATTAAATCCATACTTATTACTTCTAAGAAAGTGATCCATGTCACTGCCACTCACCGGAAACAACTTGATCCAGATACTTCATGGCATGCAGATCCTCGTAGTTGATTTTTCCACCGGCATTTTCAAGCACTTGTTCTATCTCAGCCTGGAGTCGATCCTGAATCCCACCGTTCACGGCAAGGAGGTAAGTGATGAAGCACATCAGTGTGGACGTCGTATCGAACCCCGCCAAGAAGAAGAGGAATGCCTGAGCGGCGATATCTTCGTCCGATAATTCTGTCGCTAAACAGAGATAATTTAGTTTATCAGAAGAGATATTTCAATTTACTTATATTTCTAATTTAATCATCGAAGTAATATAGGATCGATAAAAATAAAATATAAAACCATATATAGTATCACTACGTCATAATAACCGTGTGGGTTATAAGCATACAACTAATTACGATAATGTGTTAGGAATTATAGAGGTTGATTCTAGAGAAAGTGTGTCCACATTTTTGTAGAGGAGAAGAGGAAAACTTTTTTTAAACATCCTCAGTTCATCCTTCCGGGATTCAAACTCCGATATCCACGTCACCAGCATTCTAGTATATTGTAAGAATGACCCTCTATTCGACCCCCAAAGTGGGTATTAGTAATATAGTTTTTGATAAAATAATATTACATTGATTGACGTTGCTTAAGATCAAAGTAGGTATTGTAGTTATTATTGATGTAGAATGGTATCGATAGGAGGGATCTATAACAAAAGTAAAATAAGGTAGAAGTAGCCATAGTGTAGGTTCAAACTAATTTAAAATCGAATAAAATAGGACAAAAGTAATGGGAATCGAATAAAAAAAGTATTTAAGTAATTTGGATTCCAAAATATGGTACCAATATCGAAGTAGTATGGTAAAAATAGTATAAAACCATTGAAATTAATAGTCAATTTTATTTAGTATGGAAGGAATTAATTATTTTCATAATAAAGGATTTCAATAGTTAAGAAATCAATTAATTTTATAGGATGGATCTATTTTATAAGATCGAAGTATTTTAAGTTAAAAGTAAATTACAGTAGGACATTATCAGATGGTATTTAAGTCAAATGATTATAAGCTTCAAATTAGAATGAAAAAATTATAAATACTTTATTTTAAATATTCTTTTATATAATATCAAGAATATCTTGGAAGTAATTATCTCTAAGCTTCAAACGCGGAAACAGCGCCGACATTAAAGAAAACCTTGGATATTTTAGTTCTCTAATGGCATTCTCAATATACTACTGATTATTGAAATGTGACTGATTCTTTTAAAAATTTAGCTCTAATTAATGTAGTGGTCAAATGTGTTGCATTATAGAATTTAAAAAATTAAACAAAAACACCTGAAAAATCCTAGCCACCCTGAATCAGGGTCCCTGCTGTAAAACATCATCCACCACTGATGTAGACCTTAACTGTAAATTAGCTTGTCACTATTACAGTGATCCCCGGTGCTAGTGTACTTACTGCCATCCTGTTCTTTGAGAACTCCTTTCCTGGCTTGTAACAGGAGGTGTATCATATCTGGCCTGATAATATTCTGTCTTTGTCTGGCTTCCAGAGTGTCGTCGATCAGACCCTTGAAGAACTTTGACGCAGGTCGTGACAGTAAGGGAATGCCCAACATCTGCGCAACAGAGGAGACACAATCGTAATAATTGATTGTGGTATTGCTAAATACAATCAACGATCCTCAAATTTTAGAGATACTATAATCACGTTTTAAAATTACCTTCTCTTTGTTTTAGAAATGAGATTCTTATTTCAAAATGTCAGCCAGGTAGCGTTGAGCCTTTCAGCTGCTTTCTGTCTCTTATACTTATTCTATTGCAATGCATTGTTTAGAAAATTAACTATATTTAAAAAAATATGTTTTAGTTTTGTTACACCGGATTTATATTATGTGTTTCTAATTAAAGTTATTTCTTACTGTTTCTTCCAGCAATTATTTTACTGGCGTCATCATGACACAATCTTTAATATATTTGTGATACAAAATGTTCAAGTAATGCACAATGTCAAAATAGAGATGTCTGAACAGGTTTAAAAAGCTGATATTTCTTGCCTGTTGGTACTAATAAAAATGAAAGTAGTTTGTCAAAGCATAAATAATTAGTTTTAATTGGTTTGATTGAATCAAATTAAAATTATTATATCTTTTATTACCACATTTAGCTTTTTCTAGCATAGTCCAAAATTTCAGTTTTATAAACCATCTAGAAGTGTTTAAGCTTCTGGACATACATATACTGACTTTCTGCTATATATAACTAAGTAATTATTATTGCATTATAATGTTTTAATTAAAACGCGTTGTAGTTAAAATACCGACCGAGTGGTTGGCACTTGTTAATGAAAATAGTGCCAAAATCAGCGTATAGAGGGTGTCATGTGTTCAGCACAACAAACCCTCTAGCCGTTAATCTCAGATTTCTTGACCGGAGCTGCTACTTTTCGTTCAAATAGCTTCATATCTGTCATCAGAGGCTGAAATTTTGTCATTTTCAAACACTTAGCATCGTAAGAATACCCAAAAATAATTCCAAATATCCTTAAATGAAACAGCAACAATATATTTAAATCATTACTTTCCTAAAGTACTTTTTATTTATCTGTTTATATATTCAAATATTTGAACATATTGATGGTAAGAATAAAACTATATTTTTAAATAACTTTTCAAATCCCTTTCATTGCATCAAAAATTACGTCAAAGAAGATGGTTATCAAATTATAAATGAATAAATATTGATTTATTTTAAAGTATATAACTCTTATAGGTTTTCATGAATATTTTTTGCTCCCTCCACATTTTGCTATATTTCGCTTTGTTAAATATTACTATAAACAGAATATTTTAAAACATTTTAACCTTTCCCTTTACAAATAACAATTCATACCAAAGTTTTGAATAGTCGACTAAGGCCATGCCTTATCAGTTTGTGACTCTAAATATATTTTTTATTATAGTTACAAAATTTAGCATTGATGTATTTCTTAAATTTTTTTTAGAAAACATCCATTAAATATGCTAAACTGTTTATAAAGCAATAACCAATTAAATGAAGGTTCCTTAATATATTTTCCATAAAAAAAAGTGTTTTACATTAATACAAATGTAGTATGGACATCCATAAGATCAACAAAGATGCAGATTCTTTGAAAGCTCTTGTCCAAGACATGATCAGATGATGACTAGATAGTTCTTAAATATCAAGTTCAAATCCTTTATGGAGAGGTGGGGAGGGGGTTCAAACTAATGTAATCTCCCAGGTGAAAAGTCAGCGTGTCAAGGGTATTGATTGCAGTTCACTACATTTGTGGTAAACATACTTAGTAAACTAATGTGAATTAAGATTGAGATTTAAGGAGATTGGCCCTTTTCATTTGGCGTGGAAATGCAGAGCCATGGGAACATACGGTTAACTTCAAGAAAGTTTATTGTTTTGCAATTTTCTTCTCGGAAACTATTTGTTCAAGATTAGAAGCATCTTGATTAAGTTGTACTTTTTATATACACACCTCCTTTATAGTTTTAACAGTGATCAAATATCGATACTATTGACATTTTTCAATAGAAAACTTCAGGCTGCATAACAAAAAATAAGAAAATGTAACACCTAATAAATATTGATACATTATCTTAGAAGAGGTTTTGAAAATATTACATAAAAATTTCACTCGTTCTCGAGAAAACTGAAATTTCCAAACGTATGATTTTTCCGCAAGACCTGTCTGGTAGCTAGCGCCATCTACGGTTTCCGTGATCCATCTGTTATTGTTGGCGCGGAAGGGTACTTTGGTTGGTTGTGAAGCCACGCCACGCCTTTCACCCTCCTACCAACCATCCCACAAAATAGGTTTTAGATTTGTACCCAACAGTGGCAAGGGCCTTAATGTTAAAGCAATATTATTTTATACGATTTTCTAAGCTCCGTAATAAAACCTTAGGACTGAAAGCTACATTAGACCTATCCTCATCAGTTTTAAGAGGTACTGTACATGCAGTTCAATAGAATCCATACTTTAATTCTCTAATACAAACTTCTAATGAAAATATGTTTTCTTACTATCATTAATTTGGGGGCGCATAAATAGCCCAAGAAAGTCAAGGATCTAGCTGCTGAAGGAATCGTCGCCTCCTTGCCCATCTCATAGAACTGGTTGCTCTTATCCTTGAGAGAATCGCACTGGATCCCGAACGCTGCGGTAGCAATCACGTCGTTGGCGTATCGTGTGAACAGGTCTTTCATCTCCAGTTCAAGACTGCCCCCACCTAAGTAAGGAACATTAAAGATCAAGCGGGAATTTCGTTAAGCATAGTGTAGTTCATCTTTTTCAAGCTATTACAAAGGAAGCCGTAAGATACGGAATTTTAATAATCTCTGGCATGCTATTAATTTTTTAGATAAAATGAGTAAATTATAACTTTGTCCTTTCTGTAAAGTCAATTATAAAAATCTTAGTTAAAATAAAACTTGAAAATTAAACTATTGCATTGAAAATAATGTATCCGTTATGGTTTTTTTTTACTATTGTGTTATACTAGTACACACATTTTGCTGTACAGTAGATGTAAATTCCGTTTTCGACCTTATTTTTTGTGTGCCAATGATTAATGCACCAAATAGTTAGCCTGGCTACTCTAACATTATCGTATACTTAGAAATGAGACAAACAAGGATGGTGCATTGTTAAAGAAACTAAAACAAATTCCAGGTGCAAATTATTTAAAGCTTTTTATTCATTATATAAATATCAATATTAAAGAAAAGTATGTGAGTGAAACTCGATGTCGATTTTAGAATTCTAATGTATTTTTTATTTTATTTTATAAAGAATTTAATGCAAGGCAAGGGTATATATATATATATATATAATTCTAAAATGGGATTAGCCCCATTTTAAAGGGTGTCATTACTCGTTTGGTTGTTTGTCTTGTCATAGAATTATTTTAAAGAAATAAAAGTGGAATACTAAGCCGTAGTCTTTATAAATCTTTTAATCATGGAAATCATAATGAAACTACCTTCTTTCTTCTGTACATCGTGGAGGTACTGCGACAGCTGATTACCGCACTCATCCACCAACAAGAACATGTTCTTCATCTTGCTGGACGTGAAGGCGGGACTCAGGGTGGATCTCATGTTCTTCCATTTGTCACCTGAGAATATAGAGAGCTAGACTTTGGTGTTGGTGGGTGTCTTTGGAATATTGATATGGAAATACTTTTACAAATAGGTCCTGACATAATTAGGTGTTATCAAATGAATGCGTGGTCAAAAGCGTTTGACTCGTAAGAGTGTAACGCTAAACTTGAGAATAATCCTCTAATGAAGGGTATAACTCGAAATTTACGATTAGTGTTGAAATTTATTATAAGCAAATAATAAGAATATCAACAAATAGTTATTATTAAGAGGGAAATAAGGTTAAACATTATAACAATTATTATATAAATAATTTTTTAGCTATTCAATCAATTAGACAAAATAGATGAAATTATTCAGATTTCGAACAATCGAACTTTATGTCCACTCTATATTATAGCTGGTTATTTCTAATTCTAAATCGAAATTTTACCACTAAGGGCCGGTCTTATAACTACTAGATAAATATTGCTATCGGGAGGTTAAAGTTAGCGACCAAATAAAGGTTATCAAACACTTTAATTTTTTACGCGTATTATGAATCAAATTTATCTGCCAGATAGCTATCTGAAGGATAAATATATGTTTATTCAGAAAACGCAAGGTTGTTACTGTCTTTACTAGTGCGCGCATGCGTATAAGCCCTACTGCTACCTGGAAAGTGGCTACAACGCTCAACATTTATTAAATAATTGTGGCTAAACGAGTGCGAGTAAACAGATGGCGTCACGTGAGCACAGAAGCTAAGATGTCTTGCAAGTACTAATTTCAGTGTCTGTCAAAATGTGGTCAATAGTTGGGTACAGCGTTTACAAAATTTCATTTGTTGTACTCACATTTTGATAATTAGTTCTTATATAAATATAACCCTAAAAATAGCTTGTCAGTTTCTATAAAAGTGTGAATTAAATATTCTAACTTTATATAGTTAGAGCCCGCGCCTGTGCTTACTAAACATGTGCCACAAGATTTTAACCTAAAAACAGATTCTGATAGGCGAAACCTCATGAAAAACAACGAGTCACTATGGCAACAACCATTTTAACTTTCAGATAAAAGTTACGAGGTACTTAAAACTCCCGGTAAAAATGTGATGGATGAATATTTTTTTCTGGCAGTTAAATGCTATCTGATAGTAATAACGCACTTTTGACTCATCGACCAGATAGTAATATTTATCTAGCAGATTAATATTTATCCAGGAGTTACAAGATCGGCCCTTAGCCACACTAACACTTTATGTGTGTGGTATTATTCAAAGATTTAGTTTAAAGCACATTACTTAAAAATAAATTATTTTAAAGATATTTATTTATTATTAATCATTGAAATAGTAATAATAAAAATGATAAAATAAATTTAAACCTAAAAAGGTTTGTGCAATAAGGTGAGAGGCACGCAACTTAAATTTAGGTAATTTCATTTATGCCTATTTTCACCCCTTTAATACATAATGTGTTAGTCTTAAGTATTTATAATAATTACCATATATTAATCATTTAATAATATTACCAGTAACAATTTAAAAAATGAAATCTGGTTAGTGAGATAGTATTACGTGACAATAAAACTAGTAGTGACTTTAACATTGATTTAATTGGTTTAAATTTCTTGAAGGGGGGCCCGCGCCTCCCATAGTCTCGTCCTGGATCCACCCCCATTACAGCAATGATCTATCTCTCTCATTTTAGACTCAATGGTCAATAAATATCTATTTTATTGGTCAAAATTTATAAAAGAGAAATTTAGTAGCAATGCAATAACCGTAAGATGTGCATCCCCTTATAAAATACCGATAATTTTAACCGGAAATCAAAATTTTAATACGAAGTGTTGACCCTTGGGGATCCAATATCGATATTTTTTATTGGTCCAAATATACAAATGAAGACGTTAATTTTTTTAAATAAAATTATAAAATTTAAAACCGTGAGTAAAAAAATGTTTTACGTATGTATAGCGCAATTTGTTATCAGATTCACTAGTGTATATTACATTACGAATTTTGAGTAAATATCTCCATTTTTAAACAATAGAGCGAGAAAGTCCGTGCGGAGCTCCGTACCGTTTATTTTTATTGCACCCCATTCTATTGCCCGTCTAATCTATCCGAATGTTTAAACCAATTGTATAGGAATGAGAAATAAGCTATTGAAGTTAAAGAAAAACAAATATCCAGGTATGGATCAAATTCCAGCATAGAATAAAAATTCATAAATTGCATAAATTGCGACAAGAATGAAAGGAAGGTGTTGTAATACTCGTTTTCATAAAGGGGATGAAACAGAGTGTAATGACTAGAGAGATAGATCACTGATACCAACATAATATACAATTTTATCTAACATAATTTTAGTGAGATTGGTGTCATGTGAATAGGAAATAATTGGGGATATTTAGTGTGGATTTTGACAAAATAGGTCAACAACGGATCAGAGATTTACTACAAGGTAAATATTACAAAAAAGTGGGAATACAACATGAAGGTTCACTAACTATAAATAGATCCTAAAAAGGCCTACAATTTAGTTAAAATAAATTATATTAAATTTTAGCTAAATTTGGGATACCCAAAAAATATTGTTAAGCTAATCGAGCTATGTTTAATGATACGTGTGGCATAGTACGGGGTGGCTGTCACTAATAATTTCTTAATGCCTTTAAACGCGTGCTCTTAAGTGTGGGTAGGATTATTTTAATTGTGATTATGTCCAACACCTTAGCTCAGTCAGTAACGTGTTCGTATACTGAGCTGAAGGTCCCTGAATTTATTCCTGGCATGGCAGAAAAATGTAGCATTGGTAAGATGAAAGGCTCCCCTTTCACAGTTATAAATTAATGGCTGGGGGCTGGAGGTTGTGTCTGTTCTCAATTTAAGTTAGTTGCTAGGTCGTGCACTGATGTATTAAATTGGTCCAGAAAGTACACGTTAAATAGCTCAATTTTGCACGCAATTCAAAATAAGCGAATTAACTCTGGTGGTATTATCCGAGATCATTGGACTATGGCCAGATAAAACAATGCCGGACAATACCAGTTAGAGAAATATTCCCACCTCAACGAGGTCAAGGACGATAGTGACGTCATTGTGGGGTGGGGGGGGACTGAGAGTTCTTTATGGTACTGGTACGCGATTCATTTCAGACAACAACAAAATAAATAACACAATGTTTGTTTTGACTTCACATATTTGTACTATTTAGACAAGGGTTCAATCCTATATTTTTTGAATATGTTTCTTAAAATTTACTTTCAAATCTTGTTTCCAAATTAGAATCCTCAAATATTTAAAAATGTACCATTTCTACTAAAGTGAAACTAAAAAAATATATATATATACATGGCGTGAGCCCGCAATCGAAGTATATTGTCTGAGTGGCCACCACCACCACTAGCGCTGATAGAGCTGACCTTTGCGGGTAGATGGTGTCATGTGGTCAGCACAACAAACCCTCCAGCCATTAATCTCGGTTATCTAGACCATAGCCGCTACCTATTTATTCAAGTAGCTCCTCATTTGACCTCACGAGGCTGAGTTTTACCCCGTTACAGGCCCACTTGCTTCACGAATAAATTCTGTAAGCGCTGGGAATCGAACCCAGGACCTCTGGTTCTGTAGCCGGGAATTCTGACCACTATATCACCAAGATGGTTAAAGATAAAATATTTTAAATTGATTTTAAATTAAAAAACGTTGTTTAAGCATTAGTGTTATTTTTCTTTGTCATGTTTCCCACTTCACAATCATTGCATTTAATTTATTTGAGGTATTTAACTTGTACTTTCTGAATCGAATGACTCTCTCAGTACAGGAGAATTTCTTTGAGTGAGCGTGAAAGGGCCTATCATTTTTTTCCAGGATAGCTATTTTTCACATATGTTCCAGGTTTCTTTTACATTACACAATCGACATGGAATTGATGGCTTTACTTTCTCTTCGAATGAAGTTGTTCTACGGATTTTTATCGCAAAAAAAAAAAGTCAACCCAGGCTAAATTTGAACCTACACACACAGAGCCCTGAAGCAAGCACTTAACTCCAAGACCACTGAGGTCGTCTACTCCATTATCAACAAAGAGAAAACTTTTTTTTAGCAAATCAAATATATGAATATATTAGTCCTTTTTTTGTTATTTGGTTATTTATGCCAACCATAAAAAAGTATTTATTATTCCTATCAACAATAATTGCTTAAAATTGTTATATCAATTCTTCATAAGTATAAAAGAAACTTTTTTTGAAATTTTTACAAATTTATAATACCATAGGAATTGAACATTTGAGCATCCCATCGTTAGTATTATATGTTGATTTTTTAGAATTTTTTTTACGTAAACCACATATTACGCGTCCGGGATATTCACATATATCTATACTAATTGGGATAATTAAGATACCATTTATAAGAAATGTACTCAAATATGCTTGTAGGGAGGGTAATTAGTTATTAATTAAACTAAAACCTATTATATCGAGCGCCTTGGGAACAAAACACTAAATAAATATTACCTTTCAAACCTATAAGGCTTTTCATGAACAAAGGCTCCGAATCCACAGGAAATGGAAGGCTCCTGTCGATGAAGTGATCAAAATCCTTGACGGTGATCTGTTTGATGGTCTCAGGATCGCAGAGGACGTAGACGGGTTGGTTGAATCTGAACATCCCTCCGACCTTGTGACGTTTGAACTCGATGTACAGGGATTCCAGAAGCTCGCCGAAAGATTTCCGTCTGAACACGAGGGCCCCCATGTTTCCGAGGATGGGTAGTGGTCGGAGGTAGGGTACGTTCCTCTTACTGAAGAAATCGTGCCCACGTGAAACCACGAAGTACAGGAGGAGTATGATAAATGTCACCACCAGCCCCCACGATGTTAAGTCCAATCCCAGAAGGCCCATCCTAGTGGCCTGGTGCTAATTACTGTCGACGCTCACTGTCAGACGAATCTATTTAAAGATGGTAGTTAATTAGAAATATATATAAATAATTCAGTGTTACGTTTAACAACAGGGTTACTAAGTACTATGTACTTAGTATTTAGCGTATAACCCGAATGGGTAGTAAGACGCGGTGCTAAAAAAAAACAAAAAACTTAGTATTTATTTTTAGCGTATAGCCAGAACGTGCAGTAAGACGTGGTGCTAAAACAAATATGTATAGGCTATATATATATTAAAATTTTAAAATTTCGAGAATCTAAGAATATGTACGTATTACTAGAATTTAAAATGAAACTATCATGTGGGTTTTGTTTTTACTTTCTCGTGCCACTTGGGCTGAGAAAGTATTGTGATCGTCAAAAAAAAATTGAATTCGAGATTTTATTGGTTATTGACGTTTCATGACCCAATCAAACCGAAAAAGTTGTTTTTGTGTTGCTGTCTTTTTCTGTGTGTCTGTATTTTGGTCTAGAGCCGAAACCATTTTACCGATTGGGCTAAAATTTGATATTTACTGTTTTCATAATGTTCACCCGATGGTGTTTTTTTTTTTTGCACTTAGACATCTAAATCTAAGGGTAGTATTACTGAAGGGAAAAAAGAGGGTGGAAAAAAGCCCTCGAAATTCGTTACACTTATTCTTACTAAAATTAGTTTCTAGGCACTGTTTAACATTAAAATAAAAATAAAAACTCTCATTTTCTTATTAAAATGAATATGAAGCTATCTTACATGAGAATAAATTTCCAATTATGATCACACACTAATCTTTGAGACACAAATAACTTACAATTGCAAAGTTGTAATACTTTTAAAAATATAAAACTCAATTTAAAATTAATTTTTTATAAAACCTATAGTTTATAGGTACCATCTCACCCAACCCAGCCCCTTCACCTACTCAACAGGTTACAAGCTGCCATTGAGGAAAATGTTCATCTCTTTCTAAAATTAAAACTATCATCACGCTCTCCTGATATTTTTAAAAGCAGCTTAATCTTTTAATCAGATGGAGATAAAATACAAAGTAGCGAATGTGTGACGTTCAACAGATATTTGTTTCTCTCCGACGAAAATAAGAGTTTTACACTGAGCATGAATTTGGACTTTAGAATTAAAACGTTTAATTCAGTTTTTTTCTTTCACATTTGATTTATTGGCTATTGTTTCTTGAGACACCTCACACAAGAGATACGTCCCTAACGTCTGGGACTAGAATCAAAGTTAACTTTAAAAAAAATCTCATTCAGGTGGGTACACGAACTAATTGTTATACTCATCTATTCTGGTTTTCTGGCAGCGGGTAGTTCTAGGTTCACTTCCTAGCCGGGTGATTTGAGGGTCGTTTTTCTTAAGTGGTTCCCCAGTTCTTCCTTCGCTAAAATGTAGTTATATTTACTATAAATTCTACCTTTCTCATCTCAATTTCACTAACGTTATTAAAATAAGTAAAGAATGACCGTCTCTGTGGTTTAGTGTTGAGTTCCTGGCTACAGATACAGAGATCCTGGGTTCGATCCCCAGCGCTTTCAGATTTTGTTCTGTGAATCAATAGGCCTGTAACGGGGTCAACTCAGCCTCGTGAATACAAATAAAGAGCTACGTGAATGAATAAGTAGTGGTTCTTGTATAGAAAACTGAGATTAACGGCCGGAGGGCTCGTTGTGCTGATCACATGACACCCTCTATCCTAACCTATCGGTTAATAGTGCTCGATTTCGGGCTGACACCATGTAATTAGAATTAAAGGTTTTAGGACACAGTGCAAATAAAGCGCTCTTTCATGCCTCTAATTAAACACACCAAGATTCGACTCATAAAAGTATCCGAGAGCTTTTTGGAAGGCTTTAATTCTCTTGCTCAAAGCAAAAACCTTTTAAATAATTGCCTTAATTTTAAGGTAACACTTCTTAGTGAAATTTACACTACTTTAAATACATACTCTTATTGGCATGATTTTAAGTTAAGTTTGAGAAAGCATGGTAAATTATAATTAAATATAACAATATATAAAACCTCCACAAGGCTACCCGAACAGACTTAGAGCCTCAAACTGCCTCTGTCAACGATAAATGTACCTCTTATTTCTTGGATGACATTCCATTATAATGATAACCGCATCAGTGGCCACGTTGTTTGAGTTACTAGGTTCGCGTTGTACTGGATTGCCCATGACAGTGAAGTTGAAGTTATAATCTTAATTGGATGCATGGGATTTGGTTTCCAAATGTGATTCATTACTATGGTTTCCACATCCATTATTATCATTAGTGTGGCTAAATTTCCTCCAAATTTCCTCCTCATGATCAAATATATCCTATTAAGGTGGTGATGTAGGGAACGCGAGAAAAGGCCAGTGTTTTTGCAGTAAAACATATTTTTGGCAAAAAAAATAAAAAAATGCTCGAGTTTAAAAATTGAGTTTAATTTTATTCACACGTTGATATCAACAGTTCCTGAATATTTGTCATGGGCGTAGCTGTATTAGATGGGAAACGTTTTAAATGAATAGAAAAGTTCTCATTAAATTCCAGAACACCTTTGACAGATATTCAAGAAATTTTGAGGTCACCATTTGAAGAAAATTAAATTCTATGTTTGTACTGGAACAATATTTTACTAATTTTGGCCAAATAAATATTTTGCTATAAAAACTGCAAAAACACTGGCCTTTTCTCGCGTCCCCTTCTATTCTATATTAAGTCTCAAGTATAAATAAAATTTAAATTATAAATTAGAATGAGAAGAAATTTGTTGTCATCGATAATTTTGGAGTTTTTTTTGGCTATTAAATTTGTAGCACATCAATCATGCAGATTGATCGGCTACGATTAAATTTCAATATTCTGATGATTTACAACAGTAGAAACGAAATAATGAAGTAATATTAACGTGTTTAAAAGTAATCTGGCTTGAAATTTAAATTTATTAACTATTTATTACTTAACTAAGTGTCCTGGGTTCGATTATTGACTTGGACAAAAAAAAAGTTAATTGCTTCCCTGGTGGTTGAGTTTTGTTTATTCTAGTATTAAAGTGCATAATGTATAGCCCGAATAGGTAGTAAGATGCAGTGCTATAAAAAAAAGTTCATCTTATTCTACTCTGGCTTTGGTGAGAAAACCATTCTGTAAGGCCTTATTTCGTACAAGAATCCTAATGTATAGGGGCGCACTTAAATTTCGGAATAAAGTATACCTGTCAGCCGGTGAACATGAATTTCGGAACCACCTGTAATACCACTCAACTCCTAACCCTTAACCAAACTAAACCTAACCTAAACTAGCCTAACCTAACCTAACCTAACCTCCATTTTCCATTTTGAACAAAGTCATTATGAATTTAATTTTTACTCCACAGTTCATGTAAGGGTATTACAAACTTCAGATGAGTTGTTTTACAATTCTTATGCACCAGTATTAGTTTCTACTTGATTCGTGTGCACCACTGTATAGTAGTATTTTGGTATAGTAAAGGTCTTTCAGAACGGTCTTTATATCAAAATCAGGGTATAGATAGAATTTAAAAAACACTTTAGTGTAATCAGTCTATACACAAATAAATAACTTGCCAATGGTTTTAATTATTCGTCGTACATTTAACACCCTTAAAATATTTTAAGACCCAGTAGGATTAAGGGCTGGTGAGGTTTTTAGTAAGAGTATTAGTACAGAGAGAGGATGAGAAATTTTAATCTACTCATCAATTTGTAGAAAACCAGTATAAAGCACCCAGCATGAATATTACTTCACCGGTAATTCAGTCAATTGCAGTCACGACTCCTTAGACTGTATGTATATATACCATTGCAGACATGATTGGTTGAGGTTTTCTTGATGAAATACGATAGATAAGGATAAAGAAAGATGAAAGCCAACGCAAACATTATTTTTTTAAAAGCAACAATAGCAAACATATTAGACGTTCAAATATTATCATGTGTGATTATCTCAGAAGATAAAAACTTGAGATATTTGCAACAACAAAACAATAATCAATCTTAAAATGTTGTAAATTTGAAAATACTTGACTTCAAAAAGAGAAATTTTGTACAAATATTGCTATAAAATATTTTAAAATGAACAAAAGAGAATATATATATTCTGAAAATTGAAAAATGACACCTGGACACGGGAATCGAAACCCGGGACCTCTGGCTTAGTACGCCAATGCTCTAACCACTGAGCTATCCATGATTCGTCCCGTGCCCTGGGTCATTCTTCACTCATATTTTAAGGCAGAGTCTATGATGGACTTAGTGGAAATCGTCGGCTACAAGTATGTGATTATATTAATATCACGAGCCATCGGATAACGCAGCCATCTGCGACTCGGTAGTTGGCTGTTATGCTGGCTATTAATTCTTAATATATGTGCGATCCCGTACAATTTAATAATTGTGCAAATGGCCGTGTCCAGGTGTCACTTTTCAATTTTCAGAATATGATATCTAGTGGAGTAATTCCCTACTAATAAGCATAAATAATAGCTCTGGCTATTAATTCTTAGAATATATATAGTTAACTAAACAAAATACACATTTTGGTGGCCGTAAGGTATAAGGCGTTACTCACGCAGTAGACTAGACTTTTGATGACGGTAAGATCGAGGTTCAAATCTCAGTCGGGTGTACTGAGGTATTTTCCAAAATTGTTTTCCACTCTCCCTCCCTATACGGCTTATAAATATAACCTTCCTAATTTCTACAACCTTTAGAGGAATTAATACATAAGCATGGACGATAGTAAGAACGCAGTGCTAAAAAATAAATTTAAAAAATAAACAGAAGTCAAAACAATTAATTAAGACATACATGGTTTATCCTACAAATTAACTATATCCTGATTTTAGTAGGAAGAAAGTTACTAAAACAATTATAATATATTCACATGAAAATTCACATGATATGCAGCTGTCACTTTTGATAAATATTATAAATGCCAATAAAATAACAAATATTATATTAAGAAGTTATCAATGTTGGTTGCAAAGAGGTTTGTTTGAATTTTACAAGCCGTTCCTCCAACCAAAAACAGGCTACAGCTCTAACGAACTCAAAATAATAGGCTAGCTGACAAAGGCATCAATATCGTCCAGTCTAACTGGAGGATCAGATGGAGGCAGGGATTTGATTCCCAGCATTGTATACGAAGGTGCATTTTGTATGTGAGTTCCAACTCTTCTTCCATACAAATATGAGTAAGCCTACACCTCCACTAAATCATACTTTCCTCATCAGTAAGTCACGTGTGTGAGATATGCTGTTATTCAATCTAAGTTCCATTTAATTCAAAGTCTCCTCTCTACTCACTCACCCGCGAGAATACAAGCTAATATATGAACATTTACTAAGAGTTGCTTGTCTATTGCTCAAAAATTAGCCAAGTACTTAGAATAATAACGTTGTTTATTTTATATCTCACTAAATGACTTACCTATATGTGGAGTGCCTCTTTCATTAGCTCCACTCACGAACAGAGAAGCAAAACATATGACGCACTTAAGAGCTTCAATAGTTCATAGTTGTCTCGTGTTGGTGAAGCCACGCCTCTTATAACGTAACCTACGTTGATCCCAACTAGCAAGGCGGCAAATAAAAAAAAAAATTGTCCACTCACCACTTCTACTGAATGCTAACTAAGTAGAGAGGGTCTAGGAACGACCTTGACAAGGTTCTATGTCTCACTGTAGATGAGGAGGAAGGGGGACAATCATGTCGAGAAGAGACAACCGAAATAAAACAAATATCCCTTTCCCTTCCTCTTTCCCCGATCATGTGGACGTATCCTAGATATTTTACGAGATCTCACTACTTTATACTCCGTAGGTTATTAAACTTACTTTATTTGTGACCACTTTTAGTAAGATAGCATTACTAACGAACTTAAGTAGTAATTAAGCTGAGTTTTTTTGTACTCAAGTGTCGGTTTTTTAGTAGTTTTGGATCAAACGGAAAATATAAATCGTGAACAGATTCATTGAAAAAAAAATGCACACATGCCGTTATGTTTAAATATACTTAAATGCATATCGTTTACAAACTTTTTATAAGCAGATAACCAATATAAGCCAATAGTTTTTCTTAACTTAGTTAACAATACGAATGATCATTAAAATTGTGTTTATGTTATTCATGCTGACCGATGTCATTTCTGCAATAAAATAAATAAATATTGAATTAAAATTTGTAGTATATTACAATTTCAATAATTTTATAGTTGATATTTTATTTGATCAAGTTTGCCAATCTTTGCTGTAACCAACATAATAATTTCCACAAATCCCGAAGGGGTCACAACCCATAGTTTAAGAATCTGTGAGAGAGTACTCGAACTTGTAATTTCAATTCGCAAAATTTCTATCCTTGTGTTGAATCTTCTACTTTATTATTATTATGCTTTGTAACGAACTTTCTGTATGGAATTATTTGCGCTGTGTTCTACTCTAAATTTCTATGAACACACATTACAGTCACTATAAACAATAGAAGCACGATATGATTGGTTTCATTTCATATTAGTTACGTTTGTATGGGGTGACCTGGTGGTCTAGGGGTAAGGTGTCAGACTTCTGTGATGGGTGTCCGGGGTTCAATCCTTGGTCTCAGCACAGATATATCTGATTGACAAACCCTTCCTTCACCTCTGACAAGACATGTATTAATCACAACTTGTGAATGTGTGGAATGCCAGGCCTCCACCGTGGTTCGGAATGAACGTTAAACTGTAGGTCCTCCATTTCAAGTCACAATCATCCTTCAATTACACATTAGCGTAAGTGCGTATAACCCGAACGGGTAGTAAGACGCAGTTCTAAATAATAATACTTTTGTGTGATTCATTTTATGTGTTTTAGGTGAGAATGTAGCGAATTATAGCTTAGGCCAGTATTTTGACCGTTTTCATAACAACATTTTCCCTTAGACGCAATAGATAAAATATTGCACAAGTAGATACACTTGATTAAATGCTATACACACCGGTTCTTGAATATTTGCCGTGGGTATTCCTAAAATTTCCTGTGAACTTTTACTCTTTATTTAGAAAGCAATCATATAATGCTACTACTCTCATGACTTGTTTAATAAATATTGATACAATATTACTATGTCGAAAACTAAACTAAACGTATTTAGTTACTCACTATTTTATTTATTTTGGCCCAAAAAAATTGTTTCCATAAAATCAATAAAATTCAATTTAAATTTAAAGATGTTGCGTACTTCGAGATTTCAAAGCGATTTTTCTAAGTGGGTTGCATCATAGCCAGACGCCTCTAAGCAATCTAAGCACACGCACAATTATACACCAATGAACGAATTAGAAAGAGAGTGAAGAAAATGAGAAGTTCACACTGCGAGGCTTCTCGTTTATCTATAGATAAAACTTTCCCTCTTCCTCCGACGAGTTTACCTAGTCACTATCCTATTTGCGCCTTGAAAATATTGACCAACCTTTTAAAACTTATTCTAGAGAGTTATATATTACCATGGACCTTTTTAATATACATAGGAAGACTCCTACAAGCCAATTGTATTTAATCAATTTAATAATTTTGTCTAGCAAATAATCTCTAACATCTGTTGCCATATTGACAATTCCAAGAGATTCAACTTCAGTGAGATCTATTAGAGTGAACATATTTTATGTCTTAATGGATTTTTTAACTACACATAAACGCATAAGAAGTTTTGAGTTTGTGTCACATGACCTCTTCACCTTGCAATGGAAAAATCTCGCAAAAGCTCGTGGCAATGTCCACAGCGGCCCGAGGGGGGAGACATAACCCGACAAGAGATCTACCAACATAAATCTCTCAATATTTTTGACGGTAAGGTCTAAAACACGGCCAGAACTGCATTTAATAGTGAAACCAAAGTTGCCAATTTTAATCTCATTTTAGCTAAGAAAGGATAGATAGCAATTTGTTCCCAATACCTCCTTCACAACAAATTATTCGTTGTAGGCCTACTAAATTTATTTTGTTAAGTTTACTTAACTTCCACTATTTTTAGGGCTGATTTTCAATCTGAGAGAAAGGTGATCTAAGTATAATGGTTGTGTCTTATGGTTTTTACGAAGATCCCACATAGCAATGAAATACCTACATATATCTTAAGGAATAATTAAATAATATAAATTCAACATACTGCTACCACCCTTTTATATCTATTAATATCTACAGGGTGAGGAAGGCTGAAAATCAGGCAAATTAATCACCTGATTGGAACAAATGAATTTTATTATTGAAAACAACAATAATAAAATATTTGAGAATACACACATTATGCGTGAAGTGCACCTCTCTATTATTCATCAAGACAATTAATCTCAAATCAACATGAGAATGGTTACAAAAAACAACACTAAACGTGTTGGGCTCAATATTCAAATAACATTATACAAAGTTTGGGATCTCTGGCATCGAACTAACTTTATGGACCTTAGCTCCTTGGTTCCTTAACTTAATACTTAGTATATTGATTTCCAAAACAAGGCATAAGGCATAACTGCATCATACTACGTGACGACAACCAAGTATAGTGTACAGTTTAGTATTTGAAACGTTCATAATTAACTTGGCGTCACATCAATACAATAACCCTCTAATGCAAGGGTATGCTAAGTCTCGCTTCATCATACTACTCTCAGCAATTAATTTGATTGAAACAGCTGTCATTAAATAGAAAAAAAGAAGTTTGTAAGACGGGTTTCGAACCCGGGGTGCGCTGACACACTCAGAGCGCTTTAACAATAAATAAGTATTTACAATAATAACTAACATTAAGGTTTGGGTTTGAATCCCAGCTTAGATGGGTGACGAAGGGCGACGACCTTTCTACATGCCGCGGGAAGCGCATGGATTCATAATTAACTTGGCGTCACATCAATACAATAACCCTCTAATGCAAGGGTAAGCTAAGTCTCGCTTCATCATACTACTTTCAGCAATTAATTTGATTCAAACAGCTGTCATTAAATAGAACAAAGAGAAGTTTATAAGACGGGTTTCTAACCCGGGGCGCTGACACACTCAGAGCGCTTTAATAATAGACAACTATTTACAAATGTAACTAACAATAAGGTTTGGGTTTGAATCCCAGCTTAGATGGGTGACGACCTTTCTACATGCCGCGGGAATCGCATGGCATAGCAATTTCAAAGTAACAATCAGTTAAAGTATTTAAAGTCCAAACGGTAATTTTGAATATAGTCCCCCCATGACGCCGAAACAGAATTTATGACTCGAATAACAACAATCCCCGAGACCAAGTCGCCTTTCTCACCTCTTATCCATAAGATCGTGGTGTAGTAAGTGAAGTTACATTACCGGCGTAGCCGTATATATACAACAGATAGTTCTCAGAGGGGAGGAAGGATCGAAGGAAANATCCATAAGATCGTGGTGTAGTAAGTAAGTTTACATTACCGGCGTAGCCGTATATATACAACAGATAGTTCTCAGAGGGGAGGAAGGATCGAAGGAATTGGAAGGTTGGAGAACATAGCAATCGAAGGAGCAAGTAGGTTCGAGTACATAGTCGAAGCGCCCAGACGCTACGCGTGGCTGGACACGGAACTCTTCTTTCTGGCTGGCTGGACACGTGTTCGACTCTTGCGGTCAGTTGACTCGGGCGCGTCGCTCAGTCGGACGGGTATTACTCTGAAGAGCGGAGGTCGGTGTTAGTGGTGTGAGTCGTGCGTAGGTCTTCCGAGAGCTGGCCCCTTGGTTGGTGAGTGTTTGTCCACATTTGATATTACTTGTAAGTTGTTACAAGATTACAATAATTTAAAAGACATCTACATACATCTATCTTGACGCCACCCCCTGACCCCACTCCCTCCCCATGTACACATTTATCTTAAGCCCCTTTTTATTCCATGTAACACTATGTATACCAGTGGTTCTCAAAGTTTGTGCCGGAGCACAATAGTGTCCCATGAGATTGGCTAGGTGTGCCACAACATTTTAATCATTATTTTACTGAGAACTCAAAGATCCATTAACTAAACAGATGCTAATAGGACAAATTTAAGAGATGAATATGAAAATTTTAAATAAGTTGATTAAAATATTTGAAACAATAAATATGTATCACATTCAAATAGCTCGAGTTAATGAGATACATGGGCTTGTCTTTTCTTACAAAAAAACATTATTCGAGAATGTATATCATAAACAGACTTACATTTCCTGTTCAACGGAAATAAGTATTTCTCGTGCCTGATCCCTTATGTTTGTAAGCGCTGAAAATTCCATTTCGCAGAGGTAGGTAGTAGAAAAGAGCAACTGTGTATTTACAGCATATTTGACTATTGCTGTACTAACATCAAAAACTTAGCAAGTAGTAGTTCTCCAAATTTCAGATGTAAGAAGTGGTCTACCATAAGTTCCATGAGGTGTACAACTTATTCCAGATTAAGTTGGGTTGTTGCCTCAAGCGATATTGCATACGGATTGCATACCCAGTCATATTCGTTGACGGTGAGAAAGCGGAAGTACTATTTCATCTTATCTTCAAGCACTGACAGATGTTCCAAGATCAATCCTGATGTAATTAATCCTTGAGGATCTACTTCAGAAGAGGAAACATTCACAGCTGCTTCTTTTACATTTATAGTTTCCGCAGTTAAGTTGGTCACTTGAGGGTAATACATTTTCTTCTATGGCTTAAATAATTGAATTCGGGCTATTTAAATGTCTGAAAATATCAGCCAAGTAGCTTGGTAAACCACTTCTTATAATTCAATTGGAAATAAAGTCCGGAATTTCATGAGTAAAGAGGTTAAATAACTCTTTCTTAAGTTCATAAAATCCTGCCGGAAGGGTGATAACATTTGTGTCTTGGGTCATCCAATCATGCCCAAAACTCGGTATCTTCCTTATTCGCTGCTTCACGAAAGTTGTTCATTTGCACTGTTTATATTTTTCAACCCTCTCCCCTACTTTCTATTCCCTTCACACAGTTCCCCATTTTAATCCCAATTTTAAATTTACACACTTAAATAATCATTTGGAGTGGTCCCTACCCTTACCAAATTAGGTTTTCTACCAAATAGAATAGTTGTTTATATTCGTTTGGGAAATGTTTAACTTCTCCCCAACCCCTTTCAATTTTTCCAGCTCCTATAAAAAAATTTCAAAATTCAAGATTTATTTGGCTATCTGGAATGTCCCTTCTACTTGACTGGGCATAGAAAGGAAATTTTTCCAGGGGTGGTCCACTTGAAAGTTAATTATGCTAAGGTGTTTGGGATGAGGAAGGTTGATTTTATAGGAAGTGTACCTGCATGAGCGTGGAGGAAGACTGGAGAACCATTTAGGAAATACCACCCTTAGAACAAATAACCAAGATTTGAACCTTGACCTCCCCGTCATCGGCAGTCCAGTCTACAGCGAATGCAGCACTTAAGACCCTTCAGTCACCAAAGGGGCTCTTTGGTGACATGAAAACTATGTCACTTTATGAGTTATGAGCCTTAGGCGATTAAAAATTATTTTAAAACTCTGTTTGAAACTTTTTTAGATATTATAATTTTATTTAGCATATATAATTTTACTAATAATTAGTTATTACTAGAATAATTCGATTTTAAATAAAGTTATTAGCTGTGTCAATTTAATATAAGATCAAAGAGATATATGCTTTAATATAATGGCTATATGAGCATAAAATATAATATTTTGATATATATGATATATATGATATATAAACAAATACAGATTTTTTTTTTAAATCCTATAGTCCCACAATTTATGCACTAGAGCTGAGTTGCTTAATTTGTTTTATAAGAAAGCCAAATGCCATATTCATTATCAAATGACGGGTCGAATCAACTCAATAAATATAAGACAATTTAATATATAGTCAGAACCCTACAATTGGTGGGTGCTTCCTTTGGGGGTTAATTCACCTCCTCTTTCCAAATATATCACTCATAATTCATTTTTGTATTCCTAGACCGAGGATTGACAAAACTTTTCCGACCAATGTGCCACTCAGGGAACTTGCTGAATTTTGGACTAGTCTATTGTGTTGCCTATTATTTCCTTTTTTTATTGAGTTTTTAAAACCCAAACTTTTTTAATCTCCATGTTCCATTCTCCATTGTTCAGGCTATATGTATATTTTATAATTGCTCTAATGGGGTTGGGATGAGGAAGGAAACATTTTAGAAATAATCTACCAGCATTTGCTTGGAAGGAGAGTGGGGAAGCCCTTTAGGAAAAACTAACCTCAGTAGAACCATCCGGGATTCAAACCTGATCTCCTTGACATCAGCATACCGGTCTAATATTAGTTTGACATATTGAATTTTGATGGTCATATATGATATGTTCGGTTCAAATCGTGTTTAAGAGCAAAAAATATGCACTTAAGTACAAGCCAAGACGATTTCTAACCGTTGACTTCTAATAATATTGTGTGACATGACATGCCAGTTGAAATTTTATTGAGTTCAAAAAATTATATCACGTTGGGAAAAGTTTTATAAGGTATCTGATTTTGTTTGTTTCGGCGTACAACCCAAATCGTGTTTGCTTGCCATAGATTTGCCATACCTGGTTGACATCACGATTCACGAGCCCTAACAGATAAAATCATCACACTCATGCAATAATATCGTGATTAGTACAAGTAAGAATAACCGAACTGGCAGTGAAATTTGGGGGAGTAAAACTAATAAAAAAATTCTCATCTCTTTTGGTGTTTCTGCTGGTGGTTCTTTTACAAGCCAGGTGTCAAGCGTGTATTTATGTTTTTAAGGCTTGACTTTTAATATAATTATTTAATCAACACTAATATTTATTACATTAGCAACAGCTAACAAGTCACTAGTATTATAATACTGAATCCTTTCTCCAAAACCACATTCCGACACAACACACAACTTTTCACTACACTCAAGACTGTACTAACTAGTAATGCGGTGCTGATAAAATTTTGTAAATGGTTTCAAAATGTTCATTGTTACAAAATAGTGCTTTATTAAGTGCTAAAGTGGGTGTGTTGAAAGAGAGTACGGGGGAAATACAGGTATTCAGCCTACATAATCTGCCGACTTCATTTCTGACAGTTATCCTTTTATTTAATCTGCTCTTTCCGCTTGCTGATTCATAAAGTAAGATTTTACAATTGATAGCAAAAATGTTTGCCCACTTTTCTTAGACTCCACAACTCGACTTATACCAAACAACGTCCTTTGTTTCCCAATACATGTTTGAATGTAGACAAAAAAAAGTATTTGAAACGTTGGCAGGGATAGTTTTACAATTGGAAGTTGTACAAGTTGCATCTAGAAGGTGAAGTTTAAAATAATAATTAAATAGTATTTGGTTGAAGGCATTTACATTAAACTGTAGCAAAAGTAAAAACCTATACCTTGTTAAATTTTTTGTATGTTTAAATGGACCCCCCTCCCCCCTCTTTAAGGTGGTCCAACACATTCAAGGGGGGTCCAGACTCCCTTGTGTGTGAAGCAGGAACATACAGTAGTTAAATGAGTGATTTTAAAAGAATGAAACAGGAACATGCAGCAAATTACAGTAATTTTATAAGTATGAAGCAGGAAGATGGAATAATTAAAAGGGATATTATAAATATGTAGTAGGAGCAAAGTCATTTTAAAAGAATAAAACAAGATCTAGCAGTAGTGAACCGTAATTATTTTTGTTTGAAATTCTAGCATTAACAGACACACAAACTTAAACATACATTCATTATTTTCCAAAACCCCTTACTACACGAACTGTAGTTTATATTTCTAGTCAATCGTTCCAATAGATATGTAGTAATTTGAACTATTAAAAATAAATGGTACAGAACTCCACATGGACTTTTTCACTCTATTGTTTAAAAATGGGGATATTTACTCATAATTCGTAATATGTGTGAAACGAAATAATATACACTAGCAAACCCAAGCTTAATTGCACTATACCTATGTAAAACTTTTTTGGGTCCCAGTTTTAAATTTTATAATTTTATTTTTATAGAATTAATGTCATTTGTGTGTTTGGACCTATAAAAAAAGATCAATATTGGGTCCACAAGGGTTAACACTTCGTATTAAAATCTTGACTTCTGGTTAAAATTTTCAACATTTTATTAGGTGTTGCACATCTTCAGGCCATCGCATTGCTATTAAATTCCTCATTTATAACTTTTAACCAATAAAAAAAGTAAATATTGACTAATGAGTCTAAAATGGAGATAGAACATTGTTGTACAAACATTTCTCCTAAGAGGTTTAAGGAAAAATAATAATCTTTTTGAGAGACTTACTTATATATAATTTCTCTATGGCATTGGAGAATTATTGTGTTAAAACTTTAGTATCAATTTACAACTAAAGCTCACAATTTCAATATCTCAGAAACTGTTGGTTTTATAAAAATATATTTTAAATACAATATTTGTATTATAAATAGCATTACATATTTGTAATGATAAGTAATTTCATATCTAAAATAGTTTCGGAGATATGATCAAAAATTAGAATTTATGCATCAGACCTGAGCCATTTTAAAGTCATTTTGCCGAAATATTTAGAGTGGCCATTTTGTTTGGAATATTTATAAATGTTTAAAAATGAAATTTAATCAAAATCGTTAGAACCAATTTTGAGAAAATGGCATTTTTCTCTTTTTGCCCTTCAGTAAACTACCCTTAATTTTAGGTTTGGATATCCAATTCCAAAAACCCCTTGGAGCAACCCTATGAAAACCCTAGATACCAGAGTTTTAGCCCGATCGGTAAAATAGTTCAGGCACTAGTCGGAGGTACAGATAGACAGACAGACGGAAATTCAAAAACCATTT
>CABFWB010000814.1:62196-92939 GCA_902151455.1 Timema bartmani
GGGGGGGGGGGGGGGGGGGGGGTCATGAAACGTCAAGATTCATCAAAATCTCGAGTTTGATTTTTTTGACGATCACAATACTTTCTCTACCTGTAAGATAGTGAGAAAGTAAAAAGCTTTCCGCAGTTTATCAATCAATATATAGAAATCCAATTTAATACATTATTTTGTGTGTTTATATGTTTACTAAAGCCGTTCTAGTCTTTATTTCAACGATACAATTACAACTAATAATTCCATTGTTCTTAGTCTTTAATGTTATCCTATTCTTACCACATGACAACACATATAAACTTTAGAGGATATTTAACATGCACTTTAAACAGACAAATGTTATCAGAGTTAAATAAATACACTAGTGTAACCTTTAGTGTATGCAAACTACAGAATAACTTATAAGCCAATAATAAATCTATTCTTCAGAACGGCTCGGAATCGAACTAGGGCATTCCCAACTTCTGGTGATAATATTTTAATCACCGAGTCATGGGAACAAACTAGTGATATTTTAATATATCCCAACAATAACAAATGACACATATTTAATGAGTAGTGCAAAGCCAGTAAATAATAACATTGAACCACATTTTAACTGTTTAATTTTAAAGCATAGTAATATAATTATTTAACATTGATAGTCCTGAAACAATAGTCTAAAATTTAAAACACTTGACCTTGACTAAGTTGACCAACGTTTAAATGAATATGTATTTGTGGGCTTCAAAATACCAGAAACAAAATGTAAATGTAGGTCATGATACCTTATTTGTGTACTTGTTTCTAGGACAGTTTTAATATTCATGAAATGTAATGACCTTAAAGAATATGTATTTGTGTCATCAGGGCCGGTACTAGCTTTTTATATATTCTGTGCAAGCTCTTATTTTAGGGTTCCTTAATGTTTTTGTGGGAGAGAAGTGGAGTAATAATAATAAAACAAATGATATAAAAATTATTTATAATTTTTTTTTCACAAATAATACAAAAGATCATTCACATGTATTTATAAATGAAAATAATTATTTTTATTGCATTTTTCTAGATTTTATTTCTGCAAATTAATAGATAATATCATGATAATTAATATATCTTCAATGATATTACTGTATATTCTATCAAAATCATGGAAAGATTGGAGAGTCGTTCTTGTCCGATCGTCGATCTTAACCAAGTCTTTATTAATTTTAACTTGTTAAAACTTCTCTGACATGAAGCATTGGAAACAGTAAGAGGGAGAAATATTCGGAAAGAAGCAGTGATGTTCAAATTTAATTCAATTAGTCCAAAGTTATCAAGAGCCAGTAGAATATCAAGTGTAGTTGCAGTTTTAAAGTTTTCTATTAGTGTTGAGGCTTCAAACTTAAAACTGTGAATTTCACATGTGAGCTTGTACATAGTTAAATCTTTGTTATACTTAATAGCAAGATCACCCGCTTCAGTCGCCGCATGGTCTAAGGCGCGATTCTCGCAATAGACTAAACTGTTGATGATGGTGAGATTGGGGTGCAATACTGGCCGGGTGTACTGAGAGTGGTTTTTTTCTCAATGGTTTTCCACTTTCCCTCCCCGCCAATATGGGTAAACCTCCTCTAAAATTCAACGTTTCTAAAGCCTAACACATTAGAGTAATTAGTACACAAGTGTATAACCCGAACAGGTAGTCAGGTGCGATGCTAAAAGAAATAGCGAGATCTCTCAATTTTTGTGATCATCAACACTCAGTGAATCTAAAGACGAGTCATAGAGGAAGAAAAAATTGTCATAGACAGTCAGTTTTTCATAATGCCAATCTATTTGAGACAAGTGTCTAAATCACTGTAAATTTTCATTTTAAATAGTGTTTTCAGTTTCTTAATTCCTTTCTTCTGCTTATTAGAAAATTTGATCTCTATATCCATAGTTTTTTAGCTAAATTTTTTGCATCTAGGCAATTTTTTTCAAAATCTCTTGATTGTAGTCCATCTTATTAATATTGTTGCATGGTCTATAGATACATATTTCCATTGCAATGCTTTATTTCTTCGTTCAATGCATTGAAGAATTTTATTCCACACAGAAAGAGTAGAGATAAATCTATAGTTAATTTGTAACAGCAAACTTTCAACATTTGATACAGCTTGTAGAGTTGATAATCATTTGAAATTGTTTCCAATCCATTCTTTAATTTGGATAGTTTGTAAACCTAGCAACCTTATTATTGCCCTGCCTTTGATGACCACCTCTTATCTGAAACACTTTAAGTGACAATCTTAAAAACTTCATTAAAGTTTACCATTGAGTTGTTGAAGATAAGAAAAAATTTAATCTCTGCACAGTACCAAATAGAAAGTGATAATTTCTGGTGTTGTAGATAAACGAGAACACAAGCTAAATTTAGATTATGAGCAAGGTAAAAAGAGAGCCAAATTATTAATTTCCAAAATACATGCTTTTACTTCCTTATATTTGCCAGACATATTGGCACCATTGTCATATTCTTGTCCTCTAACATCATGAATATCCAATTTATAAGCTTCGAGTCTATTTAAAATTTCAGTTCTAACAACTTTTGTTTTTTCATGTGGTTGAATGAAGTCGATAAATTTTTCTTCGATCATCACCTATGACAGTATTTTAATCACCTCTTTTCTACTTAATATTAAAATTAATTTTAGATTATGTTAGTTATGCGTCAAGACTATTTTTATGTTGTTAGCTTTGGGTTTTTCCAAGACTTGCTTAAAGGATTAAATATTTTAATTATTTATTATCTGAAATCCAGGATGTAGTTCCTTCCTTCATGGTACCTGTAAGGTATATATTATACAGTGTGGAAATACACAGTTTAGTCTACTCACCTCTAAATTTGTAAAATCCATTTTTTTTTTTCGGCGAGAGGAATGCAGTTTGTTTACAATCAAAGAAGGCCAGCATACTTGTAAGACACTTTTTAGAACCACTACTGCATTCTAGTGGCTAACTCGGAAGAAGCCTCACTCAAGGAGGCAAGGAAAAGTATTTGTTTTTATAGTTTACAGCGGGATATTCGAATTCCTGCAGTATATGTCAAAACTATTACTTTTGATAACTCATCATAATTTCCTTCATGATTTTTTGAGGCTCTGCTAATTTTATATATCTTAATTTTTTTCTGCATTTTCTAAACTGATAAAATTTGGAATCATCTTATAATACTCTCGTGGTTATTTTTGACCATCTGTTACTTCAATTTTTTTTTACATGGACAAAAAATTGATATAATAGGATGATTTGGAACATTTTAAAATTGGAATGAAGGACTTCTATTTTGTATGTAGTTTTGACCATGACTAAAATCTGTCCAATTTTTTCAAACATGAAATTATCATAAAATGTGACCTAAGCATCATAAAACTAATTCAAAAGTTAATACAGTGTGAAGTAATGAACTTGAAATATTTGTAGGAAGAGTTTTAAATGGTATTCCTTAATATGAAGATTTTCAATTTCAAAACTATTATATTTTTCAAGATTTCAACATAGATCATTGTTTTTTCATGGGTGAGATTATTCTGAATCCATCCGGGTTTTACCATTTCATATTTCCAACCATCAAAGAACAGAACCTATTGTAAACACTATTCTCCAAGAAATAAAATAAATTTTGCTCAGTATTTGAATCAGAATTATAAAACAATTATAGATATTTTTTTTTTCAACATCTATTGCTACCATTTTATCCATATAATATTTATTTTGTTTCAAGAATATATTTTTTACTATAATTATATTTTTTAAATTTAAATTAACTAGAATCATAATTAATTTTGTCTTTGTGTGACAACATTTATTTCATTATTTTATATTTTTATATATATTATCAATTAAATATTTGTCTCATTCAAGAGCACGACATTAACTACACCAATTTTAGAATATTTAAAAAGAGATTTATGGATTACCTTAGTAATGTTACTTAGCCAGAGCTCCTCAGGCAGGAATACTGATGTCAGAGAACGCAGGTTTATAGAATTAACTAACCGGTTTTAGACTGAGCATGACTAAAGTGTTACACAGGTTTATAGGCATAGACACAGACAGCTAAATCAAACGAACGACACAGTTAACAGTGGTACCAACCTAAACAAGAATGTCCTTGTATAGAATTGCCTATTTTAGCACTCCTCCTCAATTCGAATACAACCACAAAAATTAGGCAAAAAAGTCCTACATGTGCCCTTAAACACATACAAATAAACTCTAGTGAATCAGCATTTGATTAAACCAATATAATTACGAAAGTATTCAAATTTGTTTCCAACCAAACTCTTTGTCAGAATGTCAGCACATTGTTCATTTGTCTCCAAATAAATCACATCAATAACACCATTTAGATACAAATCACGAACAAAGTTGTATTTGACATCAATATGCTTTAGTCTTCGATGCTCCCATTTATCCAAACATCTTATGCAGGACTGGTTGTCCTCGTACACCTTGGTGGGTCCTAGAATGATCCCAAAGTCCTGGATCAGTCTTCTCAACCAGAGTAGGTCTGATGAGGCGGTTGACAGGGAGACAAACTCTGACTCCGTTGAGCTCAGGGCGACTGTAGTCTGCTTACGTGTAGTCCAACCAACAGTGGCACCATAAACTTGGAATAGGTACCCAGAAGTAGATTTACGACCATCGCTGTCACTGGCCCAGTCTGCATCAACGTAGGCCCGTAAGGCGACATCACAGTTCTTCGGAAAGAAGAGACCAACTTCAAGTGTTCCTTGAATGTATCGTAGTATTCGCTTGAGTCCAATCCAATGTGCTTCTGTTGCATTGCTCTGATATCGGCTGTAGAAATTCACTGAGAAACTCAGATCAGGGCGAGTGTAGAGCATCACATGCATCAAACTACCAACAAGCTCACGGTACGGTTTTTTTTGTATTATGCACTCTGATGTAGTTATTTCAGGTGGTTTTGCCTCCATTGGTGTCTTAACAGGTTTGCACTGTTCCATACCAAATTTCTTGAGAACTTTCTTCAAGTAGGCTGTTTGGCTAATGAACATACCATCAGATTTCTGATCAATTTTTATACCTAGAAAGCTGTGCAAACCTCCAAGATCCTTCATCTCGAATTCTGACATAAGACATGTTTTGATGTCATTCAACTTCTGCAGATTGTTCCCTGCCAAAATGATGTCATCTACGTAAACCAAAAGGTAAGTTTTGATGCTGTTGCTGAAGTCGAAGTACACACACTTTTCGTTTTCAGACTGCTTAAATCCGAGAGAATTCACAAATTTGTCAAGTTTAGCATTCCACTCCCGTGGTGCCTGCTTCAATCCATAGAGGGTCTTGTGTAACTTACAAACAAGGTTGCTGTCAGTTACGAAGCCAGGTGGCTGCTTCATATACACCTCTTCAGAAAGGTCTCCATGTAGGAATGCATTTTTCACGTCCAACTGGAAGGCAATTAGATCTTCTTTGTTTATGATGGCAAGCAGGGTTCTGACAGTAGTTAAATGGGCTACGGGTGAGTACGTTTCATTGTAGTCAAACCCTTTCTTCTGTGCACAGCCCTTCACCACCAACCTTGCCTTGTACCTGTCAAGCTGTCCATTTTCATCCTGCTTCATTTTGAAGACCCACTTGCAGTTGATAGCTCGTTTGCCAGATGGCAGCTCAGTAAGGGTCCAGGTCTCATTTTTTTTCAATGAGTACATCTCTTCCTCAACTGCAGCCATCCATTGTTGGGCATCATCTCTACTATGGATGTCCTCAAAGGTTTCTGGTAAGTTGTCAATAAATGACTCAGCACCAAGAGCCAGTGCGACATAGTCATTTAGGTACGCTGGTGCAGTGCGAGGTCTCGTGCTCCTCCGCAGAGGTTCAAGTTCCTCGTCAGGTCCAGGAGTCTCTTCTACGTCAGAAATAGTCTCTGGTTCTCCTCCTGAAGACAGCTCCTCCTGCATTTCCTCAGTAAAAACTTCATTTGGAGTCGAACCGATGACCTCAGTAGTTTGAGAGGGTGTTGAACCAATAACATCACTGGTTATGAACGAATGTTCATCAAAAATTATATCATGCCCACGTATGATTTTTCGTTCCTGTGGACACCACAGCCTGTACCCATTTGGGCAGTAACCAACAAAGTAGCACTTTTTCGAGCGGCTGTCAAGTTTACTTTTAAAAACTTGATTAGGTAAGCGAAGATGTGCTACACAGCCAAAAACCTTCAGTTTTAACATATCAGGCTTTACACCATACCACAGTTCTGCTGGAACCTGGTTTTCAAGAGCTTTAGTAGGTGATCTGTTTATTAGGTAGACTGAAGTCATAACAGCCTCCGTCCAGAGTGACTTATCAAGAGAAGAATGAAGGAGTAAACAGCGTGTTTTCTCCATGATGCTACGTCCCATTCTTTCTGCGACGCCATTCTGCTGACTGGTATGCCTGATCGTAAACTCTGACTGGATACCTTTCTTTTTTAAATAATTGAGCATTTCCTGCGACACAAATTCACCACCATTATCTGACCTAAGGCGACTTATCTTTAGGTTAAAGTGAGCTGTTGCCATAGCTTCAAATTGTTTGAAGTATGAAAATACTTCAGACTTTGCCTTTAGAGTGTAAATGACTGTAAAGTGACTAAAGTCATCAATCAGGGTAAGCAGATACCTTTTTTGATCATATGATACGGGCTTAATGGGTCCTACAAGATCACTGTGTATGATCTCCAAAGGGCGCTTAGCTCTAATACGTGGCTTTGTGTGAGGAAGGCGTGTTTGCTTAGCCTGTATGCAAGAATCACATAAATCGGGGATTGATCCTGGATCAAACTTGATTCCATCTACAATCTTACTTAAGTGAACTAAACCAGTTTTGCCAATGTGACCAAGCCTCTTGTGCCACAAATCAGATGATGCTACAATGGAACTAGCAACACCAGCACATGCTTTTTCACGAGGTGAAAGAGACATTGTATACACTTTACCAGATCGAGTGGCGGCAGCCACAAAAATATCACCTTTAAGAATGGTAGCGTTCCCCTTTTCAAACACAACTTTAAACCCATTAGCGTCAATTTTACTAACTGAGAGCAAATTAAATTGTAATCCAGGGACAATAAGTACGTTGGAAAGCTTGATAAAGTTTTGATTACCTTTGTGAGTCACAGACGCGTGTATATCTCCGATCTCTTCAGCACACAACATCGAACCTGACTTAGCAATTTTTATTTTAATAGACTTTGATAGGCGTCTCTTATTTGAAACCAAACTAATATTTTTATCACTGACCATATGTTCAGTGGCGCCAGAGTCAAGCAACCACACAGATCCATCACAACAGGCCACTGATGTTGACACAGTCAAACTAAATTCATCATCACTAGCTTCAGCTACGTTTGCTTTGCGTGTTGAATTCTTTTGCTGCTTCTTGCCTTTCAATTTTGGACAGTCCGAACGAAAGTGACCAGCTTTATGACAGAAAAAACACTTATTCCCAGTAACTTGCTTTGAAATGCTTTCTTTACAATTAGGACAACATTCCAGTTGCGAAGATTTCAACTTTGTAGCCTTCCTATCAGTAACGCTAGAAAATGATTGGCTGCATCCATCAATACCTTCTGCTTGACGTTTGCTCTGCTCATCAAGTAGGCGCGTTTTTACGAATGCCAGGTTGAGATTATCAGCAGATAGTGTTTCTATGGCAGTGACAATAACTTGATATTCTGATGGCATAGTCAAGAGAAGATGGCAGACAACATCTAGTTCTTCGAGGTTAGCTCCCGACGATTTCAGTTCCCGAATAGTACGATCAAACCTAATAAAATGCACTTCAAGTGTCTCTAAAGAGGGATCAAATTTCATCATCAACAAGGTTTTGCGCAGTAAAAGCTGATTAGCAATACCTTTGCGAGCGTATGTGTTACGAAGCACTTGCCATATATCATAAGCGGTGTTCTTATCCTTCACACAATCCAAGTGGCTATCTGAGATTCGTTGTATAATCTGTGACTTACACTTGCGATCGGCTTTCCGAAGCTTGTCCAGCTCTTTTTCCTTTTCCGCCTTAATTTCAGCACTATCACTAGATGCAATTTTTACCAAGTCCCGATAGTCACCTTGAATAAAGGACAACAAATCGATTTCATCTAGAAGAGTTTCTACCCGAAACTTCCAGTCGTCAAAATTAGTGCCATTGAAAAGCAGAATTCTGTAAGTTTTGTCTTCTTCTAAAACCATTATGGCGATGGTGATTGGCAACGGCGTCACAAAAAACAACAAGCAAACACGTACAGTTCACGCGTATTACTGCGCACACTTGACTTATAACATTACCCGTCCTAAAATCCACAAATCACCACAAGCCTGGGCCCATAACCTGTCAGAGAACGCAGGTTTATAGAATTAACTAACCGGTTTTAGACTGAGCATGACTAAAGTGTTACACAGGTTTATAGGCATAGACAAAGACAGCTAAATCAAACGAACGACACAGTTAACAGTGGTACCAACCTAAACTAGATATCCTTGTATAGAATTGCCTATTTTAACAACTGAAATGTATGTGCACTTGAAATTACATGAATAATATCTCAAATGATGTTTACATGTCTTTATGTGATCACTTCCTCATACAGTGTTTGTATTATTTTGCTATTTATTTACTACCCATGTGTGTTTATCTTAGCAAGTGTCCTGGTTTGTTCCTAGTAACCAAACGTAAGGTCCAGTCAACTTATGGTTATCATTGTTGAGGGTCAGGCATGGCTGCAGCTCACTATCGATGTATCAGGTCCATTTCACACACCAATAGTTCCAGAATGTTTTCTAGATCGGAGCCGCTACTTCTCAATTCAAGTAGCTCCTCATGAGATTGAGTTTGACCCCATTTCAGACCCACTTGTCCGCAGAAAAATTTTGGAAGCATAGGGGATCGAACCCATGAAGTTTGGCTCTGTAGCCAATAATTATGATCACTAGACCACAAAGGTGGTCATATTTATACATAAAAATATAAATATATAATTATTTTTTTCCTAAATTTGAGAAATGACACTTGGGCATGGGAATCAAACCCAGGACTCTTGGCCTAGAGTGCCAATGCTCAACCACTAAGCTAGCCCAAAACTATCTCGTGCTCAGATTATGTCATAGTTGTTGTGATAGATTAACTTTGGACAGCAGTGAATTCTTTGTGCCAAGAAATCTTCTCAGACGTCGCTTTGTGAACACGTGCCATAGGTCCGGTAGTACTGATAAACCCAATTAATTTTCAGGACAAACAGATGAGGAGGTTTTTTTAATTATTATTAGAGGACATCAGAGCAATGCGTACAAAACATAGTTCACATAATATTCATATGACCACAATATTATGAAGAATGGTTGGGCATTGTGGAAACTATTACATTCTTTTGGTAACCATTGTTCAAGATGATTTCACATTCATTAAATAATATATATTTTTTAAGTTTTTTGTGTTTAGTAGTTTTAATCTTTTCACCTAGTTGCAAAGTAAGTGAGGAAATTATGTTAATTCTTTTAGCATTTTTCAAACAAATAATATTGCAATTTATTTTATTTATGATATTGATGTTGATGTGTTGGAAACCTTTTGCTGAATATCTGTCTGAGACAAGTCAAATATTAAATACTAATATAATGTTGTAAATAAAATTGGTTTGTTGTGTAACATTAGTTTATAAACTAGTTCATAGGGCTGGATATGTTAGGAAACATAAACAGATTTTCTAGTCTAACCTTAGTTAATGTTTTACTAAAATTGTTGGTCTTTTTTGCACAATTCTGACCACCTTATTGTCCGATTAACTAACCAAAATAAAAGAGTGATTGAACTAACCCAATTCTTTTATCTCAAGCTGTCTTCTATTATAATTAATCATAAAAAATTTTTTTCAACCTACCATTTTTTAACTGGGGTGATTACAATAAAAAAAAGTCATCAGTGTCAAGTGTTTCACAGTTCTATTTCTGGATGCCATCCTTTTTAATTATTAGATGATAATACTATTTCAGTCAAAGAAAGATCCTGTTGTTTTGTTGTATCACTCTACTAATGTCAACATTCATTTTATATAAACAATGAGTATTTAAAAATATATAACTTAAGTTTAGAATGCACATAAGCGCATTACTTTAAATCAAATTAAATTAGATTAAATTAAAAAGAACAAGATCATATAGGCATATGATGGCATAGAGAAGATTGCAGCAACCTCTTACTAAAAATCTGATAGCATTCCATGGGATGGACAAATTTTGAGCCAGTTTATTTGTAGAAGGAATAAATTGATTTTAGTTACTAGAACGTCATGAACTTAGAATTTGTGCAACAAAATAAAATATTTGATCTTATTATTAGGTTATTTAAAAATAAGTTTGTTACTGTTTTGTATCTATTTGTAAAGCACAAATATTTTAAATTTGTTTGTACCTAAGTTCTGTAACTGGAAAACACAAAATATCTTTAAAACTATCTAGGCATTGCTGTGGCTACTTTATTTAATTAACAATGAATACACATGATTAAGTTTTGAATAATGAACAATGGAGTTGGATTGGCCGAAGGTCCCTGTGATGCCAACATAGATCTTTTTTAAGCGTCATACAATTAATTGTTATTCCAAAGACGTCATTTGACAATAATGTTAGTATAATTTTTTAATGTGTCATATAAAACACAACATTGTTATATTGCTTTCATAACAATGAAGTGTATCTATTGTCTATTATAGTTTATGAATTTATTAATAATTCATTCAAATAAGTGATGCGCAATTTTAAGTCGTGAATTAATTTTAATTCACATAAATACAACATGCGATTAAAAACAATAATGTGGTGTTGTATTAATAAAGTTACTTACAATATTTGTAGTACCATACATGCATTTCAAGGTCATGCACAGAATTTTATTTTGAGGGAATGAAAGAGGCTAAAACTACAAATAATAATAATAATAATATGTATGAGCCTATTTAGTGTAAAGACCAGGGGTAGCCAAACAGTTGATCGTGAGTTACCAGTGGCTCGTGACATTTTCTGTAGCTCACCTGAGACATTTATTCTGCTCTTTCTAAAATAACTCATTGTTGAAGAGAGTTGCCTCAAGTTTAGGATATGTAAGTCCTATTATCTTGAAGGAAAATTATCCAGTTCTAGTTCATGTTTTACTACAAGTGAAGGTGTTTTATTCTACTAAACTGTGTGTCATTATTTCAGATGAAACTGGTAAAAAACAAATATAGAAGTAGGAGCACAAATCAACAATATGATAACTGCAATCTAAATGAAATTAAAAAAGACTCAACCAAATTTTAAAAATGGTAGACAAAAGTGAATGTGATTCTTTGCTCTGGATGTAGCACACAAAGTTGATAAAAATGATATGTTTGACTATAATTTTGTTTAAAAAATGAATAAACTTTTTATTTTCTAACATTAAAAAGTTCATTTTACAAGGGGAGGCCACGACGTTCGGATCACAAATTATCTTCAAGATTATTAAAAAAAACAAAAAGGATGTATAAATATCATAAGTTTTAATGCGTAAAAACTTAAAATTCTATTTGAAATATAACCTTCGCTAAATCGTTAAGTACATTATCTAGAGTATGTTAAATAAATCTTTAAATATGTTAACATTTGAAAATTGATGTATTGGAGTTACAGGCCCCAACTGCTCCTGATGTGGGCATGATCCTTTTAAATATAGTAAAATGAAAATATGACCCAAAATCAATTATTTTAATCTATATAATAACCCCTGGTTTCATAAAAGTTCTTAGCTACTTCCAAAAACTTGATCTCACTAATTTCACCTCTTTCTATTTATATTTTTATAGTTTGCTGTTATAAATTAATCAAAGATTTATCTGTACTCTTTCTGTATGGAATAAAACTCTACAATGCATTGAACAATTAAGTAAAGCGCTACAACAAAAAGGTGTATTGATAGACCATACAACAACATTAATCGATTGAATAGGTGGTACTTTACAAAGACTACAATCAAGAAATTTTGAAGGGGGGGAAAATCTTAAAAACATGTGGTAGCGGGGTGGACTGGCGACATGAAAATCGCATGTTGACTTTGAGAAATGATATAAAAAGTCCCATGCAAAACTGTGTTAAAAAGAGATTCACTCATTGTATTAAATGGAATAAAAATATTATTTTGACCATTGTAATTGAAATTTTTTTTAGTGAATATGTAAAAATTCCATAAATTTGATAAAATTCCCTGACTTTTTGATGACCTTTCCCTGACCAAGCTAAATCCCCTTTCATATTTGTTTACCAAGTCGATGAACACCATATAATATATACCTTATATTATTTTAAAATAGACCGTGCAATTATTAGGCATACTTAAAAAATTTTGGAGGCTTCTTTTCACAAGACATGATAAATTATCAAGCATGTCTGATTTAGAAACCAGTACAATAGTTAAAATGGCAGATAGGGTAAGGTTTTGAGCTCTCTCAGACAAAAAGGGAATAATAAAACAGTTGCCAGTCAAACACAGCACCAAGGACGTGTCAACAACATATTCTGTCCTTGGACTCAAGGGTGTGTGAGAAGTTCATCAGCATCCTTGGTGACAATTCGTACAAGTTTACTCTTCTCTGTGTCCTTGCCAATGCAACTAGCAAGGGGTAAATGTCAAGGCGACAACGCATAAGTAGAGAATTCGGATACAGCTTAAGTCTCAGTGTACATAAATGCAATATTTTCTTAAACTGAGGAAGTAAGACATGGATAGTTATCAGAATTGATTAAATATTAGAATAAAATTATTTCTTAGCAAATTAACTGCATCAGGGAGTCAACAATGTAGAGTCTGAATTAGGCCTATGAACAAGCAAATATATCATTATAATTAATTATAAGGTAAAGTTTAAATTAACATAATAAAGAGTGAACGGGTAATGAACACCCACAATTTCTATTGAGAAACTAGAGTCTTACAAAAAGAACATTAACTAGTGGCGTTAATAAATACATTGGATACAAACAAAAAGTTAGCCATTAAAATATCTTTGATTGAATAAATAAATAATTATTGAGTGAGTGTTATAAGGAACGTATTTGTTAAAAGTGACAAATGGATGATCAATAGTTATACTTTTGAGTCAATTAACATACAAGTTAATAAAAAAAGGTGTTTTTTTAATAGAAGTGATAAATAATTAATTATACAAGGCTAAAAATTAGTTATCAGGATTTTAATCATATATAAATACATAAGTTATTCAGCTAAGTGTCATCTAGATTGTTTAAGAGACTTGAATTAAAAAATAGGAAACATCAGTATTAGAACTATTAGAACAAGATTCTATAAAGATATTAGAAAACAATTTTATCAAAACAGAAAGTGTAAAGAGTTCGTGTTTGAGCTGGAGTTGTTAACTCTATGACTGTTTCGATAAAATTGCTTCTAACATTAACCACCTTAGGGGGAAGAAGGGAGCGTAATTTTAACGTTTATAAAAAAAAAATTTTTTTTGGCCAAAATAAATAAAATCTTTCTCCAGTATCAACATAGAGTTTAGTTTTCTGCACATGTTAATATCAATAGATCTTGAATATATGTCAAGGTGTCGTGGAATTTTGTCAACACTTTTTCTCTTTATTTAAAAAGTTTTGACAAAATTCCAGGACACTCTTGACAGACATTCAATATCTGTTGTTTTGCAGAAAACTAAACTCTATGTTGCTACTGGAGAAATATTTTATTTATTTAGGCAAAAAAAAATTTCAATTCAATAAAAGTTGTAAAAAATACTTGCACTCCCTTCGGCCGCACATTAATTGCATTCACTAGTCATGCATACAGACCATACTCCTACTCACTTTTAATAAACATTGCATTTAAACAAAACTTGACGACACATCGCCCAAATCACTTTTTAAATTTAAATAATGACAATGACTTGTAACTTTCCAGTGCTGCTTTCACCTGTGATCCTGCGCACTAAAACAATGTCATTGTATGTGGCCTACCACTCCCATTTATAAATTACATTGAATAATTTAGTGTATCTCTAACTATACTTAGGCCTGCCTTTAATCTTTTAAATTATCGGGTGACCTGGCGGTCTAGGGGTAAGGTGTCGGACTTCTGTGCTGGGGGTCCGAGCTTCAATCCTCGGTCCCAGCACAGATTTATCTGATAGCCAAACCCTTCCTTCACCTCTGACAAGACGTGTATTAATCACAACTTGTGAATGTGAGGAATGCCAGCCCTCCACCGTGGTTCGGATTCCACGTTAAACTGTAGGTCCTCCATTTCATCTCACAATCACCCTACCATTACACATTAGCGTAAGTGCGTATAACCCGAACAGGTAGTAAGACACGGTGCTAATAATAATAATAATAATAATAATAATAATAATAATAATAATAATAATAATAATAATAATAATAATAATCTTTTAAATTAAAGATTAGGTTAAGCTGGGTTGGGAAAGTGATATAATAATGTAGGTTAGATTAAGCCAGATTCTAATGTCAGAATGAAGCCAAACACTGGTTGGCTTGTTATTTCAATGACAATTGATATTATGCTCTGAAAGCTGAGTGGAACTTTTTCATATAAAGCCTAATTAAGTCAAAAAGTTTTTTTGTTCTAATCAATTTTGAATATTTTTATGCTTGTGAAAATGTAGGCCGATATCATTTTGGTTATTTTAAGAAATAAATGGTCGAGAATCGGACAAGTATAATCCCCAAAGTAGTGAATAATTTTTAGCAAAATATAATTGCAAAACTACCTATCTCAGCCAATGTTGCTCTTTCTTTGCTCAAAGTTTTCCCTTTGCACTTTATCCAATCTAGTATAGTAGTGTTTTTTATAAATAAGGGGTTAGTTTTTAAGCTTGTTAATTGTTTCAATGGATCCTTCCATTTCAACAACATTGAAGGATTAAGACCCAGACACAAACTCCATATCCGTAGTCCATACTCCGTGGTACTGGTCCTTAAGAAATTATATTTGCGGTTACATATTCCAATTCCATAATCATGTGACCGTTCCAACCAATGAGATAGTCAGAGATCTCGTCCAATCGAAAACTTTGGAAGAAACTCGTCTACAGCAAGGAGTGAGAGCTGAGCAATCAGCTGATCAATAAAAGAAACCAAAAATAACTTTGTTGAGAAAACTTCCAGGATATACTTAAAATATATGTTAAGTACCGTACAATCACAATAAATATATATTATATGATTTTAACTATATCCATATCATAATCACTTGTATCAATTTCAATTATCAAAAATTCATTCCCACTAGTATGGAGAGTACAAAGTAAACCAAATTGGGCGGTTGAACCTAAAAAAACCAACTTGTATGCACTAATTTACTCTGCTGTGATTGTCTAGTCCATATAAACTAGTCCTTAGGAAGTTAAAGTTGATATTGACTTTTACAGAGTACAGACTTATGGATAAGGACTTTGTGCTAAGCAATCCCATAAAGTGGCATCGATTTCTTATGGACCACAGACCTACGGATACAGAATCTGTGTCACTTTATCTTTACTATACAATCCCAATGAAATCAGCACCCTTGTCAAAGCTAGGATATATTAAATGAACAGGTACTAAAAGTGCATTGAAAGACGGAGTTTCTATTTAATAGCCTACTTGGTTTCAGTCAGTAAATTTTAATGTCATGCTTTCTTTTTAGCATCATGTCTTACTAACCGTTTGGGTTTAAAGGCCCTGACACAGACTCAGCATCCATAGGTCCATGGTCCATAAGAAATTGATGCCATGGTAAGATTGCTCTGGCCACAGAGTCCTTATTCATAAGTCTGTACTTTGTAGAAGATGATCAACTTTAACTTTCTAAGGACTAGTTTATACGGACTTCCAATCACAGCTGAGTAAATATGTGCATGTGTGTTGGGATTCATCTTAAACACCAAAATAAATTGTTTATAGTTAGATTTGATTTTGTGATTGATTGGTAATATTCTTGTTAGAGATCAAAACACATATATAAATAAAGGAAACATGAAAATAATATTAAAATTTTTTACGTTCAGAATACTAGTACCTTCATTTGTTTGCATTTTCAGGATAATTTATTTTAAGATTGATAGGTAAAATCGTGCTATAACTATATTGTTATTGTACTACATTTTAAAAATATCCTGCAAGTTTTCTCAGCAAAATTGTTTTTTGAGTTTCTTTTGTTGATCAGCTGACTGATTGGCGCTCTCACCCCTTGCTGTAGACGATATTTTTTCGAAGTTTTCGATTTGACAAAGTTTCTTGAGTCTTGGCTATCTCAGTGGTTGGAACTGTCATGTGATTACAGATATGGACTGTGTAATCGTGAATAGAATTAGAATTTTTTGAGGACCAGGACCACGGAGTAGGTACGCACTACGTATACAGGATCTGTGTCGGGGCCTTTATACACTTTATTTCATGCTATTAAATAATATATACCTACTAGATATTTTATTCCTATTTATGTAGCAAACCTTAAAAATCCTATGCATAGCTAAACTTAAGTTAAACATACGTTATGTCTAAGAAATATGTGTTACAGCTCTACATAAATAACAGTGTCCCGCCTACATTCAGTGTCTTTAAAAGTTTGTCTATTCCTTGGTTTGTAACTAAGAAATGAGGGAAACGTCAGCTGCACCAACAAAACAGAAAATCATAGCCAAATCATTAATTTGTATACCATGTTTTTTTCTCTTCCCTATCCTGTACAGTGTATCACTGGGGAGTATGACGCCCTTAGAACGGGCCAGTGGTATCAATGTAAAGAGAATAGATAGGTAGCGCCATTTGGAAGAATTTGATGATGTCATTGCTTACGTCAGCCACGAGACTACGTCACCCAGTACACAGCAGTTAGTAATATGTCGTGCGGTCCATGTGTTTCGGACGGTCCTTTCATTTATCTTTATAATTATTTATTTATTTGTATTTGCCTGGTAGTGGTTTTTTTCTGTATAGTTAGTTACTTTATTATGTTTACCACTCGAGTATCTGTTTTAATAAGCTACTATAAAATACAGCAGTGATGTTTTAATTAATGATTTATACATTTTACTTACTAAATTTATTTAATAGTAATAATACTAAGCATCGCGTTCGGTTTATACGCTTATTTAATAGTAGTTACTATAAAAATAAATATGTATGCTAACTGTATTTAGTTGCATTGTTCTTCTCACACTGTTTATTATAGTATAATAGTTTTTCTTTTATATAATATAATATACAGGATACAAGTCATTGTTGAACAATCAGACTTTTAGGCTTGTTGCTAATTTATTTGCGTACGTTCTTCAATTTTAATTATACATGTGTTTTTAAACAGACATAAAAAAATGCCAAGCTGAGTTTTTGCGCTCTGTGTAAATAATCAACGAAACTGCAAGGGTAATAATAATATTTTTTTTACTCCTTTCCTTAAGGATCCAGAAATTTGCCGTACATAGGAGCTCAAATGTAAAAGGAAAGACACAAATAATACAAATTTTGCTCGAATATGTTTAATTCATTTTGCTATAGTGACTTTTTGTTAGAAAGTTCTTAGTTCTTCCTTAAAGCTTTGTGCATGTTAAGCCGTGTTCTCACGTATTATTTTCAGTTATTCAATGACAATTAATACAAAATGAACGTCCAAACACTCATTTCATTAGATTGAATTATTATTTCACTCTTTCATTAAAAGTGAAAAGGAGTTCTACTTTTCTTCATTGTTAATTATCATTATTATAAAAATGAAAACAAAATGAACCGTGTGAACACGTTCAGGAATTAACGAATTCATTTTTATTTAAATATAAAGATTTATTTATATATTTAAAGACATTGTGTTGTAAGATTTCTCAAAAATTGTATATAAGTGCCGATACGAACAAACCAGCCCATTTTTGGACTTGTACAGACAATTTGAATGTCTGTAGAGTATAAGTAGTGATTTATATAAAATAAAACAGCACGTGGTGCCATTTTAATAAATGAAACGGTAGTTGAACATTTGCAACATGATCATTATGATAAATGACACCTGTGAACAAATTCCTTTAATTTTTATTTTCATTAAAAATGAATCAATTGAAATTATTCACTAAAAAGACACGCGAGAACACGGCTTTAAGCGCTGGCTAGTGTACTGAGTGACGTCACGCGCTCAGCCAATCAGATGTCTTTCTCCAACTGGCGCTACCTTCTATTCTCTTTACATTGAGTGGTATGGTCTTTTCCTGAATCAGGAGTAAAAAGATTTACTGAGAGTTACAGAGAAGGGCTGTTTATTAGGTGTTGTAACTTAACTATAGTTTTGGATTGAGGGAGTTATTCATAATTGAAAGATTTAGACATGATGGTAATAGATATAATATGCCATTAGAATACGAACACAGCCTAGCACCGCCATTACATTGTCGAGACCACAGGAAAAGAAAGAGAGAAAAAAGAATAACAAAACTCACAGCCTTTTGGCTGACTATATAACACTCTCCCACGCGTAATTAAACTTATCATTTATTGCTGGCTCTGGCATATAGAATACAAGAGTAACCCATGATACCATTAATAGTCTTTGATTTCAATCAAATACAATGTGTGAAAAAAGAACACAATCAAAGTTCTGACTAACGCTAAACATAGACAAAGTCCAGGTTTAACGACCTGACGTCCAGAGCAAGTTGTTACTGGGGCGGCCACGGGCGATGAGTTTGACGAGGCTGCTTGGGAGAAAGACATTCTCGGAGATGCAGCAGCAGGCCTCACAGGGGTGTGAGCTGGAGCCATCATGTAGGGAGCCCGACGAAGGGCCTTGGGAGCGGAATCCGTGGAGGGCTCCGGAGCTGGAGATGCTGGCAGGGGGTGGTCAGCAACTGGAGGTGGCTGAATTAGGGAGCCCGGTGTAGGTCCATCAAATGTAGGGGTATTGGATTAGGTGCTGGCATGGCCTTGTTGACCATCTCCCATAACAACTCAACTGGAACATCCTTGGGGGCCCGGAGGCGTAGATGAGATACTGAGATTTGTTTAGAGCGTCCACCAACAATCACCAGATAGAGACAGTTGAGACTCTATGCTGAATTTCACCTGGAACTGCCTTGAGTTTGCGATGAGTAACAGAGCGCACCCACACTAGGTCACCTGCAACCTTGGAAGATTGTGAATCCAATATTTATTTTAAGCCAATATTTATTTATTTACATTATTTATCCCGATTCCTAACATGTAGCTCGGGACCTAGGTCCACATCTTGAATTTACATTACATCTTTAAACTACGTTCTTTTTTTTTAAAAAAATACAATAATAAATTTAGAATATACACTTAAATCTAGAGGTCCTATTTGTCCTTCTTTCCTATACCCAACCTTCTAGTTGGTAAGCCCCGGGTATACTACGCCCCGGGTACCCTGCCCCACTGGGTGTCCCACCGCGCTCTGGATCTAATGGTCCCCAGATCGGCGAGTGCCCCAGCGGGGGCTGGCATCCACCTCCACGCCGCCTGGGAAGGTGCTCTACCAGAGATTTCGCTCCAATTACTACCCACAATATCACCACCTATGGACTTACAACTAACTTAACCTAAAGATTTATAAAAATGCTTAATGCTAGCTTAACCTAAAAACAATTCCTTCTTATAATTGGCTGCAGGGTCTTTCGGTTGCTTTCGCCGATCCATTTTATGAACTGAGAGCAGCCATCCGATGGATCGGTGGACGAACCAGATGCCCGAAAGCTCCAGCCCAGCATCACACACTTGTCACCAAGTGGGCTGGACCCTATGAATGAGGGGTTGATTCTGCTGTCTGAAGATGTTATCTTTTACTCCCTAGCTGGTATCAAGGCGCCCTCCAGTTCATCAGCAGTTCACACTAATGGAATCTAAAGAGCACTCCTTCCCTAAGCTAGGCTCCGGTTTGCCTGGAGATCCCAACCACATTCTACCAAGCCAGCCGATAATCCAGTTTGTCTTTGTCACACCTATTGACTTATTCACGTCATACTGTTATGTATCTGTTGAAACGTCACTGTCTACTGTAATGTCACTGTCGCTCTCCATCCTGTACTCTTGTCTTAAGTTGACCAGTCTATTTTGTCCTCTATTTTTCATTGCAGTTAAATCTCTTTCGTATTTAGACACGTTATCAGCGATTGCATCCAGGAGACTCCATCGGTCCACGTCACGCAGTATGTGATAAACCGTGCTCGCTTGCAACGGTATCTGTAGGTTCATTCTATCTTCAAACGTCTCAATGCACTCCAGCACGACGTGTTCCTGCGTCGCCTCCCTACCAGAATCGCAAATTCCTGTATCCGTCAGTCGTCTAGCGAAGAGAGCGGCCTTATATGAACCATGCCCAGTAATTAAATGTACTAAACCTGGAGAGGGCTGCAGTTACTCCATTCCCAACCGTTCAGCAACGCTTGGAAATATCTTATGCGTTCTTCTACCTGTTTGGCTCCACTCCCACTCGTCTTGCCACTTCTCTTCCAGATATTTCCTGACCTGAAGTCCCGTTGTTATCCCTGCTCTTGTAAGATTGGCCAACTTATCCATAACCCCCTTCCTTATCCAATACAATGCTGCTCTCCTCTTCACCTCTAAGTCCAAGGGCCAGATACCCAAGGCTACACACAAAGCGTCTGTGGCAACAGTCTTGTACGCTCCAAATAGCCTCAAAAATACACTTCTCTAAAGGCTTCTGATTTTCCTTCAGATTCTTACCTGTCTGAGCCAATGAGCCCACGCGCCAGCTCCATAACCCACAATGGAGACCAACATAGCCTGGTGATACAATCTGCCCTGCCCTATGTTGATGATCTTATACATAGCTCTCAAAGCCTTTCCACATGTGTTCTCCACGTGTGTCATGAAGTCACGCTTCTCATCCAGCACCACGCCCAGGTATCTGGTGTCCTTGCTTCGTCTTATCGTCTGTCCGTCAATCTTAACCCTCGGGTTTTTCTTGAGTACACCCCTGAATAGCACGTAAGTTGTCTTTGCAGGAGCTAAACTCAGTTTTACCATTTTACACCAAGAGTTCAACCCAGTGAGAACTGCGTCACTCTTGGCTTCTAATTCTCTTCTAGATGTTGCTTCAACTATTATGAGTATATCGTCCGTAAAGGCAACCACCCTCACCGTTTCAGGGAGTGACTCAATCTCCACTAAACTCGGTTCGAGTGCTACGTCCCAAAAGATTGGCACACAGACCGACCCCTGGGGACATCCTTTCGTAAGTTTTTTGCTTACTGTCATTCCTGGACATCTCATGTTCGCGTATCTTCCCCTACAGTAGTCCATAAGACTCCTATAGAGGTTCCCTGGACATCTAATTTCTCTCAACCTCCAGAATAGCGCCGGCCACCACAAGTTGTCAAACGCTCCCGAAATGTCCACAAATATCCCCATTACATATTTGTCTCTAGCCCTATCTATAAGACTCATGGCCTCACAGATAGCGTCCTCCGTAGACCTGCCCCTCCTGAAACCGTACTGCTGTTGATGCATCCCCACAGCCTCTCTATGTTTTTGCAATCTATAGCACAGGATCTTTTCTTGCAATTTTCCGTATACATTTAAGAGACATATCGGTCTGTACAATTTCGGGAGTTGAGGATCCTTATCCTCTCCCTTACCCAGGATAACTACCTCACTTTGCTTCCATACATTTGGTACGTGGCCCTGATCCACGCACTCATTCATCAATCTAACTAAGAAGGGCGCTACCTGCTCGCTGATATGTTGAAGGACCTCCACCCTGATCCCATCTGGTCCATGTGCCTTCTTCTTTTTTATTTCAGCCACAAGTCTTATTACCTCATCCTGGGTTACTGGATCTGTCACCTCATAATTGTCGTAACTACTCTTCATATCCTGTCTAGCTATCACTTGTCCTTCGTCGTCTTCTTCGTCTTCATCTGGAAGTAAGGTTTCTATCAGCAGCATCGCTGATTCTTCCCAGTTTAATGTAAATCCTCCCCCCGGCTTCCTTAGTGTCTAGATAATTTCTGGGGGCCTTACCTTTCCTTTAGCTATCTGGAACGGTATTCCCTATGCGTTACTTTTCAATTCCTCCTGCACATATCATTCCCAGCTTTCTCTCTTTACCGTCACCAGGGTAGATTCAAACTCTTCTTTTTTCCATCTATACCCATTGAGGAGCAGTCCACAACTAGCAGGATCTATAGACCTCTGATGTATCCTTCGTGCTACCCTCATCTCCTTTCGGAGTCTACACAGTCGTTCGTTCCATGGTCGATTGTTTATATTCCATGTATCCTTCACCATTGGGATGAATACCCTCATAGCTCTTTGAACTGAGCTGACCTTGGCGGTGATATTGACCTTTCCTCTTTCAGCCACCTAAGGCGGCAGCACCAGCAGCCCACTTAGCCTGTCCCAGTTTGCCTTCCTTATGTTGTATCTTATACTTTTCTCCATGTCTATCTGATCTTGTCTCCTACCTTCTATTTCTATTTCAAAGGTGATCAAATTATGGTCACTGATCGTCACTCCGTCCAGCTCTTTCCAGTTAGCAACCATTTCCCCTGCTTCTTGATTTTGAAATGTCACGTCGCCCCAGCTCTCCCTTGGTATGTTGGCGGATTCCCTGGTAGGTTCACCACTATAAGTTTTCTCGCCGCAATTATCTCCTCTAATTTCTCTCCCCTCTTATAGGCACGATGTCCTCCTTTCCTTCCATCCACTCTCCTCCACACATCGCTGAACCACAGGGGTGACCTAGAATTCGTATCAGCTAAGTAAATAACAGGAGTCCCTCCATATACGTCATATACTGCCTCAATCATTCCTAAATATGGTTATATATCTTCTCTATACTGGAAATACATATTGACAAGAATGACTGTGCCTATTCTCGATCTTACCTCAACACAAGTGATTCTCTCGTTGCATAATTGATCAACCCTTGTGATCGTTAGATGCTTATTAAAGACCACTACTGCACTCATGGGTGCCTTCCCAGATACCACTATTCTCGCATTCACCGGCATCTGTGGTATCTTTCTACCTCGGGTACTATACGGTTCTTGCAGACAGACTATGTCTAGCTGCAGGTCCTCCGCCACCTTCCTGATATCATCCATTACCGTCACACTCCACATAGCATTCAACTACCCAATCTTTAATTTTTCAACTATAGCCATTATGGGTTATGCGTAAAAACATAACAATTGGGCCAAGCTTCCTTCGAGTCAAATGCTATGCAACCGTTTGCTTTTACAAAATGCCGGTAAAGTTCCTCTACATCGAGCTTTTCGTCCCTTATTTCAAAAACCTTGTGTATTCTTTCCAGTAGTTGTCCCGCCTCCGTAGGTAGGTTCATGGCCTTAAGTTGTATTCTGTCCAAGGCCTCGGGGGTGACGAAAGCAACAGAATTACTTATCTCATGGCCAGTTCTTATTACGTGCCTCATGGCCAGGTGGAGGGTTTGCTGCTCTTACAGCCTTGACAGCTGTAGAGTCTCCTCAACATTATTGTATATCTGACCAGGATCGACCACATCCTTCAACCTATTCCCTTTTTCTTCTTACGCTGTCTTCTCTCTCTCTCAGCGGACGCTTCCAGTGGCTTCAACTGGTGCTGCTTTTTACCTGTTTCTTCCTTTTGTTCCTCCTCAGCTTCGACAACTCTCCAATGTATCATAATCGGTTCTTTTTTCCAAAACTTCCACCTCTTGATGTTCCAGAGCTTTCGCTTATACTCTTCCATAGTTGAAGTTTAAGTTACTTCCTCTATCTATACCTCTAACTTCTTCATTACCGGTTGTTCCGGTTGGGTGCTTATCTTCGACTCAGATTTGCCTTCTCTATACCTTTCTGCTCTCCTCATATTCCTCCTCCTTCTTAAGGGGAAATTCTTCTTTTTATTATCAGACTTACCTTTGCTTCCCCTATTGTGTCTGTCCACGTCCATCTCATTTAATCTGTCCAGTATTTTCTGTAGCACCGTCATTAGAGCTCATTATGTAGTTACTCGTCATAGTCTGTACTCTGTATCTGTCTATCTAAAAACAGTTGGTATGTGGAGCACTCTCTGGTGTTAGAATGCTTACACTTATCTTTTCCTCTATTACCACATGGTATACACTTCTGTGTTTTCACCTTACATTCCTTGAGTTCATGTCCCACCTTCCCACAGTGACCACATACCGGCTCCTTTTTAGGGCAGAATTTCACCCTGTGCCCTAAATCCCTACACCTGTTGCATCTCGTAATGACTAAGTAGTCCTTCACCGAGACGCTAACTAAAGGTAAGTAGACACGGCCCCCAACCAGTAGGTTCCGGACCCTTGCGGATACCTCCACCACATGGTTGGTGACCCATCTCTCTCTCAAGCCTGTTTTGAACCAAGGTTCAAATTTCTCTAAAAACTCCTTCTGGGTGATTATGTCCTCTAGTTTTTGTTTATAAACTGTCTCTCTCAGTTCCTCCACTGTCATGTCCAATGGTACGTCAAATATAGTAACGAGTGGTCGTCTCTTCCTCGGATCTTCACACTTGAGGCTCTCAAATTATCGGATCCCTTTTTTTTTATCTTTTCTGTGTACTCACTGTCCTCAGTCTCTATTACAACCATCTTCCCTGTTGGCCGAATAGACCTGATCCGGATCTTATCCTTGGCAGTATTGAGCTTGGACATTACTTTTACTTGTATATCCTTCGTATCTTCCCCTTTGCTGGATGAGATGAAAACTTTGGCTGTTTTGTTTCCCATCTCTCTGTTAGATCCTCTGTGCTGGAGCCATCTTAGCACCCGGTCCACCTGTTGCCATAGCGGTGACGATCTGGGCAAACGTTGGTCTTCTTTCTTCAACTCTTGCTCTGCTCTTCTTCTCTTCTTCCCTAAGTCTTGTATTCTCCAACGTCAGCTGCCGGAACTTGTGCTGGAAATTGTGAAGCAGTAAATTTTGCCTGAACCTCCTTCACTCTTTGCTTGAGAATCATAGATGGGTGGAAAAGTGAACGCTTGATGCGGGGCTTTCGGCCCAAAAATAGTTCAGCTGGTGTCACCTTAGTTACGGTGGGAGGAGTGTTGCGATATGCCAAAAGAAAGGCATCTACTTTATGCTGAAGGGTTTTGAATTGAATAGAAACATCAAGCAACTGTTTCATCAGAGCTGTCTTGGTGGTCGTAACGACAATCTACGCCTAACCGTTCGATTGGGGGTGGTAATAAGGAAAAGGGGAATGTAATGTACAATTCGATTGCTAGATAGAAAACTAGAGAATGCAGCTGATGGAAAACGGGGGACTGTTGTCAGAAATGACCTCCTCGGGCAGCTCCCAGGCTGCAAACATTGAGCGCAGAGCTTCACAAGTGTGCTCTGCTGAGGAGCAAGATAGAAAACTAGAGAATGCAGCTGATGGAAAACGGGGGACTGTTGTCAGAAATGAGCTCCTCGGGCAGCTCCCAGGCTGCAAACATTGAGCGCAGAGCTTCACAAGTGTGCTCTGCTGAGGAGCTTTTATGCATGAAGTGGGCCTCGGGCCAATTCGAATGACCATCTACAGTAACGAGTAGAGTCTTACTTTCAAATTCGGCAAAATTAATATAGATCCTTTGCCACCTTCTTGTAGGCTAGTCCCAAGGAATCAGAAGCTCGTGAGGAGCAGTTTACTGGAGTGATTGGCAAACACCACATTTGTTTACCCTAGCTTCCAATTCGTCATCAAGACCTGGCCACCAGATAAAACCACGTGATAGGTTTTTCATGTGACTAGAGCCAGGATAAAGCTCATGGAGGAGCTCCAGGACTTCGGGACAAAGCGCTGAAGGGACGATGACCCTAGACAACCACAATAACAATCAGATTCTGCTGACAATTCCAGGGCTTGCCGATGAAAAGGGTGAAGACCTTGATTGAGCACCACATCTGCCAACCATTGAGGACATATGTGAGCACTCGACTGAATATGGAATCGTTCCTGGTCTCGGTGGCCACCTGGACCGCAGTGAGAGGTCCCAAGGACACCAAGGAGCTCTTGTAGATGTCAGACTCCGCCTCAATCTGATCGGTAAAAGGGGTTCCAGCTAAGAAAATCTGCATGAGGAATCAGTTCAGATTTTTTAAATGTGATGACTGGAAGGCTGACAACAGGATGGCTCAACTTTGTAGGCAAATAGCAGTGAGAGGTCGCATTTTAGCTTTAGACTCAAAAATAGACACCAATGATGCATTGTCAATGCATAGCTCAAAAAATCGGCCAAACAGGTACTTACTAAATTTCTTAAGTCCAAAAATAGTTTATCTCAGCATTGGAGAAAGTCTTAGATGCGATAGTGATAGGGCATTTCACCCCATCGAGGAAGGTGTGGGAGCTGACAGCGCCCGCACCATACTGCGAGGCATCACAGGTCATTCTGAGTGACAATTCAGTAAAATAAGGAATGGGCGCCTGATCGCTACTCATTTACTGAAGACACTGATGATAAGCCCTTTGTTTCTCAGATCCCCACCACCAATTCGCATTCTGCTTGAGCAATGCATACAACGAATGAAGAATAGTGGACATGTTGGGGATGAACTTTGCGTAAAAGTCTACAAACCCTATGAACGTTTGAAGTTAGATTTTGATGAAGGCTCTTTAGATTGAAGGAGAGCCTGTATGCGGTCCTGATCTAGATACAGCCCTTGGGCATCAAAAATGTGACCCAAAATTCTAACCCTTGGCCTTGCGAAATGGAACTTTTCTTGTTTGATAGTGATATCATATTCCATAAACCTTAGTAGAATAACTTTAACGTTACTTAGGCACTTCTCAGCTGTGTTACCTGTCACCAATATGTTGTCCAAATAAATAAAACACACAATACCTGCCAAAACCTGACCAATGACGCTTTGAAAGATGGCTGGAGCTTAATACAAACCATATGGAAGGTGAAGGCACTTGTATGGGCCATACGGATTGCTCAAAGTCAAAATCTCCTTAGAAGCTGGTCACAACTTTAGCTGTTGGAAAGCCTTGGTGAGATTGAGTACACTGAAAACAGAACCTTGAACAATAAACAAGTCATCGATAGGTGGTAAAGAATAGTGCTCAAGATTTAGCTGAGGGTTTATTATCCCGCTGAAGTCTTCACACAACCATGCAGATTTGTTGGCCCGGGGAACAATTACCAGAGGTGTTCCCCGTGTGTGATTATTGGTTTTCTGAATAAAACAGCTTGATTCCATTACCTCAGCCTTCTTGGCAGCATACCAGAGGTGTTCCCTGGGTGTGACTATTGGTTTTCTGAATAAAACAGCTTGATTCCATTACCTCAGCCTTCTTGGCAGCATACCTCAAAGGAATAGGAATTACACGAGGGCCATAGAATACTGGAATGGCTCCCGCTTTTAGAACTACATTAACTTCCACACCATTAATGTCCCCTGGTACCTCTTTGAAGACTGAGGGAAATTTATTCCTGAGCAAGCACACCGCAACACCTTGTACATGGCGAACATAGTTGATGGGAAAGATAGCATTCCAATCCAGATGGGTATGGCTGATCCAAGATATTCCCGATAGTGAGGAGAAGGAAACCCGAACCACTACTAGGGGTAACGTAGCAGACTACCCCCAGATAAGAAATTTTAACAGGGGTTTCCCCCAACAGATCTAGTTCGTGCCCAGTGCAACAACGAACTGGAGTGGTACTCACCTGAGGAAGGTGTTTGAAATGTGCACGGTACACTGGCTCACCAATGAGTCTAGCGCTGGCCACTGTGTCAACTACAATGGGGGAGAGGTACACCATTGACTTCCAACTGAACGCTGTTGCAAGCTGGTGCCTGACTACTGTTGAACACGTACAAGTCACAAGATGTAGTAGCTTTGACAGACGCTGATGGTATGTCCTCTTGAATTTTATGGACACCTCCTTGATGCTGAGAGGAATTTTTGACCCTGCGACAAACCTTACCAATATGTCCTCTAAAATGACAGTTATGACATTGGGCATTTTTGAAGGGGAAATTAGACTTAGAATGAAGCCCACCACAACCTGCACCTAACGCGCGTTTATGATTGGGTTCTGACGAGTGCTGAGGTTTGGTCCTTGACTGGATTGGAACTTTTTCTTGGATTTCTTGTTCTTCTGTATATGGGCGAACCGCATTGGTGAGATTAGGGTTGTCGCTGGAATTGGCCGATGCAGTGGCTGGTCCAGGAATCTCGTAGCGAGTGGCGAGAGTAATCATGGATCTGAAGTTACCCTCTTCATTCCTGACCTTTTCGCGAAGCATGTCTGAGGAGCTGATGTGATAAAACTGCGACTCGAGGGCGTCATCCAGGAATGTTCCGAAGCTACAAGTGGTGGCAAGATGACGTTAAGATAGGCTGAAGGCTGCGTAGGACTCTCCCACACGCTGTTTGTGAGAACTAAAGGCAGAACGCTCTTCATACACTGATCTTGTGGGAGTGTAGTGAGTTTCGAGGGGTGTCCTTAGTTAGGTGAAAGTCTTGGTTCCCGGTGCGACCAGTGAGCAGATGTCTTTTAAGACCCGATAGGTGACTGGGCCAATGCAACTTAGGAGCCAAGCAACTTTTACGTCAGCTACAATTGTTTCAGTGGTCCAGAAATGTTCAAATCTGGAAAAATATGACTTTATGTCCTCAAGATACGAGTTGAAAGTGGAAAACTTCGGCATGTCGAGACTGTTGGCGTACAAAAATTTTAAGCACGAGAGCTACAGACATGATACTAGACACAAAAGAAGCTCAGGGTTCTTGAAATAAAAACAATAATCACTCGTTTCCAGGTGTTATAACTTAACTATAGTTTTGGATTGATGAAATTAATAGTAATTGATATATTTAGACATGGTGGTAATAGATATAATATACCATTAGAATAAAAACACAACCTAGCGCTGCCATTACATTGTCGAGACTAGAGGAAACGGAAGTGAAACAAAAGAATAACAAAGCTCACAGCCTTCTAGCTGACTATATAACATTAGGGTACCAATGGATTCCTAGTCACGTGGGTATAATGGGTAATGATAGAGCGGATAGTTTGGCATTTAGTGTAAATTTACTTTCTGTTCTACAATGTTATATAGTCAGCCAGAAGGCCGTTAGTTCTTCTTGTTATTCTTTTGTCTCTCTTCCCACTTTCTCTTTTTCACAACTATGTAATGGCAGCGCTAGGCTTTGTTCGTGTTCTACTTGAATATCATATCAATTAACTGTTGAAGTAAATTTATAATATTAGTCCGTGGTCGTGCTATGTTGTTCTGTTGCCAAGGAGAGTTGACATGGAAAGTAAACAAGACTTCAACAAGCTTACAAATTATTAGTAGCCATGTATTATATGTTATTATGACTAGTATAATCCTTTTAAATAAAATAGTTCATATGTGTTAATAAGTTTATTTTTCTGTAAACCGGCCAGTTTCCAACAGGCTATGGGCCCAGAGCGCTTAAAATAGTGTTTGTTTTTCTTCATGACACAGTCCACAAATTTTTTCCGAAATGTCTAGTCAGCTACCGGTGATCGATAAGCTTAAAAGCAGGTAAAACTATGACACATGGAAGTTTGCCATGCAGACGTATCTGGAGTACAAAGAACTACGGGAATGCGTTATAGGTACTGATACAGAAGTAAAGAAAGGGGTAAAAGCTAGGTCTGGAATAATTCTATTGGTAGAGCCCCTAAATTATATGCAAGTGCAGTCAACAAAAACTGCTAAGGAAGCTTGGAATACCCTAGCTAGAGTTTTCCAAGACACATGATTAAAAAGACGTGTAGGTCTTTTGCGCATCCTTATTACCACAAAATTAGAAAATTGCTCATCAGTAGAGGCTTATGTTAATAAAATAATAACACCCACCCGTAAGTTATCTAATATTGACTTAACTATAAGTGATGAATGGATAGGAACGATTTTGTTAACAGGGCTGCCTGATGATTACAAACCCATGATTATGGGTATTGAGAGCTCTGGAACAGCAGTTACATCCAATTCAATAAAGACGAAACCGTTGAAGGACATATCGACCGTAAAGAACGATGATGAGCTAAAAACACCTTCCATGTATGGTTCCGGTAGTACCTACTAGGAAAGGTTTCAGAAGCAAAGGAATGGATAATGAACAGCAACGTAAGAATCCTTTTGTCAGAAGTGATAATAAAAAGGGGATGAGGCCAAGCTGTTATCAGTGTAATAAGCTTGGGCACTATGATAAAAACTGTACATTTAAGAGATTTGACGAACATAATGAGGCTTTGTTAAGATCTTTTTCCGTTCAGATTGTAGCATTCATATGGCTACAAGCTAATGTTAGTCAACGAGTCATAAAAATATTACTTACCCAATATCACCATCCCGGCTACAGTCGAGAAAACATAAACACATCCAGCCCCTACTTCACCCAGTCAACGACTGCCTTTGTGAAACAAGAGTCCGGACACGCCCCGCTAGAGTTCGCTAGCATAGTGCCAACCGACGCCAACCCCAGAAGAAGAGAATTTTCTTTCTAGAATACACGAGTTCGGCTTCTAGAAAAATACAGATGTTTCCATGGTCACGCACGTTCCCCCCCCTCCCTTTGTGGATCCTGTCTCTTGTGTTCATGGAGTTTGCACCGTATAAAAGACCGCCCAGGAAACTATGGCGTCACTCTTAGGCCAGGTCTGGAAGCAGACGGACGAAGCTTAGGCTTCAAGGACTTGTTTAATAGAAAAGATGTAAGGAGAAATTCATTTTTGGCATAATATATTTTTCTTATATTTTTTTT
>CABFWB010000814.1:96144-156609 GCA_902151455.1 Timema bartmani
TGAATCCAACATGAACACAAACCCAGACCACGAAAGTTCTTAACTTTCGTAATTATAATCTGCTTAACTTTTCAAGACAGTAATAATTCATCGTGAAGTCAAGCTCTTAAATAAACAATTAATAGCAGATTAAGTAAAACTTCCTAGGACCACACCATAGTAATAATAATAATAATAAAAATATAATAATAATAATAATAATAATAAAGTTTAAATCAAACTTATCTTCATTTTATGAATACACCACATACTCTCAATGTACGCCATGCTTTGTTTACCAAATTGGCGGGTTTTCTTGATCACAAATTTAAGAATTCCAAATGCACTAGCGCTTTCTACTTGTTAAATAAAACACTTGTAAGCTATAGGATTGAGTACTAAACGCTTATGCCATCTACGAGTAATAAAGGCAACTAAAGAAGACGGCAGGATAACTAATTGCGTTTTTTATTAATGGAACGGGAGTTGTGACACGTTTAATAAATAATAACCAACTATAAAACATTGAAAATACTCAAGAAAATAATATTATATTAATATTTTACTTTTTATGTTCATGCTAGAAGGATTGTATTAACTCTGACTGGATTCTAATTTATTTCTCTGTTGTTTTGGGCATTCATCCCAATTAAATTACGATCTCTTTGATTTTGGCAAGAGCAATACCTATTGTTAAAACTTTCTAGAATGTTAATAAAAAAATAGTTGTCTTCTGGTTGAGATGCCTTAAAAGATGGGCAGGAATTTTCATTTGTGAATTATTTTCTTAAGTTGTAAAGTCAATAGTGGTAATAAGGTGGTACACTACTACACAGAAATGAAAAAGAATCAGTGATGCTCTACGTGCGATTTACAGCTACCAAGCCTGAATATTTAACTATATATTTATGTTTAAAAAAGTGAGGATTTTTCTTGTTTGTTCAAAAGCTAATTAATGGCTATCTTCCTACCAGTTGGTAAGCTATTATATTAGTTAGCTGAAGAGTTCACTGAAGCTACAGTAGCAGTTAAGAATACTCCAGTGGCTTAGAATTTACCAGAAGCTAATCCTGAAACCTACGATTCAGATGACAATTGCAATTCCACACCTCATATCAGCGCTTCAAAGGAAACTGATGCGTTCGAGGATCCGTTTGATGTTGAAGTCATCGACCCCAACTTCGTACCCCCCCAACAATCTTCACCGTTACATGTAAAGGAGAACAAGTAAAAAAGGATTCCCAAGGCTCCACAAGACTACGTCAGCTACTCCGCGTTCGGTGAAGAATTTGATAATCCCATGTCAGTAGATGAAGGTGTTCAGATAAGAAATCATGGCTCCAGGCTATGAGTGATAAATATAGAGCTCTGATTGAAAACGGTACTTGGGAGTTGGTAGATCTTCCTCGGGATAAGAAAATCCTTGAACTTTAAATGGGTATTCAAGACGAAACGGGATGCGTATGGAGAAATCGCTAAACGTAGAGCCTGTCTTTTCATAAAGAGCTACGCTCAAAAAAAGGGCGTTGATTTTGAAGAGACGTACCCTTCAATAGTATGTTACAGTTCAGTTTGGTACTTATTCGCTATGGCGGTGGAGTACGCTTTGGACATCGATCAACTTGATGCAGTAACGGCGTTTCTACAAGGTGATCTCACCGTAAAGATATATATGGTCTAACCAAAATTGTTTGTGAATCAAATAAAGTGTGTTGCATTAAAAATCACTGTATGGTAAGAAACAAGCGAGCCCAGTACGGACCATAAAGTTGGATGAATGTCTAAAGAAAATCGGTACTAAGCAGTCTCCAGTTGATTCGTGTATATATATTAAAGAATTAAAGGACAATCAATTTTAATATTGGCCGTTTATGTTGATGACATGATCTTGTTTTCAAATGATGAGAAGACAAAAGAAGATATCAAGATTCAGCTGATGAAATATTTCAAAATGAAGGATATTGCAGAGGCCAGATTTATATTGGGATTCCAAATAAAAAGAGATAGTTCAAAAAGAAATATTTGGATTGATCAACATTCATATATTGAGAAAATCTTGAAACGATTCAATATGCAGGAATGAAATCCAGTTGGAACTCCACTGACCCCAGGGGAAACAATATCCAAAGAACAATCACTGACTCATCCAGAAGATGTCAAGCAGATGGAAGCTATACCTTACCAGGAAGCTGTCGGGAATTAGCTGTTTGCTGTACAAATATTGTAAAAGAAAAGTTAATTTTATAATAAACAAAATTAAAAAAATTAAAATGTTATTGTCTTTTCAGTCAACTACCAAAAAGAACGGTTGGTATCACCACCAACATCACCCAGTGGTAGAGCACTTAACGAGAATCCACCTCTCAAGGTATTCGCTTTGTCTGTTTCGGAAAAATATGTTTGTTTTATCAGCGTATTCAGATCCAATTACAGACAACACCATGACATGTCAATAGTAGTTACTATGATCCGGAAAAATATAGTGAAGAACGATCTTAAAAATGCTAGAATTAATGTAATAGGGATGGCGCCAGTAAGTCTTAACCCCTTACAGAAGAAAATATTTATAGTGGCCTTGGAAGAAAAACACACTAAAAATTAATTGTATTCACCATGATAAGTGTAATCCTGCATATAAAAAATATATTTTTTGTATGTTGTTATAGGAATAATGTAACTTAATAGGGGGTGTGTACAGTAAATATTAAAATAGAGTAACTATCATTAAGTTCATTTAATAAGATAAAAATGAAGCTAACCTGCCTGTTGGATGTCCAAATAAATTACAGTTCTACAATAAGGCATAAGAATCTGAAGGTAATCTTTGTTTTTTTTAATACCATTAAATAAATTATACTGAGATATTCATATCTGAAATGAGTTATTGATGGCTCGTACGAAATTCTGAGTTTAATTTGATAGTAAAACAAATAATATAATTTAATTTTAAGATTGCCCCAAAATAGATTAATATGATAACTTTTAAAATTAATGAGTTTGAATAGTTTGCCAATTTATTCCAAATAGGAGAATAATTGCGTCCAGCTATTGGGAACATATAAACTGGCTTTGAAGGTCCACTGGAAGAAAATACAGATGGATAATTGAGATTGGTGTAGATGTTTTGAAGCTGCGGTGGGGTCACTTTTTGTAAGAGAAAAGAAAATATACATACACTTTAGATTTCACTTTTTTACTATTTTCTCATGTCCGTTTTCTTGAGACTCCTGGTTTACCATTATATGCTGAAGTTTAGTGATGATCTCAGAACCTGAGACAATAAGGTTCGGTCATTATTGACCTTAAAACTTTAAAAAAATTTAATATGCATGTGTTTTGCAACCATGAAAAGGCTTTTTTTTTTTAAATCCTTGAGGGATCAAAGTATTGTCGTCTCAACAATAGAAGACAAAATAAAATTCAGAAATACAAGTGTAGTTCATAGACAAATTTATCAACACAATGAGAACTCCTTGGGGCATAAAAAGAGCAAGTATTTCAGTTAGGTGGAGAAATGGAACACCCCAGGTGTAAAAAGCATAAAGATAATGACCAAATAAAATTCAGAGTAGACAGCGGAGTAGAAAACAATGTTGGAAATCAATATAAAATCAAAAGTTCATTCAAAACAAGCGTTGTAAGATACACAGTCAAGAATCGTCAGTCATTTCTTCATTAGATTGTTTCACAGTCATGCCGCTAGATGGTAGTATAGGATCGTCGTCTGCTAGAAGAACTAGTTGTTTCATCATACGTGAACCAAATCAAGTTGACATCAAAACAGAGTATCGGGTGCGAATGCAGGCAGTTAGAGACGTTTACTCAAAACAAATGTTGAGAATTAATATTGGTATCGCAACTTCAATGGCGTTGACATAGATAAAAGTAATACTATATCTACCAATACCAAAGTGATTAGTTCCGGAATTCGGTGGCAGGACAGCCAACATTGATAAATTAAATTAAAAAATTAAACTAGAATAGGCATAAATATGGTGTTACAATATCAAGTTCGGAATTAAGCTATGCTGTTAGCTTTGTGAGTCACTTCACCCATAATCGAGGATCAGCATTCTGGGCTGCAGTGAAGTGCATACTGAGATATCTGAAGGGGACCAGTGCTTGGAAACTTGAGTTCAAAGCCAAAAATGTTCCAGGAACATCGGACTGTGTGGGATACTGTGATGCAGATTGGGATAGTGACACAGATGAGAGGCAATCTGTCACGGGTTATATATTATTCCTCAAAAATAAATCGCCGATCTCGTGGAACACAAAAAGGCAACTCCCCATCTCACTCTCAACAACAGGATCAGATTATAATGGCTCTGTCTATGATTCCACAAAAGGCTCTCTGGCTACGAAGTTTAAGTCAAGAACTTTGCGGAAGAACAGAACCAACTCTACATCATGTAGACAAGCAAGGTGCCCTGAACTTGGCTATGAATGACGCATGTCAAGCACGCACCAAGCATATTGATGTCCGCCATCATTTTGTAAAGGAGAGGATCAGGAATGGAAAGCTTTCCCTAAAATTCTTGCCATCTCAATCCATGTTAGCTGACTCACTCAACAAGTCTGTGGACCTAGTGAAACCTTTGAAATGTGCTAGAGGCCATGGACACACAATCCAAATATGGAATATGTTGAAGTAAATTTATAATGTTAGTCCATGGTAGTGCTATGTAGTTCTGTTGCCAAGGAGAGTTGCCATGGAAAGTAAACAAGACTCCAACAAACATACAAATTATGAGTAGCCATGTTTTATCTCTTTTTTGACTATTATAATCCTTTTAAATAAAATAGTTCATATGTGTCAATACGTTTATTAACCTGTAAACCATCGAGTTTCCAACATTAACATCATACCTAGATGTTTTAATTAATCAAACATTTTTCAAATCACAGAAACTATTGTGAAGTCATAACAACTGGTGACGAGTGATTATTGTTTTTATTTCAAGAACCCTGAGTTAATTTTGTGTGCAATTTTAATACTCCAACAGTCTTAATATTCTGAAGTTTTCCACTTCTGACTCTCGTCTTGAGGACATCAAGTCACATTTGATCAGATTTGAACATTTCAGCACCACTGAAACAATTGCGGCTGAGTTAAAAATGGCTTGGCTCCTAAGATGAATCGGCCCAGTTACTGACCAGGGTTTAGCAGATCTCTACTTGCAGGTCACGCCTGGAACCAAGAGTTTCATCCAACTAAAGACTCTCCTCGAAACTCACTACGCTCCCTCAAGATCAGTGTATAAATATCGTTCTGCCTTTAGCTCTCACAAACAGCGCACGGAAGAGTCCTATGCGGCCTTCAGCCTATCTTTACGTCATTTTGCCTCTCCTTGTAGCTTCGGAACATTTCTGTACCAATCCTTCGAGTCGCATATTTATCCCAATATCTCGTTGGACATGGTTCGCGACAAGATCAGTAATTAATAGGGTAACTTCAGCTCCATGGTTGCTCTCAGCACTCACTACGAAATATCTGCACAAGCCTCTGCAAACGATAACCCTAACCTCTTAAACGTAGTTCTCCCATAGCAACAGAAGAACCAGAAATTTAAGAAAAAGTTTCAGTCCAGTCAAGAATAAAACCTCAGCAATCTTCAGGACCCAATCATCAGCAGTCTCAAAGCGCGTCATGTGCAGGTTGAGGTGAGCCTCATGGTAGGTATAACTGTCCCTTCAAAAATGCCTAATGTCGTAACTATCGTTTTAGATGACTTATTACTAAGGTTTGTAGCAGGGTCAAAAATTCCTCTCAGCATCAAGGAGGTGTCCATCAAATTCAGGAGGACACGCCTTCAGTGCTTGTCCAAGCTACTAAATCTTGTGACTTGTACGTGGTCAACAGAAATCAGGCACACGCAGCAGTGTTCATTTTGAAGTTAATGGTGTACCTTTCATCATGAAGGTTGACACAGTGGTCAGCGCCAGTCTTATTTGTTAGCCAGTGTACCTTGCACATTTCGAACACCAGACTCTGTTGAGTACCAATCTACTTCGTGGTTGCACTAGGCATGATTTAGATCTGTTAGGGGAAATCCCTGTTAAAACTTCTTATCAGGGGCAGTCTGCTACGTTACCCCTAGTAGTGGTTTGAGGCTCTTTCCCCTCAATATTAGGATTATCTTGGATCAGACATTTCCATCTGGATTGGAATGCTATATTTCCCATCAACTATGTTTGGCATGTACAAGGTAATGTGGTTGGTAGGCTCAATACTCACTTTTCAAAGAAGTACCAGGTGACATTAAAGGTGTGAAAAATAAGGTATTCCTTAAGGAGGTCGCCATTCCAGTATTCTATGGCCCTCGTGTAATTCTTATTTCTTTGAAGGATGCCGCCAAGGAGGTATTTTATGAAATCGAATCAAGTGGTTTTATTCAGAAAACCAATAGTCATACTTGGAGAATACCTAGGGGCCTATGGTAATGGTTCCCCGGGCCAACAAATCCACATAGATGTGTGGAGATTTCAGCGCGACAGTAAACCCTCAGTTAAATATTGAACACTATCCTCTACAGGTTATAGATGACATGCCTACTGGTGAAAGTTCTGTTTTCAGTGTACTTGATCTCCCACAGGCTTATTAACAGCTAACGTTGGGACTAGCTTATAAGGGTATTTTGACCTTGGTACTCCGTATGGCCCATTCAAGTGCCTTTACTCTCAATACTGTCTGTCCTCAGCTCCAGCCATCTTTCAAAGCGTCATTAGTCAGGTATAGAGTGATTTATTTATACGCACAACATTTTACTGTCAGGTATCACAGCTAAAGAGCGCCTAAGTAAAGTTAAATTTATTTTACAAATGTTTGTGGAATATAATATTGTTGTGCCTCACTGTTCAGTCGGCCCTTGTCTCTTTCCTCCGCACTTGCACAGGCCGCGCCACCCACCCTCTCTACTAGCCTGGACCGCTCCACAGTCATGTTCTCGAAGCAGTCCGTGATGAGCTCACCTCTATACACAGCGCCAAAGAGAACTCCTGCCTCTATTGGCTCGCGTAATGGGCACTATCCCACCAATTTGCACGCACCAATGGGAAGCCCCTGTTTTTCCCATTGGACAAGGCCAGGCAGCAGTGGAGGGTATTTAACACGGTGATTTCTTGGTCTCAAGGCCAGTAAGCCAGTCAGACTCGGCCAGTCAGCCAGTCAACCTCGGTCAGTCAGCCTCGGTCAGTCAGCTTCGGCCAATCAGTGGTGACCCACTTGGGTGCACCACCCATACGAAAGAGCCTATTAAATCGTCATATGTTATGAAAGAGCAATTTGTTTAACCCTCTCTCTCTCCACCCTCACCATACCTCCCACCGCGACTCACGTTGCCGGGACTTCCTCAGCCGGAACATCCTTCCGTTCCACCGCGACTAACGTTGCCGGAACGTCCTTCTGTTCCACCGCGACTAACGTTGCCGGAACACACTCGCCTACCTCTTTCCTACCCACGCGTGCGACGCACGACGTCACCGAAGTCATCTACATCAACCAGTTACCCCCGAAGTCGAAGGGATGGATAACAATGTCACTGTAAATCTAGAAAAGTGTCAGTTTTTAAAAACAAGGGATAGTTTTTTGATTCACATTTTGTATGCCTAGGGGTTGCATTCAGATCAGGACAGAATCCAGGCTCTCCTTCAAGCCAAATATTCTTCATCCAAATTTGGATTTCATTCGTTCATTGGGTTTGTAACCTTTTACGCAAAGTTCATCCCCAAAATTTCCACTATGCTTCATCCATTGTATGTTTTGCTATAGTAGGATACGAATTGGGTGTGGGGATCCAAGCATTAAGAACCTAGCACGTGGTTTTGTGTGGTGGCCAGGTCTTGATGACGAGTCGGACGAGTCGGAAGCTAGGGTAAACAGGTTGCTTCCACTCGGTTTGTCCTTGGTCAGTCACCAGCAAATGACACGTAACAATCCCTCCTGGTAGAATGACCGACCAGGGGCACAAGGATGGTCCTGCATTGGTTTCGTGCTATGAGGTTGAGATTATCGTCCAAGGCGCGTTGACCTCTTCCTTACTTGCGGACTTGAAGTTGGTTTCGGTGTGCCTTTATTTCTTCAGACTCTGGGTGGTCGGGGTCCTGTATCCAGCACAGGTTTGAACCTCAGGTGGTCTTGACTAAGTAGGGACTGATCCATTTTGGACAGAAACCCTCATAAACCCAGGTTACGGCGTTTAACAGGGCGTAACTTCTGGGGTGAGTGTCACATCTACCTTAGGCCGGTGCCTATCTAAGTATCGGCGTTGGCAAACCTCTTTGTATGTCCGAGCTTGATCTTGGCGCAGATTGAAATCCTCCGCTCCATGAGGTGCCTGGGCTTTTTTGGGAGGTAGTGCTCCTTCATGGCTCGTCAATTCTCCGGGCCGGCGAAGGGTCTAACCCAGCAGGGTTTCATTAGGGCTCAAGTGGGTGGCTTCGTTCCTTCTATTCCGCAGGCTGAACATGATCTGGGGGCTTCTGGATATCCCCATCTGGAGATGACGTCGTGTTCCATCAGCCTCTTCACTTGAGACGTGTGGGAGTTTGCTAACGGGAAAGATTCTATCCATCTTGAGAACAAGTCTGTTATGACAAAGAGAAATATATTCTCCTTGGTCGTTCGTGGGTATGGCCCCATAAAGTTGATGGCTATCTCCTACCATGGTTATGTGGGCTTATGGGCCCATAACGGTATGTCTGGGTTCTCCAGGCCGTTTCACAGTGGCGCAGATGTGGCAGTCCCTCAAATATCCCCTGACTGTACTTCCTTGTCCTTTATTGGCGTATTGTATTTATTGTAAAGTGTTCTTTCCCCTGGGTGGGCCACGTCTGGATGGTCACGGAAACGATGCATTATACCTTCCTTGATCTCTTCTGGAACAACGATTCTCCAGAGGTCCTTTGAGTGGTCACGGTACAGCAGATATTTCCCTTGGAGCTTGTACTGCTAGCATTGTCGGTTCTCTGGTCGGGACCTCTGTTCAGGTCGTGTGGCTTTAATCTCTTGTATTTCTTTTATGGCATTCTGGATACCTTGATCGCCTTTCTGTTCCAGCAATACATTTTTGAATGGATTTCGGGAATTAGGCGGTGGAGGAGGGCTAGGGGTTCTGAGGATCTCGTCCTTGGATTGGGAGGGGTCAATCTCTCTCTCTCTCTGCTGACTCCACATCTATGGGTTTTTCTCCTGGTGACCGTGATTAGGTGTCGGGGAGTTCGTTCTCCCTACCGGGTTGATACTCTATATTGAATGAATACTCTTGCAATAAGATTGACCACTGCGTCAACTTGGATTTATCATCTATCATTAAATTTAGCCAGCCCAAACATTTTGAATCAATCCTAACGTGAAGGTTTGCTTTAGGTAGACATGATATCACCTTATGGGTCACATGATGACAAGGCATTATTTCTCGTTATAATGGTATCTCTTATCCATAGGTGAGAGCTTAGCGCTTGCCTAGGAGATCACCTTTCTTTCCCCCTCGTTTTTTTGGAATATCACTGCTCATATTCCTTGTCCACTAGCTTCTGTTTGAATTATAAAGGAAAGATTAGGTTTGGGTTGGTGGAGAAGCTGTATGTTCTGGAACACCTTTTTGGTAGGCCTGAAAGCTTCTTCCTCTATATATTTCCATTTCCATCTTTGCTTGTTCCCCGTTCGGGAAATTCTGAAAGTTAAGGGAAAACTTCTCTCATTCAGTTAGATGTTTCCAAGAACGTTTGTAGTGCTCTTATGATATTTGGATGAAGAAAATCTTGAACGGCGGTTTTCCATTCAGGGTGTGGCTGATTTCTCTTTGATGTGATGATATGTCCAAATATCTTAAGGAATCTTTCCCGAATTAACACTTGTCCAAGGATGCTTCACGGTGCTCAGTATTATGGCACCGGCCCAACGTACGGGGCTGGGACTCGATCTGTGCCCACGCACGTTTCATATAAAAGAGCACTAGACTGTCTTTGCCACCTCCCGGTACTGGCAGATCTCTAAAAATCCTGTCGGGGCGCCTCCTCGTTGCGGCCCTGGGCAATGTGATCTGAATTGGCCGACATAGCTAAAACCCCGATAAGGTCATCTGTATGTGAGGGGCGAGGCTCCTGGACATGCACTTAGCGGTTGGTAGTGCTTACCCGTGTAGTGGGGAAGGCAGGTCAGGGCACCTCCACGAGGTGCCCGCTGGGCAACTCCAGGCAGTCGGGCTCATAAAGTGAGCTGGAGGGGCGGCAGACACAGATCGGGAATATAAAAGGACTGGGGCAGTATGAATGGATTGAGGAAACGACTGTTCGGAGGCTGAGCTCCTGACTTCCTCGTGATTGGGCAATCACTAGGAGGAACCAACTCTTCGCTCCATCCGGTCCCAGTGGAGTGGGGGTTCATCTCAAGTAAACCAAGGCAGGCTGGCATGGGAGGTCTGGTACTGGATTTTTCGGGTGCCCTAGTACCCGGAATGGCACTCATGGACTTCCGATCAATGTCCAGCGAAAAGGTTCCGTTGCCGATGGCATAGAGTGGTTGCATCATAAAAGGCCTCTGAGCCCGGGGTTGGTGTAGCTGGAAGGCCCTTCGTGGGATCTCTTCGGAGATGTGTTGNGGGTTCTCTTCGGAGATGTGTTGAGGATTATACTGTCCAAGGATGCTGTGAGTTTGTATACTTCGAGTCAATTTTCCTTGGTATCCAGCAAGCAATTGTTTCCTCATCATACACTGGAAGGTCCCGGGAGCTTCCTTTAGCCCGAAAGGCATGACTTGGAACTGGTAGCTCTATCCTTCTGGAGTGTGAAATGCTGTAATGTGTTTGGAGGCTGGCTCCATCAAGATTTGCCAGTATCCACCATTAAAGTAGAGAGTTCTAAACACTTTTGCTGTTCTTATTACTTGTAAGATATGTGGGATGTATATTTGGAGGAAGTGTTCTTCAGTTTAAGCGTTCAGTAATATATGGTCCATACAGAATCAGGTTTACTGTCTGGTTTTTCAACAGTAGCCAGGGGGCTTCGGTAGTTGGACGTGCTGTGTTTTATTACCCCGTTTTTAATCATTTCTTCAATTTTTTGCTGGGTGATCTTTTCTGTGGGAAGTACTTTTATACTGAGCTCACCTTCCCGAATAATAATCACGACGTTTGATAATATAGAACTGCCTCGTTATTTACTAGCCAGTCGTGACCAAGGTGTAGGTCTTCTGAGAGTTATTTTGCTATGAGGAACCTTATTTCATCATGGAATCTCCCCACATTGATTCTTTTGGTGCAACTCCCTGTGATGTAGAGCTCGGTATTATTCTTAACCTGTCGTATCTTCATAGGACTGGGGTATAACTATTGCTTGGTTTGTGGCTCTAGGATGGACGATTTTATGAAACTGGTGGAGGCACCAGTGTAGATGACCACGGTGAAGGAATAAAAATGAGTATCTCTTTGGATCCGTGGCAACCCAACCTAAAGGTCCATTCCTAATATAGCCTCTATCTCTAGGGGTAAGATTGGCCCTGTTCTCGCCCCCTCTGTTAGTTTCCCTTAAAGTTCTTTGTCGTCTGTCCTTCTCTGGCTCTTTCGTTTCTTCTCTTGGATAGCACTGGGCAGTCTCTATGATGTCGTTTCTGACAAAAATGGCAATGCGGACTGGGGCGCGTGTCTACATGAAATGATTGATGATTTTCTAATTTGAAGTAATTTGACGGGGAGCTGGGACACAATCTCGCTGAATATCCTGGACCTAAAGTAATGGGAGGTATTAAGGCAAGACAAGGTCTCAGGATATGATGCAGGAGCTTTGTGATGAGATGAAATATCTGTTTCTCATGGGTGTCAGGGAAGAATCTTTTGTATATCTGGACCTTTTTTAGGATAAATTGATCCACTGGTTCGTCTTTGGTTTGAGCTTTTCCATATATTTTGGCCTGTAGTTTCACTCTCAGGTGTTGCAAATCGAATCTCTCCTTGATTCTAGTGCAAATCTTTTACCATGTGTTGGAATTGTTCTCGCATAATTTCCACCAGTTTTCCTCATCATGAATGAGTTTTTCCCTCACTATGGGTGGCAATATTTCCCCAGGAGTCCCTTGGTCCTTGAGAGTGACTTCACACTTTTTCAGGAAGCTGATAGGGTTCTCGTGGTCTATTCCAGAGAAGGTAAATAGGCTATGGTGTTTAAGGAGGCTGTTCCATTCTAAGTGCTGTAAAGATTTCTTCAATTTCTTTCTTAGCTCTTTTAGTTGTTCTTGTTCTTGTATGTGTGTTTCTAGGTATATCGTATACAGATATTATAGCCCACTGATGTATTTTTGGTGTCTTCTCATACAATACACAAGAAGTGGAACCAGTCGTTTCCCTTGTCACATTGGATGAGTTGTTCTCCACGGGTGGAGCATTCTGGAAGTCCAGACTGGAGCCTGGTCCGTCTTTTTAACATCTTGATGAGTATTCTTCGTGTTTGGTTGGTTAGAGGTTGATTAGAGGTTGTGGCGAGATGACCGGGAGGTGAGGTGTAAGAGCCGGGGAGTGTGACGTGAGAGCCTGTGAAGTGCGGCGTTAAAGCCGGGGAGTGTGGCCTAAAAGCCAAGAGGTGTGGCGTGTGTGGCGTGAGAGACTGTGGGCGTACCGAATTTGTTTGAACTCTGAAAATGGTGTGCTGTTTTGTTTGGGGGCAGTTGGTGGGTGAGGGAACCCTGTTGCTCTTCTCCTGAAGTTCGGATGTTCAGTAGATGCCCCAAATTGAGCTGCCATATTGTTATCCACTCTGGGGGCGAGGGGTGGCTCTGACGGAGAACTCTTGCTAAAGAAAAAAAAGTACGGTTGGGGGTGAATGATGTTTGTTGGGATGGTGGTGAGTATACTATTGGTAGGGTGGGTATGAAATGTGATTGTTGGAACGGGGTGTGAGTAAGTTGATGGGGTTGTTGAGTATCTGTGGCTGAGGGTCCAAGGAGGGGATGAACTAAGTCACTAGGTATGTGGGTGCTTGAGGGGGAGGGGGCTGCGTGTCTTCATCCTCCGAGGAGTCTTGCTTGTGTATATACACAAAGTTTCAGGTTAGATGTTCCCACTGGATGGTGGTGAAGTAGTAAACCCGAATACATTTTACTAGTGGTGTGCCAAGTTACAAGGAACATAACTATTAAGGACAGGTGGAAAAATATAAATATGTAGTTCCAAAATACCATGTTAAACAAACAAAGCGGTATTATTCAATTAGTTCATACAGAGTGTCAGGTTATAGATAGTTTTGTAGTCAGTAAGAACTGACAGATATATAGGTGGACAGTTAGAGATACAGTAATACAAATCCTGTACCCTGGTATATAATAACATTAATACATTGGCAGCAAGAGACTACTAAACTAGGTTTCTAATTAATTGGACGACAAATAGGCTCAGTTAGTTAACTCATTTCAAGAGAAGTCAATACTCAATATGTAGCTCCTCAGAGAACTAGCCTACTCTATGAACCAGGTGACTTCGGGTCTTATCTTCAAGCTAAGAGAAAACACAGTAACTGCATTTAGCGACAAGGGTGACAGCTATTTCAGAGTGTAGAACAGAGCACGTAAGGTGCGGCAAGAGACAAGAAACAACTATAGGTGCTTAGGGCTTCCCTCTCTAAGGGACCTATTACCAAGTAGGGCTTAGGGCTCTTCAAGAAGTTACATCAAACCCTAGGATTAACCACTAGAGTCTAGCTATACCACTGCTAGTCCATTTACAAAAGAGTTTTCATGCTCTGTTCACCCGAGAGTCCAACTAACGAAAGCCGAGACCAAGAATATGTCTGCTTAAAGTGTCCGTATTAACGTGGCCGAGTAGTAATCCAATTGGGCATCCTAGAGATAGTACAGGAAACTAGAGCAAGCCAGGTTTAAACCTCAGAAACAGGTATACCCTGCAAATTTAAGCTGAATGCCCCGCGGACATCTTAAGGACACCGCCTACTTTTACTTTAATATGCATACAAGCTAAACAAGAGTACGACGAGTCAGCTAAAAACAGCCTATGCTAAACTGACAACGTAAGCTACACAAGAATAAAGATAGCTTAATTAAACATAGCTAATCAGACCTAATTAGATCATAAACAGTTCAGAACTATTCCCTAGCAACTAGGTCCAGGCGTCCCCAAGTTTCATTAAGAGGTATAATGGCACATATTTTAACAAAGCAATACAATGCCAAGCTGACCTCGTATAGATCAGTATTATAGTAAATAAACGCTAGTTACGATTGACTCAAAAATAAGGCAATTTTGCTCAGAGCAAGACAAAGCTCTCCACTAATTAGCTAACTCGATCATACCGTAAATAAGCTGTCGCTAAGTGACTCATATGAAATGTGTATGAGCTGAGGGCTTCAACATTTAAGCTCGTAAGCTTAACTAAGCTAGACCTGATTATAAAACATAACTAGAACACTAGAAAACGGGCGACTATTCTGATTAACAGCCCAATCTGGACACTAACATAATCTTAACACAAAGTCCTAAATAAACAAGCTTTAAGTTGACATCATACGATACACGCTGGTACTCTTCATCCTCTGGGTAGGGAGGGCTATCTTCGCCCGGGTCGGCCAAAGCTTCCATCCACCATGATCAAATCTAGCACCGGCTCGAAGTAGAGTCTTGTGGGTGGTCCTCGTTAAAAAGAAAATACACTAGCTTAGTAGAGATATATAAAGTATTCTCTGTTTTTATAACTTGCGGGTGACTCGTTTTATACGTTTCACAACTAGCACAAGACTTGGAGAAATGGAGGTAGGGAATACGAACAATCAAATCGGACAACCAATGCCAATGGTTTGAACTTGGTGTGGAGGGGATGATGGCGTGATAACGCTGAGTTGAAGCACTGAGTAGTAGGTCATGATTGTTGGTGGCACTAAGGAGAGAACCAGCCACGCAGAACGAAGGTCGGCCACTGGACGTAAACATGAAGTGGTTTTCGGTGAGTAAAATGCCATCATTTTTAATCGTTGTTCCTCGTAATCTAACTGAGGGTTAGCAATGTCTGTATGTGCGGGATAATTCCTATTAGCCCGGCACAGTAGAATTATCTAGGGTCTGAGGGATGGCTGGAGGAATGGAAGGGAGGATCGGGTGCACTGAGGGTGTGGACAGGTTGAGGTAATGGTTGAAGGGGGGAGAGGGTGTTGGATGATGTTGTGTGTCTGGCATCCATGGCCTTGTCATTCATCTTTCCACCCCTCCTTCCTTTCCCCGTGGAATGTGTCATGGGTAGTCTAAAGATGAAGCGCGAGAGGCAGCCATCCAAGGGCGCTAACTCAGAAGTATAAAAAAGGCTTAGAACTAGTGAAGTATCTCTATTTTGCTTTAATGTGTATCGCCGCTGCTCCTATTAGATAGAAGTTACGAATACGGTGACAAGGAGATACAAAGAAGGGAGTTGAATAAGTCATAAAGTTACATATATGATAATACACCAAGGAAAGGTAAGATAAAATATACGAGAAAGATATACAAGATTAATACATCAGTGTATTATAGTTCAAACAAGGCGGAAATAATACAAAGGGTATGACGGGATTATATAAAAAACATTCCAATGATTATTGTTGGGAATTGTTAGAGTAACCTAAGATAGTTGTCCCAACCGGAAGCTTTAGATGTGAAGCAACTTAACTCGACTTGAAACCAAGAAAAGTATGGTTGTGTCTTAGTTAGAAAAAGGTGTAACTCGTAAAAAAAATAACAAACAAACATTCTAATATTAATACACAAGATATAACAAACAATATAACGTGATAAGAACATACACTTTATAGTCCATGACCTGGCTGTAATCCCGTAGGAAAGTTTGAGTAGAGAGATTTTTTTTCGGGAAACCTTAGTGGGAGTCTTGGTAATTAATTTTGACTTTGGTGGACATTCGCCACCCGGTACATTTTCCGGCTATGACGTAATCAAATATGGCGGCCGCTCGATCACAAAACTGTTCATATTTCTGTTAATACTTACTTGATTTGCATGAAAATTTGGTTAATATGTTGTAATTACCATCTATAATGTGAATAGTAATTCTTTATTAACTATTTTTGGATTTTTATTTTTTATTTTTACAAAAAAAGATTCCTTGACATATCATTCAATATGATATATTTTGCAACAAATTCGATACTGCTTTTGGAAAAGTTATAAGTAATTATTAAAATATCATGATACCATTATACCATAATAAATATGTTTAAAATCTTTTCCTTTGTATCTTGTGAAACTAGTGCTTTTGTCAATAGATTGTGTAATGGATTATTAAGCGTATCAAATGGGCTACCTTTTTGTAAGATATATTTGAACATTGAGTTGACCTTTTCATCTAAGCTATGGGTTTGCTTCTTAGAAAACTCATGGTGGAGGTCATGGACGTGCCTGGTAGAGGAGACGGGGGGGACACGTCCCCCCCAAAAGTTAAGGAAAAAAATCTAGCTCTATCTAAGGTATAACCGATGGATATACGACAAAAAGTAATAGGACCAAACTTGTGGATTTCATCAAATCCGTAGCTGTTGGTGCAATCCGTTTTTTATAGGGCTTACCGTTTAGCCACAAGAGACCTCCAAAGAAAGGTCCGAACCGACTTTAAAGTTGCTCCGCCATTTTGAATTTTTTCAGGGGTTAATTTTTTTTTTTACTTTTTGGAATTTTCCCGTCGATTACAGGCTAGATGCTATAAGTTTCTAGATCATCTGGAAGTGGGTAAACATTAATGTCAGTGAGTGAGTGAGTGAGTCAGTTAGTCAGTCAGTCAGTTAGTCAGTTAGTCAGTCAGTCATGTGGCTTTATAGTAGTATCACACACACATATACATATATAAATATACATATAATTGTAAATATGTTGAATTGTAAATGATTAAAAAAACTTTCATTTTGATTCTTCATTATGAGTCTACCCTAAACACTCCCATTTTTCCACCTTCAACCACAGCCATACTCTCCAAGAAGCATCCCTCATTTTCAAACCCATGAGCTGCGAATGAACATAACTAACACCTAATAAGTAGATTAGATAGTTTAAATATAAAATACACCACCACGTCAGTAGACTTACACTTTATATAAGTCAAAGACTTTTCTAAGTGGAAGCTCATCGGTCGTGTCTGGCGTTTACTTATCTGGGGAACATATACCAATTACAAGGCTCTTTTAGCGCGTTATGGTTGTGTATTTTGAGCGTAGCCAAGCACGTCAAACGTGCGCAGCGGGCAATTTAGGAAATTACTACCCCATGCCCGCCATAGATAACCGAACAACTGGGACCCCCTTCAACTCGCTTTGGTCGGCTCCTAACAACGGGAGGAGTTGGCTCCTCCTTCCGTGAGTGCTGGACGGTCACGTAGGGAAGTTAACCCCTCGGAGGTCAGGCACCTAGCCTCAGGACTCACTCTAAAAGGGCTTTCGACCTTAGTTGCTCAGTGGAATGCCTAGTGGAGGTGGTCTGACCAGCTTTCCCGGAAGGTAGTGGCTACCAACTGCTTAGTATGTGGCAAGTTCCTCTTTTACTTCCACATAGACGACCTCAACAGAGATTTAACCGCCCTGCAAGTAAAACCTTCCAGCTTTTGCCAGGGTCCACCCCGAGAAAGCGCTCTGCCAGGATTGCCGGACGAGGAGCATTCCTCAGATAGAGAGGGGAATCCTCAGGTCCCGCCTGAGTTAGGGCAGTCACCACGAGGGCAAACACATATCAAACCCACGAGCTTCCAGCCCCAACAAGGAGCTATCTCTATAGTTTAAAAACTACTTGAACACTTGACTAGCACCTGATATTACTTTATTGCACTAATCTGCTACAAATGAGCTACCATCAGTCATTTATACATGGACGTGCCTGGTAGAGGGGACGGGGGGGACACGTCCCCCCCAAAAGTTAAGGGAAATTACCCTTATATTCAATAGAGTATTTATTGATTTATTTGAATAGTTTTTTTATTAATTCTTGAAATTACAGTTATTTTTAATTGAAATGACCTTATTAAATAGGCGGATCTTGCTTCATTTGTATAGACACTAGCACTGCTAAAATAGTTTTTAGGCTGGTGACACTGTTATTGTATTAGTAAATTATTTTATTTTATTTGTAAGTTCTTAACTTTTTCAAATAGTTGCAGCAATCTTGTTAATGTTAAGAATAAATAGTGTTGTGTGTGGTGGTGTTAAATGTTTTGTAAATAAATTAGTTTGTCGTATTTGCTAATGTGTTTGTATGTAAAAGTGAACTTAATATAAATCAGCGTGATTTGAGAAATATTTTGAGTATGGATTGTTTCTTAATCAAAACAAATATTTTATTTTATTTGCAAGTTCTTAACTTTTTCGAATAGTTGCAGCAATCTTGTGAATGTTAAGAATAAATAGTGTTGTGTGTGGTGTTAAATGTTTTGTAAATAAATTAGTATATGTCGTATTTGCTAATGTGTTTGTATGTAAAAGTGAACTTAATATAAATCAGCGTAATTTGAGAAATATTTTGAGTATGTATCGTTTCTTAGTCAAAACAAAACTTTATTCACCAACTGAACAACAATCTTCTAAAAAAACACTGCTTTGGCGAGTCTGAAGAAAAGTCCATTCAAGCCAACTTAAATTTTAATAAAACAGAAAATTTGTTGAATCAATCACAAGTTAATATTTGTGAAAGTAATACATATCTGGCACCAAACCAACCAGTTACAATACCAACCAAATTTCCTACTCAGAATTTAAAAGTAAAAATACTTGGGTTTCAACCAGCATGGTACAAGGAGTTCACTTGGCTGCATATAGATGCCTCTACAAACAATGCAGATGGAGCTCTTTGTATTTTATTGTAATAGATATAATAAATTATGTTCTGATAAAAATCTTGCTAGGAAAATGGATTCGGCGTTTTCTAGAAATGGATTTAAAAACTGGAAAAGGCATTAGACAAGTTTCGTTCACACTAAAAGTCAGATAGTCATTTACAAGCAGGTTTAAGTTATAGACAGCTGAAAAACTCGATTGATAACCAGTTAAACTCTTCTTTAGTTTATGAACGTAAGATTTCTAGGGAATGTCTTTTGAAAATTTTCACTTCAATTAAATATTTAGCCATGCAAGGCTTAGCTTTAAGAGGGAATCAACAAGAAAGTGGAAACTTATTTCATCTTCTTAAACTACGTTCCGAGGATGATTCCTATCTTGCAAATTGGTTGAATAAGGAACGAGAGGTATACACAGATGGAAAAATTCAAAATGAGATTTTGGAAATAATGGGTAATGAAATTGTGAGAAATCTTTGTGCTGAAATTCAATCTTCCAAATTGAATTTGTTTTCTTTGATTTGTGATGGTACACGTGATATTACTGGGACTGAACAGCTTAGCATCCTCATGAAGGTTTTTTGGGGCTCTACAGTGCTACTAAAACAACTGGGGAGTCGATTGCAGCCATTCTTTTTGATATAATGAGCAGAGTTCAACTACCTCTTTCGAACTTGCGTGGACAAACCTATGATGGTGCTCCAAATATGAGTGGGATCAACAAAGGAGTACAGTCTATAATAAAGGATAGACAGCCTCTAGCCGTGTTTGTTCACTGTGGGGCGCACTGCACTAACTTGGTAACAAGGGATGCATGTGATACATCAATTACTGTGAGGAATTCAATGCAATGGGCCCATGAACTTGGAGTTTTGTTTACACAATCATTGACAGCTAAAACCAAGTTTATTAATATCCGAGAAGCTACTTTTAATGGTCCTTTAACATCTAATGCCAGCATTAAGCCCCTTTGTCCGACCAGGTGGATATACAGAGGTGCTCAGATTGAAGAGATTCTGGAAAACTATTCAATAATTTTAGAAACACTTGAAGCACTGTCTGTTGAAGCAAATCACTTACAGTCAGCAAGTGGGTTATTCAAAGTGTTTGAGTCAGGAGAGACTGTTTTAGGCTTCCTTATGGCAAGGAAAATAATAAATAATTTAGAAATTTTGTATAAATCTTTTCAGGGAAGAAAAATGAGTACTTCCGGACTTATGCAGGCCATAAAAATAGTGTCTTCTAGTTTACAAAGACTCAGAGAAAATGACGAGTTTTTATTAATTTGGGGAGAAGCTAACAAAATCATTGTTACCAACAACCTGCAACCTCTTTCTTTACCAAGACAGAAGAAACCACCATTGCATTACACAGGTCCTGCTACAGCGTTCACTTCTACTTCAGTCGAGGACTACTTTCACCATGAGTATTTTTCCATTATAGACACAGCTGTTGGAGGTTTAAAGTCAAGATTTGATCAAGAAGGACATGATCACATGAGAAAGTTGGAAAGGAGTCTTTTAAAAGGAGAAATAAACCCAGTGCTGAAAATGTATCCTGAAATTAACGTGAAAGATTTTGAAATCGAACAAAACATGTTTTTTCGTTTAAGTGCACCTACTTGTGTTGAAGATGCCCTAACCGCATTTCGAAGGCTATCTCCTGAAGTGAGAGCAATGCTCAGTAATGTTGAGGTTCTGTTGCGTATACTGCTGGTTGTTCCAAGCTCGTCATGTGAGGCGAGGCGGAAAGATCATTTAGTTCGTTACGTCGCCTTAAAACATACTTGAGGAACAATATGACACAGAGGCGCATTAATCATGTGGCTGTGTGTCACACACATAAAGATATGTTGGACAAGATAAGTATTCATAATCTTATGAACAAGTTTATTGTAGTTAATGAACGAAGAAAGAGAGTGTTTGGTGAAGCCTGTGCTAATTTAAAATAAGTATTTTGTATGGCATATAAGTATTTTATTATAAGTTGTGTTGTCAGTGTGTTACACTAAATATAGTTCCTATTATTTATTTAATACAAAATTACTAATACTCTTGCAGATAGGGCTATAGTTATTTAAAATTTTGAACAACTAAGAAAAAAGATTATTATTTTAATCTGAGTTAAAGGAAAATTTTTGAATTGGTATTAATGTTCATCTGATACATTTATATTGCATATGAAACTGAATTTAAGAGTATTGCTAGTGTAGGCGTTGTTTGTACTAAGTATATAAACAATTATTATTAGTGAGTGTTAAATCACGTATAATATTTTGTGTCTCTGTCCCCCACCAAAGTCTGAAAGCCAGCCACGTCCATGGTGGAGGTTCAAACTTTCGACAGAGGCAATGGAGTCTGTTACTTCTCGAAATAGATTGGATATCCTCAGACGCTCATGATGTGTTATTTCCCATTCTGCTACAAACTGTTTTTGTTTATTACACCCTATGATGCCAGATGAGTTCTTTTGAGAGCTATTAATGGTTTACTCCAATGCCATATTTACAGCAACAGCTGAAAATTTATATTTATACCGTTTCACAACATGCTTCCCATTCATGAACATATCATGCTCCTCCGGGGCTGTCTTGGGAAGTCTCCGCATGTCTTCTAGATATAAAGAAGACCATTGCTGATAGTTAATACAATAAAACACGGCAAATACCGGCTGAAGTTTCTGTACTGTATCTAGATGTAGTTCCCAGTGGCCTTGTCTATCGGAACGGATCAAAATTTTAAGAAGCTAGAACAGATTTAGAAAATCATCCCAGAACAAAAATTGTTCTGATGTTTGCCTTCCACGGTCAACAAATTTCTCAATATTTGTGGGGAGCTTTTCCATATTGACATCCATATCTACATGATCTGCTCTTTTTCCAATGCCAAAGAAATATTCTGCTGGATTTGAATTAACTTTTCAAACTCAGATGCATAAGATTAAATGGAATGCTCTTTCAAAAATGACTTCACCTGCAATTTAAACATGGTTTCTCCCAACATAAGCATACCTTTTACTCCCCTAAAATATTTCTCTCCTTGCAAAACAAACTCTACCACATTTACTCCAAACACTGAGCATTCAATAAACACATTTGCTATTCCACTTCCACGAACATATTTACCTAAACAACCAAGCAAAATGTTAGCCATGTGAAACACTCCCAGAACAAGTACAATATTTTTGAACTTATCTCTACTACTTAGCTGGACTTCACGTGCAATAGCATATACACCTTCATCACAGGCTACTGGTAGGTAGTTTTGGTCCAACTGGTCGAGGACATAATTGAAATTCAATAATGCTTTGTAAACAGTCGCATGCTGAGTTACTGGACTTGGGATCACTGGTAAAAATCCAACTTGCTTCTGCTGTAGATCTTCCTTGGAACAAAGTGCATTGAAAGCACTCCATGATGGTACAAGCTGTTCGAGGTTTTCTTCTGGAGTGGAAATCCCAGAACACTGTTGTAAATAAATAAACGAAACTACCCTCTCACTTCTGAGCAGCTCAGTCGGTAAGACACATGGGAAAAAACCAGAGACTTCTCAAGGTAGCCGCAGTGATGTAAAGAGTAAGGATATTTTTGTGATTTTTATGTGGCCCGGTAGAGAAAAATACAATTACCAGGGAAACTTACCCCTTGAAGTGTATCCACTGTAACTCCTGGATCTGGATGTGAAGTACTAAATATTAGTGAAATAAAAAAAAAAGGGGGGGGGAAGTGAGTTGTGTGATACAAATAAAGGGACTCTTATTCTGGCCTTGGAAAAATACAACACAAAAATAAACTATCTCACCTGAAGGGTTGAGTGTATAAAGAAACCGTGTTAAATAAAACAAAAAAAAAAGTGTGTTATATTAGGGTTTTTTTCAAAGTGAAATGATAAAAAGGTCATAGGGTAGGAAGAGGGAAATTTAAAATATCTAAGACTTAAATAATCAGCGTATATATATTAATTGTGGCAGTTGAAAATAAAAAAAGTCCCACCTATCTGGTACCAAGATAACTTACAACTCTAATCAGTGAATGCTGTGACATAAAAGCCTCTAGGTAAGTGTTTACCAAGTTTTTAGTTGGTGGTAATAACAAATTAGTAGTCCTGAATTGAATTGTTAATTTAAAAAAAAATCTTACTCGTCTCCCTAGTGTCTTGAAGTGAAGAGATACAAAATAAATGCAGACCATTCTTGATTTTGGCTGTAGCACTAAATTGTTCATTTTCTCATAAATTTCTCTCGTTTTTATGTGAAGAACCAGGTCCGGTCTTCGATTCCAACTAGTGCTCGTAGATGGAACAGCAACTTTATCCCATAAAATTAACTTGTATTTGCACTAACATTTTCTTCTCCATTCAAAAACCAGCGCGTCCTTTTTTGAGAGTCCTATTTTGTTTTTGTTTATTTCTTTACCATGGTTGTCACGGTACTCAAACAAAGGAAAAAACTAAGAAGTTGCAAAAACAATTAAAGCTATAAAGAGGAATAATTTCACTACTCTTGGAAACAGAGAAAACAACTATTATTTGGATTAGAGCAGAGTAGAAGAATAAAACAAAAGAAAGATAATATCAATAAAAGTAAAACTTATTAAGGAGAAAAGCTCAAATATCAAATACAAAGACCAAGTTTTACGTTAATTCAAATTTAGCACCTCTGAAGTAGTAGATGAGGTGGTTTCTCAATCTGCCACTAGATTGCAGCTAAGTTTAGTAGTGGAGTCATGGAGAACAAATAAGAATTAGTTGAGGACGAATATCAGTGTAGTTATTATCGTCAGGGGATGCAACTATTAAACCAGTACTCCGTGGAATTCAAATGAAAGTTATTACGAGAAGAAACAGGTAAATGTTCTTTTTAAATTGTCACACGCGATATTGTTCGATAATGCTTCCAGGCTTTGATTATTCACACAGTGCTATTATATCTTCTGTCATTAAAATAATTACCCAATAAATTTTTTCCGAGCGCCAAAGGCAGTTTCATCCAAATGAACAACAAATAAGTTAAGTAGTTTTATTTACTGAATAAAATAAAATATAGACAAATATTAGACCACCTATATAAAATAGTCAAACTCTTACACTGTAGAAGAGTAAGTGCAATTTTTTTAAATTGCCATAACATATCTGAATTTGTGTATTGCTTCTTCTCATCCTCATTCATCGTAAATAAATCTGAGGCAACTTCCTAATCGCTTGGGAGATCAGGACGTTTTGCTGGTTTGAAATAAGGTTGTAACTTTTGGCATAGAAGAAGCTCTTGAATTGCTTCTATCCCTCGTGTGATACCAGTCCCCGATAAGCCTGATTTAAATGGACTATCTAGTGGTTTGTCTTGAAAGAGTACACATACAGTGTCATGAGAACCTCCTATACCAGCTAAGGTAGATTCCTCATGGTCAAAGTTGTCGAAGGCGCCAATCTGGTATGAATCAGTCTTGAAATGACTGGGAATTGGAACATCATTAGGAGAATGCTTAACAGCATGTTGTGCAAGGTTATGGTGGTGACGAATAACTTCGTTGTAGCTGACACTCAAACCTAAATGATTAAAAGCTTGTTATTAAGGTTTTGCTCTTACATTTCTCATGTATTGATTCCCCTGTCATCATATGCAATGGTTTATTTTTAACTCCACGATACATGTTGTAGTACATTAATTGTAATAAAGCTCACGCTTTAAGATGCCAATTTGTGAATACTTTCTTTTGTCCAAGTATTTCTCATCTTCTCCGTCGATTATATTTCTTCAACGGAGTTTTGGTCGACATTAAATAATGTACTGAAAAAGTTAATGAAGACCTCAGGTATTTTACTTTCAGTCCAACAGCTTTTAAGGTCCTGAGCATCACAAAATATATCATTGAGCCCAAAGTCTAGCTTCTGCAATGATTCTCTCAATAAAATGACACATTCTGTAACAGGATTACAACTTCTTATTACATCCGCTACTTCTTCTTTTTGAAGGGCTGCAGAAAAAAAAAGAGTGGTTTGTTTGCTTCTCTAGGTTTTAGATCGTTATTTAATTTCCAAAGTAATTACCCAACATCAGTTTTAGTTCCTTGTTACTGACTTTGATGTGTTCATTTTGTATATTAATCTTGTCTCAAATGTAACTGAGAGTGTATGCATAACCTTTATTTAGTCCAGCTTTAATATCATGAGCTATGAAAGAAAAGGCTGCCATCTTTTCTGAAAGTGTAATCTTGCTATCTGATTGAAGGTTCCTTTTGTATCTCAGTAAATACCCAGAAACACAATTGTTGTGACACAGTAGATCGGCACCAAAAACGATTGACACATCCTGCAGATCACAAGTACGGGTGAAGACATCATCTTGTAGGTACAAAGTGGCTTTTAAAAACCCCTCAGGTCTTGGGTACTCACTTATTCTATACTTATCGTAAATGCAATTTTGTGATTTCTGGTTACAGATAATATATAAACTGTTTAAATAAATAACTATTGTGGTGACATGCGCATTTCCTTCCAGATTTTCTAAGACTTTCCTCTCCAAGCGTTTGAGAAGTGCTATTTTTATCTTCATTTTCTAAACTTTCTTTCTCATTTTGAAGCTTTAACAGGGACTTCTTATGACAGTATTGTTTGTAGCATACATTATCCATATGGTAGTAAAACACTGCTTCCTCCATTAATAAGTTCAAACAGTTAGTAACACTGTCATTTCGCACTTTCGCAGGTGCCCTGATTTTTTCTCTACCATTTTCAGTACTTAACACACTATCATAACTTTGTTACATATTATTCATGGTTTTTCATCTTGTTTAAAGTTTGTTACACTGTTTTTTGACACTCTAGACAATTTTATCACATCCATCTCTTCATTTCATTTCCACAACCAGCAACGAAAATAAAATGAAAATTAATACTGGAAAGTTTGACAATTTAAGCATAAGTATCCAATTTTTTACTGAGACTCCTTCCATTAGCTTAATAATGGTCAAATTAGTTAAAAGTGCAAGCATCATAAAAAAAGGTCAAGTATTAACAGAGATATAAGCAGTTTTATTATCGAGCGGCCGCCATCTTTGATGACATGATATCCGGAGAATGTACCAGGTGGCGGATGTACACCCGAGTAAAAAATACTTACTAAGACACCTACAAAGCATCCCTGAAAAAATCCTCCCTACTCAACTTATAAAACTTGATTAATGACAACACAAAAGTCCGAAATACTCTGTAATAGGCAAGTCTGGATGTTATTAACACGCTAAATTATAATTTCATTTGCTGTAATTAAATTATAATAACAATAACCCATGTACTAAATAATATTATTATTAATATTAATAATAATAATAATAATAATAATGGTTTTATCTGGTATGAGTGATAACGTCACTTGGAAAAATAGCTTAGAGTAACCGCAGACCTACTCCGTTATTATTTATCGGCACACAGAATTGAGTCATCGTACTGCTGACTTAATAATATTATTTCTGCAAAACCAATAGTCGTATGAAAAAAAAAGTTAAATAAAAGATTAAATTTAGACTGTTATTTAAAACTTTCCCACTGAAAAAAACTTCCTGGCTGAAAAATAAAAAAAATTCCTCACATAGTATTTTTTCAGGTCTTACAGTTTAGTTGTATTGTTTTTTTAATGTATTCTTAAAATAAAAAAGTACTATTGTAATCGTCAAATTTCGCTGAATAAGTACATATAAAAACACTATGTTTGAGGTAGTGCACAGCCGTGTAGGTCGATGTATTTAAATGCACTACACTAAGAAGTGTATATGGTTGTGCACAGTGGAGTGGCTTTGGTCACGAAGCAACATCATCAGCTCCCGATAAGTGAACCATAAAACTGGCTGAACTGGCCAACCTTATACTCTAGAAACCTTGCTTGTTATTACATATCCTCTAGAGAAGAAATATTGAGAGGAGGTAAAGGTAGCAACTAAAAACTCTTCCCGGAAATAGTATTTGTGAATTCGGAAGGCCGTTACGAAGTACGGTACTTACATATTATGCCCTTGGCAGAAGAGCATCCACCATTACCTAGCACTTATAATATCGCCACCAAACGACTAAAGTCAACTGTAAGAAAATTAAAGGCAGACGGTTATTTTGAAACGTATCACCAAATATTGAAGTGGGTGAAAGAAGCTGTAATATGATTAGAACAAGCTCCCGAGCCAGACATGGAAAATTATGGTCACAATCTATCACAACATCACGTCATAAAGGACGTCAGCACAATAAACCTCTATTGTTTGCTCAACAAGCTGAGTTGGAAACTTTTTCTCGTACTCCTGGAATTTTTCAGCTCCGAGAAGAGAAACAGCAGAGTAATGAGCTATAAAAGAAAATCTCTCTTTTACTTAATTCGTGATAATATCACATATTTCTTTAGCTGCAACAGTTATATCTATTTGAATATTTTCTCCCTTCCTTTTCTTTGATATTTGATCTGTTTCCAATACCTTTATGGTCACTGTGTCCATTCTTTTTCTTTCTATTTCCATTGATTGCTGGAAAGTTTTTACATGTTTTCTTATGAGTGCTGCGTCAGTCAGTGTTTTCTGAAGCTGGTTGTATAACACATCCACATGTGGCATAATAATGTGAAAAACTGTAAGCCAAAACACAAATACCGAGTCTTCCAACAGACACCAAATAGCCCCTGCTTGATTTATTGTTATAGCCTGTTTCGATCATGATTCTATCTTTCCATGCATTCAGTCAACTGTTCCCTGTATTCATACACTGTATAGATGATTCAACTCTTGAAATTACACCTGGTAGCTGAACCATGATGTATCCTTTTTCTAACAGTTTTATCTAGAGTAGCAATCCTTTGTGAAGAGTTACTGAAAAAGTTAGTAATATCACTTAAGTTGGGAAAAAAAAATACTCGAGCTTGTTGATTCTGACCGGTTACTTGGCCGACAGTTAAATTGAGCTGATGTGCTTAGCAATCCACAAAATGTGCATTCTTGTAGGTACGTTGAATAAGAGCCTGAACACCAGCATGGTGACTACTCATCCCGTTTGCACCATCGTAGCTTTGGGAAATCAATTGCTCGGTTTATTTACAACTTTTTCCAAACTAGCCTGAATACACCCAGCGATAGATTATGCATCATTTCCATGGGGATTAGTGAATTCCCAGAATCTCTCAACTGGTTGTCCGTTACTTAAAATGTATCGAAAAACAACAACCAACTGGGAAGCGGATGAAACATCAGTAGTTTCATCTGCTATCACTGAAACAAAATTTGCTTTTGAGATTTCGTTTTTACGTGGTTCTGGCAAACAGTGAGCATACCGTCTAATAAATCATTTTGAATATCTTTTGATGTTCCTTTAAAAACGGTGGTACTTGTGAGATCGTCTTTTAGAGATAAATCAAGTTCTGCTGAGAAGTTTATAAGACCTTTGAAAACACCTGGATTTAATAAATCATCACGTTCATCATGTCCTCGAAGTACGAGTTCAAATGCGCCGCAAAACAGAATACAATCAATAATTTTTGAAAGAACATAACGATTTTTTTTTACTTGCTCATTGTGTTTTTTAACATTCGAACGAAGTGCACTGTTTAGCTGTTGGCGATTATCAACCTTTCCTAGCAAATTAAACTCTAATATGGAGTTTAGATGTAATTGTGAGCATTCATATTTCTTTATTATTTAAGTTAGATGTAACCGTAGCTCACCCAACTTGAATCACCACTTTGTTTTGCAAACAGGAGACAGTGAAAACTAAAGAACTTGTTAGTTAATTCACATCCACAAAATTATGGATATTTTTCATAAACAGTAATTCGGGTCTGAATTCCCTTTTGAAATTTCTAGTTTTAGTTTTTGTCACCTGGATAAGGTTAAGCCTAGGTGTTGGTCTGAGCAACTTAATTTCAATTTTTCTTTCCAGAGACACCAACGAGAAATGTAATTGCTTTAGCTCCGAAACATTGATTTTACTAAGTGCCATAACTGTTTTCCCTATTTCTTACACACAATAATACAACTAACTATTAAAACTAATAAACAGACTAACCACTAAAAAAAGATTAAATTAACCATATGTAACCAAATCAAGGGAGAATCCGGATGAAAAAGACACTGCCGACTTGTTAGCTACCGCACAGTGAATGTTGTGCAACTGGAAAGCTATATGCCATTCACGACCTAAGTTTACTTGGATGACAGCTCAAAAAGTAACTAGAAAATAGTCCCTAAAATATCACTGCGCCAACAGCTGATATCTGCCACTGTCACTTGGGACAGCTGTTATGAAAACATATGGTTATGTAGAGTAATGTGATAGTTAACCACAGTAATTTAGGCCAATATTATACCTCAAAGAATTTTGAAATTGAAATTTTTAAATGACTTGGTGATCTGTAACTTCTCTTCTTTTTTTCTCCTGGGAACTCATTATCAAAAAAACACACACAAATCTATCCACAAATAAAAAGAACCCCTTATAAAATTTCGTGAGATTAAAGTTAGATTAAACTTATTTTTAAGTTTGATAAAAGATAAAAGTTTAAAGTTAGATTAAAGTTAGATTAAAGTTAGATTAAAATTAACCAAATTAGGCCTAATATGTATTCGAACTAAAGAGAAAATATCTGTATACACAAAGTTATTCTTAAAATAATTAGTAATATGATCTAGGATTAAGTTTTTTTACGTTAATACAGAAGCCCAATAATTAAAATAAAAGGTAATTTAACTTAGTTATAAATTATTATAAGTTAGAGTAAGGCGTGGACCTAACAAACTAGAGACTTAATTTAAAGTTAAAAATATAATAAACGCGCACAGTAATAAATTCTATGAAATATATTTAAATTAAACAAAGTCTTAATATTTATTTGAGGTCGTCCACAAAGCTTATTTATCCTTCTATTCAAGTTAAAATAATTATTATTCCGAGCACTTTCACAAAAGGTCTAACAAATATGGCTTTAAAATGGCGACCAACGAATATTAGCCATGTGGTTGATGATGACGCGGACAAGTTGTTTAAAATGGTGTATCCTCGCAGCAGACGATTATATTTTATTCAGTTAAATATTTCTAAAAACAATAAACTAATAATAAAATAGTTAATCATATATAAAATAAATTACAAGTATTTTATCTTTACCAAGTAAATACGATGCCTTTATTAAAAGGTATTAATGCATGCACTATATTACACATCATAGATAACATTCCAAAACAAAGAATAGGTACTTTTAATATATGTTTAAAATATTGTTTCGGATTGGGTAAAAAGAAATTGTTAAAAGTAATGAAATAATGTGAGAAAACTTAAGTTTAAGTTATTTTAAATGTAAAATATAACATGTAATTAAAAAACTTAACATTCATAACAAAACAGTGTTCTTTTACAAGTGTTGGTAACCTAAAACCTAAACATATGATTTTTGAACTGTCATCCAGGTAAAGACCTATCGAGAATGAATTATATGTGTATCGCTTACCCCTTACTACCCTCCCACCTTTTCCACCCGTACCAAATGTTTTCAAGGTCGGTTTCTTTGCTCGCACGTGCGATCGAATCAAGACCGGCCGCTCTGTGCCTAGAACTTTTGAATTTTATCACACAGTCACGTTTTTTAAGGGTAAGTGGGGAAGGTTCATCCCAAAATGGGCAAAATCTGGAAATGTGATTAATATTTTCCTTATTTAACCTGTTATATTTTAATTTCTCTTCAGTTTAGTTTTGGGGGTTCACGTGCTCATGTGCACCAATAGACGAGCCACCGCTTAGTAAAAGTGTAATCAACTCATTGAAATAGTTTCCTACATTGTTAAGAAATAAAAAGTACCTAGTTATATAAATGGAATGTAAACGTAATTTTATTATTATTAAGTAGGTATGCCAGCTAGTGCTCGCGTTTACATTTTATTCAGTACGAAATGATGGTAGTGCTACAATTTTGATATATTATTATCATCCTTGAGCTGACAGAAGAATTCCATGGGAGCTTCATCCTTGCCTTTTTTTTGTTAATACTAACCTATGAGTTTTAACCTTCGTTGATTTGAATTCAATTAATTCATATTTCATAACATCCCTGCTTATAACTTTAATTTTTAACTAGACCCATTATTGCTAAATTATTTAACAAGGCGTTTAAAAATATTGAAAAATAATGAATGTAAAGGTGGACATAGAATTTTGGTAAGTAAAATTGTTGGTTAAATTTTATTTTAGAGCTACCGGTACAGGACCTATTAGAACTTTTATCTTTATTTATTTATTTTGATCTTCACAAATTCAACATTTTTCTTTGTTTGCATTCTTTTTCTTTCCTAGTTTTGTCAAAAGAATATAATTATTTTGTGCCCACGAATTTTAGCACTTTTAGATTATAAGGTTTTTGTAAAGAGCCAAGGCTCATTAAATCTTTAATAAATAAAAAACTCCTTAAGTTTACCCTGGAATACTATCCATTGCGGAATGCTATATTGCTATCGATATGTAAATCTGACTAGTAACAGATAAATCTTTCATAAACTTCTAACGTGATCTGAGTTTAATTTACAGTTTTTTATACTAATTTGATGTGGTTTGGTTTATTTATCATTTTTTGAATTTTTAATTACATCAAAATCAACAAAGTTGTACATCAAACAAAAAATTAAATACATCAACCTACAAACAAAAAGAATCACTTGATCTTTAAAAACCTGTTTAAATACATTTAAAGTTAGTATATAATTTTTTTTAATGGCTTGAACTATTTAGTTATTAGTAAAAAAGAAAGAAATGAACATATTTTGTATTCAAGCAATTTTTAACAGGCTCGGCACAGTTACTTCTGGTGCTCCCTGCAAATCTATTAATAACGTAGGCTACTATTGGTAAAGCTGTCTGGCTTCTTCCAAATAACATAACATCCAAGATGCAACCATCTATCACAACAGCTAATTGTTGATTGACTGTTTGAGACATAGCTCGAAAGAAAGTAACCTCACTGGCCGGGGAGGGAATTGCGGATAAATAATTATTCAGTTAAATGCTTTATTGTTAAGGGCTTAGAGGATATTAGAACAAAGTATCAAACAATGAACAACTGGCTTACTTTATTATAGGAACGTATACCGATAACTCTGTTTATCAGCCAACAGACAGATTTTAATTACTTGTTACACTGCCATTTTCTATTAAATCACCAGGGTAAAACTAGCATATGGCTGCAAACTCGCTTGATATATTGTCAATTTCATAATTTAGCTAATGTAGATTCTGTCCAATTTGTTCAGGTTTAATGCCGCGCTCATGCTCATTTTAAAGTTCATGTAATGTAATCTAACTTATATCACCTTCCTCATCCTTACCTCATGAGAGTATAATTATCATATATGCATACAACCCAAACATGTAAAAAAATGCTGTTTTATATTGAGTCTTCTAATACCCTGGGAAGTTCTTAATTGATCAAATACATATTAAGCCTATAGCTGTTGAGATTAAATAACATACAAGTACATTTTATAAGTACGAGCTCAATTTATAATATTTGGTAAGAAATCATTACCTAAGAAGCAAAAACATACTCGTATATCGCTATTTCTTATATTTTACTCTATTTGACTCGAAGGGACCCAAATAAAATTATATCTAACCCAAATAATTGAATATTTAAAGACTGCTTTGTCTAAGGCAGGGGTTCTTAACCTATGGGTCGCCATGGTTTTCGGGATGGGTCGCAATAGCTTCCGAAAATAATCATTTAAATTTTTAAAAATGTGTGTCGTCTGTGGTGAAGTACTCAGCAATGAGTCACTAAAGCAGAACAAACTAAAGAGGGACCTTGAAATTAAGCATAGTGATTTAGTTACTAAAGAAGGGAGTTTCTTTGAAAGGAAAGAACAGCAGCTGAAGCGACAACGTCTCAACACTGGAAATAAGGCTGTTTATTCTGTCCAACAAGCCACTCTTGCTTCTTACCATGTTGCTTGGTTTATTGCAAAACATAAGAAACCACATTAAATTGGAGAGGATTTGGTAATACCAGCAGCAATAGACATGGTTCTCATGACCTGTGGTGATGAATACCACTGTCAAATTATACTATTTGTAAAACTTGATATGTCATTTGATATTAAAAGACAAGGGATTAAAGCCATCAAAACTAGAGGGCAGTTTAGTCTATAATTAGATGAAACAACTTATCTCAACGCATAGTCTACATATGCTATGCTGGATTTTTGTTTTGCCGTCCACTTACCACATCTACTACAGGAGAAGACATTTTTTACTGAACGAACTCATTTTTAAAAGAAGGCGGTTTGTCTTGGACTCACTAATGTCAAATCATCTGTACTGACAGTGCGCCAGCAGTGCTTGGGGCACGTCAGGGCTTCTGTGCAAGAGTAAAGGAAGTAAATCCACAGGTAAAAGTATTTAATTGTCTTCTTCATTGGGAAAATCTTGCTTCTAAGAGGCTTTCAGAGGATTTTGATAATGTTATGAAAGAGGTTGTTCAGGTCATCAATTTTATAAAAGCAAGGTGACTTAACAGGATATTTAGCCAGATGTGCTTAGAAATATGCTCTGAGCACACCCATTTGTTGTTTCATTCTGAGCTCAGGTGATTGTCTCGAGGAAATGTACTTCAAAGAGTTGTATCCCTACTCAAGAAGATTGAAATATTTGTGAGAAATGAATCATCCTTTTGACTTCCCGGTTTTCTAAAGATAAGTGAATATTGAATCAAGCCTACCTTTAAGATATATTTGTGGAACTTGGTAAGTTAAACACCTCAATGTAAGGTCACGACCACACTCTCATTGGCCTAACAAAAAAATTGACAGCATTCAAAGGAAAGTTGAAACTGCAAAAAAAGAAAATAAGATGGCTTCTTTCCCAACTTTAAACCTGCTTCTGGAAGACAAAAGCACTGAGCTAGCAGAGGTTAAAAATGTAATTAATAATTGGGCATCTACAGAAATTAAATCTCATGAGTTCGATCGCTACATTCCGGAAGTTATGGCTAAATACAATTGGGTGCGCAGTCCATTTGACATTGACATTGAAGACTCACCTGAACATTTTTCAGACATTGCTGGTCTTCAGGAAAAGCTCATTGAAGTTCAGAGTGATGAAGGTTTGGGTCACAATTTTTAAAAACAAACTGAGTCATTATGTTCATTTTGGATAAAACTGAAAAAAGAAAAACCTAATCTAAGAAACAAAGTTATGAACTTGTTATTTCGGTTTTCGACTACTTACCTATGTGAAGCTGGCTTTTCTACACTTTCTGTCATGAAAACTAAGATTAGAAACAGACTACAAAAAGAGCATGACTTGAAAAGAAGCCGTTCAAAGATACGACTGATTTGAAGACCTTTCAGCAATAGTGCAAGGTCAAGGATATCACTTTGAACAAATGTAAATAATTATTTTTGAAATTTTATTTTGTAAAGTTTGAATTTTCACTTATTACTACATATTATTTGTCACAAAATATGTTAATACTCATGCCTTTTCAATAGTGAGTAGGCCTACCTAACGTCATAATAATAAATAATTACTAACGGATTTACCGTACATTACTGTATTTAATTTATTAAATTCAATACTGGAAATATTTTCTTAATTCTATTATTACATTCTGATTACATTTTATAATTACTTATTAGAAAATATTACAACTTTATATAATAATAAATAATTACCACTCCTATTTAAATTACTAAATTAGCACTGTTAAACTTCAAAAGAGACCCATGGATCGACGAGTTGATTGTCTGTTGATTTTGGGTCTCGGCCAAACAAAGGTTTTAAGAATCCCTGGTCTGTAGCATTATACATGCCACGTTTAACCTAATTGCCGTTGACATATATGGGTCCAAGATTGAATCCTGGCAGGATGCACTGAGATTGGTTTTACTTGAACTATAAACAAATATTTAAAAAAATAGCTATTGTAAAAATTAACACAACATAGTAAACAATGATAAAGTTTTCTTTTAGTATATTTACACAGGGATTACTAATGACTGTCCGAATCTGTGGTTACGTCTAACCGTCAAGCTCTCTTAGTTTGCTTTGCCGATGACAGGCAGTTTGTGGTTCAAACCCCAGGCAGGTATATCAAGGATGAAGCTGGTTTTTTAATGGTTTCCCAATCTCACCTTGCAAATATGAGTAGATTTCCTTGAAATTTTACTATCTCTATCTCATTAGTCAGTGTATAGCCTGAACACACACTAAGATACAATGTAAAAGAAATAAAAAATAACAATTCAGGGAGTAAGAATACAAAAAGCATTTAAGATTAAATGCATCACTATTAGCCCGGACAGAGAATGCAGGACCACTATAATTTAAAAAAAGCTACGGTCACCTGATCGGCATCGCGGCTTGAGACCCAATCTTCCGAGTCAGCATGTTGGTCTAACTGTTGGCTCTCTCCCTTTAAGATAATCTGATACAAAAACTGTGTAATATTTTGATAATTATAGTACAGGAATTATCAATCTTTACAAGTAATACAGAGCAATACTGTCTGAATAACCACCACTTCAAGTTATTTGCAATCCACTTGTCATATATTTAATTTGGTTATTAATAGGCCCATAAATTGTTTGTAAAAAGTGTCTAGAATAGCAATAATCTCTTGAATGAACATTGATAGCGTAGTCAGCTATTCTATATAAATAATGGTATCTAAGTACTTATCCTGAGTGAAGACAGCAGCACGAACCATCACTTTCCCTTGTCTAAATCTGACTGACCCAAAGATAATATCCAGCGGCATGTGGCCAGAAGAAAATCGTTCAGTTCTATGACCTTCCAGAACAGGCCAGCTAACCCTAGAGTCTTCTAGTCTCAGTATGCGCCGCATGTTTTCCAAGTTTCCCTCTCTCTGCCCTGTCATTGGTTGAATCTCTCCCGCAATGTGCCAGCATGACATATCACTATATATGCACCAGTTGGGTTCTGATGTTTACAATTTATACCACATACTATTGGACTTGGGTAAGCACTGCTCTTTCGTGGCAGGCGTGCTTCGTTGCATTATTTTAAATTAACTTTTGGCCATAATTAATATTGCTAATCTTTCCAAATTTATGTTTGAGAGATATCTTATAGTAATGACATCTGATTGATTAAATGTGTAGTATAGTGTCACTACTCTTTCACACTTGACGATTTTGTCAGGTGCCTATTAATATATTAGGTGGTATGGTGTATTTCCCACGATCCAACTGTTTAGTCATCCAATCAAAAGTTGTGGCCGACTCGTTTAGCACTTGGATGTCGGGTCTGCAGTTTGGCAGGATGACTTGTAGTGGACTGTTGGGGGAGTTGACACCTTTCACACGTTTCTACTAAACAGTGGTCCAGCAGCCTCTGTGCTTGTCTTATTAACGTAATAAATCATTGATAGATAGTCAAAGTAATAATGGCGAGTAAAGATGACACAGATATATTGATTTTGTTAGTGAACTAAATACTGTTAGTAACTAAATACTGTAGAGGTGACCTGGTGGTCTAGGGGTAAGGTGTCAGACTTCTGTGCTGGGGGTCCGGGGTTCAATCCTTGGTCCCGGCACAGATTTATCTGATTGCCAAACCCTTCCTTCACCTCTGACAAGATGTGTTTTAATCACAACTTGTGAATGTGAGGAATGCCAGGCCTCCACCGTGGTTCGGATCCCATGTTAAGCTGTAGGTCCTCCATTTCATCTCACAATCACCCTACCATTACACATTAGCGTAAGTGCGTATAACCCGAACGGGTAGTAAGACACGGTGCTAATAATAATAATAATAACAACTAAATACTGTAGGCCTATTGGCCCGAATATAGTACAGCCTCACACATAGTATGAAGTTTTAACAAATATGATTGATTATTTCAGAAAACATTCTAAAGTTGAGAGTAAGGAGCGATATTTACCGTATTAGACCTATTAGATATAAGACTTTGAAATTTTTGTAAAATATATTGGTTCAAGTTACAATATTGATAAATACGATGAAAATCGTACTGTACAGCAAAAATCGTATCGGTGAAAGACCTCTTCCGATCGCACTTGTACGACAGAAATTATAAGTATATTGTGAGAGAGCTCCAAGGTTCACCTAAATATATTTACTTTAAATGTAATGAATGGGAAACCTCCATTTTGGGATTATGCCAATATTATTTAAATATAATGTACGAGAAGATTTTGGGAGTAAGCAATTTAATTTAAATTTAATATTTGAGAAACCTCCATTTTGTGAGTATTATATAAATGTAAAATATAGCAAACCTTCAATTTGGGAAAGAGCTAGTTTGTTGAACCCTTATGAAGTTTGATGATGACTACATATGTTAAAGGGTAAACCTTCTTTTTGCAAACAACTGAGTTATGGGTTGCTTTAATTTAATCATGCATTGGTAAAAGTTAGCTTTGATAAACTACCATTGTTGGGGGGACCTAGTTGAACATTACTTTTTGCCTGTTTACATGACTGGAAGTAAATGCTATTGTTGGCGATGACAGCAGGTGTTGATAGCCAGCTCTTACCTTGGCTTAATTAACCAACTTAGACTTTTTGAAAAGTTAGGACTGTTATGTATAGGAAGATTCATTCTTCTACTAATAATTTTATATCGTTATATATCTTTTTAATACATTTATTTGCGTCCTCTTTGCAGGACTTTCCACCAATTGTTAGTGAACTTATTATTGCCTTGAGTATGCCGCCAGGCGATTGATTACTCATTTCATATTTATTTGTAAACATGGCTTTGAGCTAGCATTTTACCCTAGTCACCACACTACCTGTATATATTATAAATGCAGTCAACTCAATTCTATGACCATTCACGGTTCCCTGAAAAAGGGTCGTTATTTCGAAGGGGTCCTTATTGGAATTTTAACCAATTTTGTTTCACCCCCCAACCCTCATATGCAAAAATTGCATTTTTTAGACAACACATGACAAATACCTACATATTTCTTAAAGAAGTCCATTATGGAGGCCTGCTTCTTAGCGCCAGTTTGCTCGACGAAGTCTTTCACATTATAGAACTAGAACCACGGCTCTTTGCTAGTGCCCTGGCTTTTAAGTGATCTTGAGTAGACGTCCCCGGCTTTTAAAACATCTTTCATTGTGGGGATGTCTTCAAGCTCTTCTTCCATTTCTTCCTCCCCCTCTTCATTGCTGGACTCCTGCTGCTCCCTGATTATATCTGCGTTGTCGAGGGTGCCCCAAACTGTGATGTCATCATCTGCTGATATGTACTCCTCATACGTGCAGTTTAGGGCTAATCTCTGCCACGTTTCCTCGTCGCACGGCCGATTTAAAGTCAGGGGAGCAGACGAAGGTGCTGTTGATGAACCAGGCTGCGGATTTGTGTCGGGGCCTAGCTGAGAATTGGAGTCCTCTAGCGGTGGGTCATCTGGATCTTCGGCGCTGGCAGCGGCGGGTAGCACATAGACTGCAGTCCCTTCGTTGACTGGCAGGACAAAGCGAGCGTGTCGGAAGCAGTTGGGTATTACCACCGGTCTCATTACCCTCCAACTGATGATGATTCCCTCCATGGCCCTGAACACATCCCAATTTTGACCTCTTTGCCCATGTCAAGATTCCACACCATACTCTAAACAAGCATTTTGCGGAACTTCACCTTCTCTTGCTGGATTAACCCCTGGTCCAGGGGCTGACGCATTCTGGTGGTGCTCTTTGGCAAAAACACCAGCTTGATGTTCCTTAGTTTGTCGAGAGCAGGAAGTGTGGGACAATTATCGATGAAGAGCATGACTTTTCTATTTGTGGCATCCATCTTCGAATTGAAGCCTTGAAGCCACCTTGTGAACACTCCCGAGGCCATCCATGCCTTCTTATTAAAATCATAGTCACAAGGCAGAAAATTGCCCTTGAAATCTTGGGGTTTCTTGAACTTACCGATCAAGAGGGGCTTCATCTTATCGCTGCCGTCCATGTTGAGCACAGAAGGATGGTGAGGCGCTCCTTGCTCCTCTTCACACCATTGCTCTTATCCTCTCTCACAGCAAGAGTGTGATCTGGCATGGGGTTGTAGAACATCCCCAGCCCGTCAGTGTTGTATACATCTTGAGGCTGATAGCGCCTAAGGATGTTTCGGAGCAAGGGCATCCACTCCACCAGTGTTGGGTCGACCGATGCGCTTTCACCGATGACCTTGTGTCTGGATATGCTGTGATGCACTTTGAAACGCTCTAGTCACCCATTTGAACACCTAGCTTTCTATACTCAACCTCAAGGAAAATTCATCGGCCTTCCTCTGCATCATCGGTCCGTTTATAGGCACGTTTATAACCACTCCAGCATAGCTTGCTCCAGATTTGTGTGCATTACATCCTTCAAATTTTTGGCCTTTACATTGTGGACTTCCTTCTGCACTACATTCACAATTTTTTCTCTCATTTTGAGAATCGTGAAAAGTGTTAACTTCGGGATGCCATGCCGCCGCGCAATCTCCGTCTTTGTAATCTTCTTCTCATCCATTTCCTGGATGATCTCGTATTTCTTCATGAGCGTCAAGAAGGTCCTCTTTCCGCTAAAAACTATAAGTTCGTATCAAATAAAAAAATAGCGTTGGTTGTCAAAAATCTTTCACAAAATCAAACCAAAAATGTAACCAAATTGAGAATCTAAATAACAATGGTAAAAACAAGCCTGGTGCATGATGTAGTGGCAGTCGCGCGCGGGGAAGCATTGTCTTGCTTGTGGGAGGGGGTGGACAGAGTCAAGTGCTCTTGGCTGGCTTTGATAGGGTGGTGTCTCTTCTTATACCTGACCTACCCCTGTTACTAGTAATACAGCGCTCACAAAAATAATCGCAAGTGCAACAAACACATTTTAGGGCCGATTTCCTTAATATTTTCGACCTTTTTTTCACATTTTCACAGTTACCCAAAAAAGGGTCGTTACTTCGAGAGGGACGTTATTCCTGAGGTTGTAGAATCAAGAGTTGACTATTCTTTTGGTTTCATATACTTGGAATTTTCTTTTCCCTGAATAAAACTTAAGTTGTCAAAGTATCTCCTCCTCTCTTCTATATTTGGGAACTTAGGGATCAATAAATATCTTATGAAAGAGCTAAAGAGTAGTTACAAAATTGATTGTCTAGGTCTGCTAAGTCAATACTTTGTGCTACCTGCACTACATGCGAAATGTGCATATGAAAGAAGTTTAGTAAAAATCCTTTATTTTTACGGTGTGATAAAAAAACATAATAAAAAAATTTCTGGCTTCAACACCGGGACTGGTAGGAAGTATACTAAAGTCGGTGGTCCACATGTGCATCTAACACTCATCAAGCTATCTGCTAACCTGCCTAGGTGGCTGAAGGGTCTAACACGCTAGTCTTATGTTAGACTAGACTGCAGAAGACAGGAAGATTGGGGTTCGATCTCTGTCCACTCTCCCTCCACACCAATGTGGGTGCACTTCCTTTAAATTAAACCTTCCTAATCCTTAACACATTAGTGTAATTAGTACACAGACCATGGTGTAAAGAGATTAGAGGTGAGCCCACGCGCATACTTACCCCCACCTCGCCATATTGCTGCCTGCCACTGTGACGTTACCTGGGTTGCAAGATACCCGGTTTTTCACCCATTTTTAGCTTCTCTTCAAGCAATTCAAGCGCCAATCCATTCTACACGTTTCATCAAAAAACAAATTTGTCATGCCAAATTGTGCAGTATATGGCTGCCACAATCATTCACATAAAACAAAAGGTAGTTCAATTAAATACTTCAGATTTTCACAAAGGGAAAATGTCAACGCACATTCATTTTATCTTAGATGCTTCCATGGCCAAATACTAGAATTCTGTTTTTGAGCAGATTAGGCCTACCTCTCTTGTTGAGATTCTCGGTGTTTCGGTGAAAAATATTAATTACATTTTTAGAACTATTTCCTTGTATTAGTATCTGTAATGCATGTAATTATACATGTATCTGAGCAATTAAATGAATGTGACTAAAACCAAGACAAACTTTTTCAGCTCGCAAATTCAAATTTCTGAAGATATTATAAAAATCATTGAAAAAATAAAATAGATTGAAGAAGAAAATTATCTTGTGAATACCGCAGCAGGAGATTTCTTAATGTCTAACAAAGAGTTGAGAAAAGAAAAGCAAATGTTAGTGGACAAATGAATGGAAGTTAAAAGCCAAATTACTGAAACTGCCCGATGAAAAGGTTAGAGAAATTCTGTCACGATATTTTACTTATGTGGTTTATGGACGACCCCTTATCTCCGAGCCTTTATGCTTGAAAAATAGCTGCACTCACCCAGATGACGTCGTGTGCAGTAGCGGACGAAAACAAGGAGGCAAATGAATTCCCCTCTTCTCTCTTCACATCACGACACAGACATATAACCCTAACAGGTAGTAAGACACGGTGCTAAAAAAAAGTTGTCCCCTGTTGGGAAAATTTGAGAAGCGCTGACCGATCAGAGAAAAGCACACCCAATACTAGTACTTTCCAGCAGATAAAGACACGCCCTATGCTAGTACTGTCCAGCAGATAAAGACACGCCCTCTGCTAGTACTGTCCAGCAGATAAAGACACCCTCTGCTAGTACTGTCCAGCAGATAAAGACACGCCCTCTGCTAGTACTTTCCAGCAGATAAAGACACACCCTCTGCTAGTACTGTCCAGCAGATAAAGACACGCCCTCTGCTAGTACTTTCCAGCAGATAAAGACACACCCTTGCTAGTACTTTCCAGCAGATAAAGACATACCCTATGCTAGTACTTTCCAACAGATAAAGACACAGATATACAGCTATAAAGACACGCTTCATGCAAGAGAAGCAGAGCTCATACTTGATCCCCAAAGTCCCTAAAAATGGGTATCTAAAATATTTTTAATAGTTTATGTAAATTTTAAGTTTCAAACTTTGGTTCCAGAGACAATGTTAAACTGCCTCTTCGATGACTGAGAACTTGAAACATTTTGGAAGTAAGACACAAATACAAGGAAGTAGGCCTAACAAAACCAGTTAAAGCCTGTCTTTTATCACCACATGGTAATGGTGATGTTGAGAGAGGCTTTTCAACAAGACAGACAACTACCCACTTTGATAGCCGCATGGTCTAATGCGCTTCTCTCAGTAGACTAGACTGCTGATGATGAGGAGATCAAGGTTCGATTCACGGTCGGGTGTGCTGAGGGTGATTGTTCCAAAATGGTTTTGCAATCTCCCTCCATGCAAATGTGGGTACACTTCATTTAAATAACCTTCCTAATCTCTACAACTATTAGCGTAATTAGTACCGGTACATAAGCGTATAATTCGAACTGGTAGTAAGGCGCAGTTCTAAAAAAAAAAAACTGCTCAGAAACCATGATTGAATGTGACAGACACCTTGAAGTTTCATACCAATAAACCTGCTTGTGCTCCAATTATAAACAAGCTCATTGCTTATGGAAGAAATGCAATAAGTAAGTATTGTCAGTAATTAGAGGAAACCAAGCTGAGAGAAAGAGAAAGGGCAAAGGGAGAAACTTTAAGATTAGAAAATAAATAAAAGAAAGAATCTTTGGATTATATCAATTATATTAAGACAAATTTTGTAATGGGAAAAAAAAATCCAGAAGAAAGAGTGCAGCTGACAAACTCCTTGAACAAACAACATTGGCACTGAAATAAAAAAGCTTTGAACTACTGCAGGTAGCTCATGGGCTATTGAGAGGATATAAAGTTTTAAAACCAAAGAGAACAAGGCCAATAAAGAAACATACATACAAGCAAAAACACTGGAAAAAAAAAGCATCTTCTCTAATAATTTCATTTATTGAAATGTGTGCCAAGAAAGAAATGTAAAGTAGTAAAGTTACCAATTAACTGTTTAGTAAAGTTAATTTGATATGTAATATTTAAGGTACATATTAAAAATAAATGATAACGAGTAGAGGTGTAAAGATACACTGTAGGATATATCTTTGTATTTTGACTATATACAAACTAGCCATATCCTATCCAAGGTCAAATCAAAACCCCTTATTTTTGGTCATTTAATATGACGCAAAAAAATTCATTACTTTTGAATATATGAGATTTTAAAAGGTAACATTCTTAATTTATTTAATAACATTTTAATACATTATCAAGATCCACCATGAAAAAAAAGCAGAATAAAGGCATGTTTTTCACTTTGGTGGTTGAACGGTCTATTCTAGGGCATCACAATCACAATAGACTAATAAATTATTGGGTGTTGTCATAGAAAAGATGGTGTTTCATGTGAAAAATACTGTCTCATAAAAAAAGCATGACATACTTAGCTGGACTCATTCCAACTCAAACTGATATATTGAACTCACTCTGATTTGTGGACGATTATTATTTTTACTAGCACCGCGTCTTGCTACCCATTCGGATTATATGCACTTATGCTAATGTATAATGGTAGGGTGATTGTGAGATGAAATGGAGGACCTACAGTTAAACGTGGGATCCGAACCACGGTGGAGGGCTGGCATTTCACACATTCACAAGTTGTGATTAATACACGTCTTGTCAGAGGTGAAGGAAGGGTTTGGCAATCAGATANTGGCATTTCACACATTCACAAGTTGTGATTAATACACGTCTTGTCAGAGGTGAAGGAAGGGTTTGGAAATCAGATAAATCTGTACCGGGACCGAGGATTGAACCCCTGGTCCCTAACACAGAAGTCTGTCACCTTACAGCCAGACCGCCAGGTCACTCATTTGTGGATGAACTAAAACTGGACTACTTGTCACACAAAATCAATTTATGGTATAGCTGCTCTAGTAATAGGGAATGGCCATTGGATGGGTAGGCAGAGCTTGAAGGTTTACAGCACTGGTCGCCGACCTTTATGTTACCAAGGGTGCATCTGAATGTATCAACTTTTTACATACAGGTAGGTTAAAAGACAATTTATTTTGTTAATACATTATTTCACACTATCTTACAAATAAAAAAAAGTATGTGATTTTTAATGTAATGGTTGGAAGGAACTGCATTTTACTGATTATCTTTTAAAAGTCCGGATCATAATGTGACTGCAGTTCTAAACAGTCCCTTGGATTGGCATCTAAAAGGTGAGATCTATATTTTGTATTCACAATTTTCACAATGAAAGAATACTGATTTGCAAAGAAAAGATGATCCAAAATGTGATTTAATCTTCATCGCTAAGATATTCAACATAGGAGATTTTGTCTGTATGGAAAGCCTCAGAAGGATAAGTGGTTCTGCAGTTCCGAAATCTCCGATGCCAGTCATTTAACATTTGTTTCCTACATTTTATTAATATAGCTGGCAATTATCCACAATATTAAATGGATCTTTGAAAAATATTTCATTGGCTCAATTTCACAAAATTTTGCAAATCTTTGATTGAAAACATCGCCCACCTTTTCTATATTTCCACCATATAATTTGTTTTCAAACTAACCATTTCTTGCATTTATTCTTGAAATGTTTGGAAAATGTGTCGATACATTTTATCTATATTTTTTTATTTTCAAAGGAAGCTAAATTTCAGACGGGTGGTACTATGAAGGACAGCGTCTAGCAGACATGTACCAGAGGAATTGTGTTGTGCTAGAGTGACATAAGTGATAATGATCAAATGGAATATTGGGAACTACTGCACCTACACTTAAATTTCTTAACCAATAGGTTTGTGCTTTAATGTTGTTTTTCAGAGGTATTTTATCATAAAGTTATAATTTAGTAAACACTGTTATTTTATTAAATACTCTAGTATAAGCCTGTCATCGACAAGCAAACTAAATTTAAATAACCAGAATGCAACTTATATGTTTAGTAAAAGCTGAAATGAGCAAACCCCTTGCTCACTCTCAAAGGATTTTTTGAAAGAAAACAAAAGTTGAAAATAAATAGAACTGGCACGGCACAGACTTTCTTTCTCCTTTATTTAAAAATGGAGCCATATACTTAAAACTCTTAAGATATGTGAAATGAAGTAATAGAAATTGTTGTATAAACACGATGGAAAAATAGAGCATCACATTTCACCAAATAGCATGAATGAAATAATATACACTCTAACAGAAACTCTGAGAAAAGAGGAACATCTTTGTCCACCAAAGAGCATAGCAATCAATTCACCCTTTTCTAAGTACTTCAACCAAAAATATATAAATTTGCTAATATTTAGGTATTGCTTTATAATTAAGCTCATGGTACATTTATTCACTTGTATAACACTTAAGACACAAGATCTCATGGATAAGGTTAAACTGGCATAGGGATAAACTCTTAGATCAAATAATAAATCAATATTTTTAAAAGGTCACTCACTATATTTATCTTATATTTGTCAAAAGTGACAACTGCACAACACTTGGATCAGTATAATCACATTAAATTGGACCTAGTGATTTTCTGAGCTTCCAGCTAAGTTTCTATGATGACCTGATATGGTCCTATATGATACCTTCACAAGTGACCTATCTTACATCTATTTCCTGAAATATAGAATTTGAAAGAAGTGTCCACCATTATTAAAAATGCCACCACCATGCCCTTACAAGTTTTAGAACAATTTTTCTATCCCCCTTTAAATAGCTACTGTTCCTCCATGTTGTATCTAATCCAAGGGCATTTACTATTATTTTCTCATGCAAACATTGTTATATCTATTTACGATTCTTGGCTTGATTAGTTTTTATAAACCATCAAGACATATTTTAAAATAAATTGTGTTATATACGGAAGAAGGTACAGGAAAGATTAAAGAAACATATAAAAGAGAACTAACATTAGAGAGTTATAAAGTAAATTGCAATAGGCTCCATCAATAGTTGGCTACATGGTGGTAATTTTATATTTTATTTTATGTTTAAAAATTTAAAATACAAGGAAGCGTGAAATTTATCTTATAAAACCATACTCTTATTTTTATTTTAGTTTATATGCTACTCACTTTACAGAAACTAATATCATTTTCAAGCACAATTCCAGGACATTTCCAGAGCATTTCACAGATTTTCAAGGACAACATTTGGATGTTAATCAACTGTTGCAATAGCTAAATAAGCAAGCACTGTATCTGTAGGAAAATATTTAATGCATGTACATCCTATATTAATTAATTAAAAATATAGTTTCACAACTCCTTTAAATCTCCAAAATTCCACACAATTTTTTACATTACTGAATATTTAGTTTTTGGTTTTCACGGTTGGATATTACAACTTAGTTTGCAAAATCAAAGTTCAACCTAACTTAATAAACTTTTGTTAAAAGTTTTTTTGACAGTTTTCTCCGATTTCTTCTTTCAACTTTGTAACTTCGGCTGCTGATTCAGATGATTTTTTCCTGAACGTGTTTGACTTTGAAAGAAGAGTAAAATTATTCCTTTTCTCAGCAGGTATTGCCATTGCAATAGTTTCTTTGTTCATTATATCAATTGATTTCTCAACCTGTGACTTCTTTAACTCGTGAACAGTCTCTAGCATTTGTGACCTCTTTCTAGTGTTTTCCTCTTCTGATTTTGTTTTTCTTTGATCATCTAAATACTGTTGATAACACATTCTAGATAAGCTAGCATTTGCCAAAATTTCTATGCTGAAAACAACAGCACTTATATCGTTTTCTCTAAATTCATCATACACAATCCTCATTGCTACTAGAGTGTTTTCTTTTATATTTTCCACAACCATTTCTTTATTGACAGAGAAGCGATGCTCCACAGATGCTTGACCTTGAGACAGAGTCAAGATAAGTTTGATAACTTTCCACAAATCTCCATACTGTTTGTTGTCAAGGAAATACTTTTCAAAAAAATGAATCTGGCTTTTGGGTGTTCCTTTCAAAGTCTTTAAATATTGAATGATTTGGTGACACTTCTTTGATAAACAACTTGAACTGTAGTAACGCGCTGCATCGCACACACCTGAGATGCTCGCTTTTCTATTTTCAAGCTGTTGAAGCAATCTTGTAAATGTCTCACTTTGATTACATGGCATTGATCTAGGGTCAAGGCATTTGGAAAATCTCACCACAGGATATTTCAAAGGATTTTTGTTTGGAACTTTGTTTTTACTAATAATTCCAATAACTCAAGGCACTCACATTTGAAGATCAAAACATTTTTTTCTCTGACTTTTTTCTTTAACACAACTATTCAATATTTGACTTGCTTCAAAACAAGTTTCAATACTTTTTGTAAACATAATATTATCCTTGTTATTGGAATCAACTGCACACATTTTGACATGATTGTTTGCCCTATCTATAACCTCCTTCTTTATGAAAAGTGACATAAGCCCATACAACATTTCTTTTGTTTCAGAAGCTTGAAAAGGAATCATAGGTTAATCAGTCTGGTAGCACTTGAGATATGGTTGTATTTGTTTTCCAATAAAAGAAAAGAAAGACAGTTTGGCAATCAAAAGTGAATCTTTAGTAGTTTCCTTAACAGTCTGAAAATACTGTGCACATACAGTAGATTTAGGCTTATCTTTGTAAGAATCAACAAATGCTACTATTTGTGGCAAAATAGTAATAGCTTGTTCAGAAACTATAACATCCTCCACCTACCTTGTGGCACAACACGTTAATGATAACATCTGGGTTTTATTATTTTGTAAGAAGTCACTTCTTCTTGCAGGTGAATCTTTGAATATTTGCCACAAACATCGCAAAATATTTGCAATATTCCAACCTGTCTCCTCTACTGCAACTTGAAAATCTCTATGTACAGTGTGCCCACTATATGTACCAATATCAATGACTATTGGATATTCTGGATATTAGTCTTTCCTTTGGGTAAGATAATCCTCATATACTTTGAAATTTATGTTAGGCTCATCCATTCCGATCTGCGCAAGATTCATTAACTCCCATTCCATTTTGTAAAGCTTTCATTATATCGTCAGCTCTAGCATGTCCAAGAAATTTTGAACCAAAATACCTGGTGCATACAAGCTGAGAGCGTTTGTCCCAGAATCTAATTGCAAAATCCAATTGGTCTTGTTGGAGAAATTCACAACACTCCCATCAAAACATATCTCAAAGTATTTTGACTGAGGAACACTTTGAATAAGCCTCTCCTTAACGTGAGGCAATACCAAAACACTACAAATAAGCACTTTTGTCTGCTGCAATATCTGGGAACATGGCAGCTAATAGTTTGTTGTCGTTGCAATAATTAAATGACGTATGTTAAAAATTACAACATAGAGTCCACAAAACGCCTTCATTGCAGATTCTGCAAGAACACGATTCAATAAACAAATAGGTTTAGCTTTTGACACAACATGATTCAATAAAAGAATAGGCTTAGCTTTTGACACATCAGGAATGAAAGACTCAGGTTCATTGTGAATGCTATTTTGAGGTGAATTTATAATTGTTTATTCCTTCTCAATGAATGAATTTGACATTTTGAAATACTCTCCAAGTGGTTTAGTTGTATTTAATACTTCATTTAACTTAACAGGCTCTCCAGATTGCATATGGCTCTGTAAGGCTGATACCCCCATATTAGCAATGCCAACATAATTTATACACTGTTAAAAAACACTATAATCTGTTTTATACTCTTCTACCTACTGTTTATATTTTGCGACTGATAACCACTCTATTTTAAAACTACACTTCCTTGAGACAGAACTCATATTTAATAGTATATTTAAATCACACATTTATAACATCATACCTGTAACAAAAAAAAACACAAAAAGGAGAAAATATTAAGTTGTGGCATTTTTTATAAAGCGGAAGGCCGCCGCTGTAGCTAACACATTAATTAGAACATACCACAAATGAAAACATTACATGTGATGGAATTTTTTTTTTTTATCAAAAATACAAAATTTGTCCCTTTAGGAACAAAGGCTTAACTCGCCTGCATGTGTTGGGTGAACTTACTTCAAACAGTTTGAAAGCTAACCCAATACATATAGGAAAGGGGCCACCCTTCTGCCAAACCACCCTCTTGTTGTACGAGCAGTCAGATAGAAATATTGTGAAAAATTAATAACATACTTTTCAGATAGTTGTCAGATGTTTTAAATTAATGCATCCATTTGTGAAAAATATGTCTACCGACAAAGTTTTCTTTTCGTAGTGGAACTTGTGGCTATCATGAGAAGTTTAACCAATTGGCGGAAAGAATTCAAACCACCATTCCGACAGCTGATGTGTCTGGAAAGGAAGGACGTAGAGGTATGTTGAAGTAATTAAGTTAGGTTTAGTCTGTTTGAAATCTAAACAAATTGAAGGGATACCAGAGAAGAATTTACTATCTTGTTCAATACATTTTTATTAAAGCTTCAAACTGGAATTCACTTAATCCCAACCACTTTCAATAGCAAAATAGCGCTGTTGGCAACAACAAAACCTACAACTTTGTAAAATTGGTCGAATTATGCATTTAAACCTTGTGTAGTGATTTTCGTGTGAATATTTAGCTAGTTTATACACTTTGATCTTGATAAACACATTGGCTTCCAACAGGACTTGATTTATATTGTATTCGTTGTATCACAATTTTGAGACCAGGGATTTCTTAATTATTTTTAAAATCACACTAGAGCATGGACATAAAATGTTTGGTAAGTTTGCATGAATTTTTTAAAGTACTATCATCCAAAATCATCATATTTAAAAAAAATTTAAATAAGTTATTTGAAAAAATAAAAATACCAATAATTTTGAGGAGAAAATACTTCAATTGATTTTGACCAAATTAGATAGAAAGTACAGTGGTTTCCAAACTTGGTCTGGTAGAACTACACATTAACCTGAGACAATTGGTCACACCCCATGTCCAAACCCAAAAACAAATTACACATTAAAAATAACGTTTGTCTATTAGTTGTCAAATCTTTTAACAACTCTGTTGTTGTGTTGAAATTATGGTTAAACAATGCTCATTTTACTGCATTTCATTTGATGACGACCCAGATGGATATTGTTTCTCGATTCTGGAATGAAAATGGAATTCATGCAAGATATTTAATATCTTGCTTTTTAGGTCATGCAACAGCTCAAGATATATTCATGGACTTTATATCTGCACTAAAAGAAGAGGGTTTGAATCTTAATAAAATGCTTCGAGTTTCAATGGATGGGGCAAATGGAAACCTGAAATATTTTAAACTATTTCAAAAGTTACTTGAAGGAATATTCTCCACATGATCCTGACCTGATTTGTTGGAATTCGGAACTTGTTCTTTACACATTGACCATGGTGCTTACAAAACTGCGCATGCTAATTCTAGTTAAGCTATTAACCAATATGTGTGTTCACAAAATTATTTATTCAAACATTTTCCAACAAGACTTGCAGACTACCAAAAAATAACAGGATCATCTCATTTCCCAATGATCTATTAGATGGGTAGAGAACTCAAAGGTGTTAGTGAGAGAGCAATGTCAATACTGCCTTGTATTTAAAAAAATATGCTTACTCTTCTAACAAGAATTCTCCAAAATTTGATAGTTTTCAAAATTAAGCAACTTTGTGAGAAATAAACATTATACAGCAAAATTGCAGTTTTTGTCAGGAGTCTTTTGCTCTGAGCAAGGACAACACCACAGGCTATGCTGAGAACATTTGTTTACGAGTCTTGGCTCACTATTAGTGTCGTCATCTGCATGTGCGCATACCCACATTCATGGACTGTAATAATGTGCACACAACCTCCAACAGATTGTGTCCTTGCCTTGCTGGATGTTTGCTACCTTGGAAGATCGCCATGAAGTGTCGTGTGCTATTTTAATTTATATAGTCTTGTTTAGTAAATTGTTACTTTGTTCATTCGGACATTCACGTCAACGATATTCTTCATAACCTTTATAACAAGCTATGGGCCTAGCTGCGCGAACAAAATAAGTACAAGCTACGAATTAAAAATCGAACTGTGACTCACAGATCATAGCGTGTGTGAAACCGCCATTAACCACAATGAACACGAACACCGAAGAATTGAATGGCTCAACAAACAAAACTACGACACGTGGAAACTGCAAATGCAGGCCGTGCTAGTGAAAAACGACACGTGGGAATTTGTTATCGGCACAAATGTGAAACCGAAACTGGGTGATAACAACAAAAATGCCGACAAGGTGCTAGAATGGGAAAGAACCGATCAGAATGCAAGATCTCAAGATCGAAGGCAAGATCTCAAAGATCGGACATAATCTTTCAATATCTCCAAACAAGCTTAAACAGGCAAAAAACTGTGCCATGTGGATGAGGTTGCGAGTAATTGATCAGTCACAAGGTCCGGCCCGGAAAGCAACACTTTTGAAAAGATTGACTTTACACAAGATGGTGGACAGCATACGCGACCACCTGAACTAATTCTACAAGCTAAGTGACATGAACAAGGACATACGTCCAGATCAGTTGGCCATTATGTTGCTGTATAGTTTACCTTCAACATTCGAAAATTTGAGGTGTGCGATCGAGTCGCGTGACGAGCTACCAACGCCGGGGGCCTACTCGCCAAGATCATTGAAGAAAACCATGCTCGAAAAAATAACACGCGCATCAAAACGTCAGACGCCATGTTCATAAACAGAAGTGGTGAACAAAATTATCCAAAAAAGAAACTGGTCAAAAACAAAAGTCATTTCAAATTGCAAAAATCCAGAGATAAAGTGCAATGTTACACTTGCTAAAAGCCGGGACACAAAAAGTCTGAATGTTGGTACTGAATTTTAATTTTTTTATAAGTAACGGATTTAAATTTATTATAAAAAACATAATGAGAAAGAGGATTACATATGGTAAACAAGATAAAGCTCTGGAAGCTTGATGATAATCTTGTTCAGTTATAAATGTCAAAGACATTTGATCGGACAACCGGGTATTGATACAAACTAAAGGAAAACCGTCAAGGTTAGATACAACATATGGTAGTTTGCTTTAATAACTCCAGAAACATGGATACCGGTTCTAGCTAGTGCGATGAAGTGTCTAACACCACACAACTACGGTAAACAGGGGAGTTGAGTTCAAAGAATACATTCAAGACAATATAGCTGGGATAGCGTCGAACTAAGATCGGTAAGTTCTGAATATGAGAAATAGTAAAAACAATTGCCTAACTAAAGATCCTATATTTTTGGAGTTACTAAAACGAATACTATTCGAGCTAGGTCGCTTGTTTTAAGCCTCAAGGAGAGTCATATATAACCTCGAGATGTAATATCCTATAGGAGGACCTTCTATTTTTCAAATCATAGAAGGCTAAAAACCAGGCAGCTACACGGAATTATACTATGGCCAGTCCTTTCCTCATAAGTACTGCAAAAGCACTCAATAGTATATTTATACGATTACCCACACTCGGGGGTATACATGAATACTAGTAGACGCTATCCTAAAATACTTAGATCATTAAGGCGCCAAAAGGGGCCGGAAGAAAGTACTATCCACGCGGGCCACTACTTAAAACTAGCAGTGTTCCCGCAAGTTGCGCACCGCAAATAGTTACACAACAGGTGTCAACAAGACTGCATACAGTCAGTGACCTAACTAGTTCCTGGAAAACGTGTTAGATGACCTGCTTGTAGCCTCACAGAAATTAAAAGGTGAACATGCCGTTTAGGGTGTCATGAAATATTACCATGTACTCAGAAAAGAAAAATGGATTTATGAGTTAGGGTCAACTTGAACACCTGGACCTACACTTATATAGAGCATATAGCCCCCGTACTTGATCTATGTCTGATGGACATAAACAACATAGTCACTCTGAATAAAGATGACATTCAAAACAACAAATTATGTCTGAAGGACATACAAAATAATGTTAGTCATTCTGACTAAAGAAAACATTCTAGTAAAACTAGTTATGTCTGATGGACATACAAAATAAGCTAACAATATATCACAACAGGCCATGTCAGAGGGACATAGCAATCTACGTCAAACATTTGGCTTAATACTCATGGAACCAGAAGAGGCTTCCTCTGCGTGGCGGCGGTAAGGCCGTCGCCTGACACATTGATGACCACCAGTACTCTTTGTCTGTGAAGATTGGTGCAGAAGTTCTTCCTTCGATTTATTACAAAGAAATGCCATTAAGTGAGTCCCGGGTGCTTCGTAATATACAGCTACGAAATTACGTCAGAACAATAATTCCACCAGGAAATCCAAGAAGAGGAAATGGGGGAGGGGGGTTTGGAGAGTGGGGAAGAGTTGCCAGGAAAGTCCGCTGGTGCAGTGGCGCTCTTTGAAGGAGCGTTGAGTTGGGGAAACCGTCGGTCCTTTCTAACCACGTGTTTTCAACGAGCCAGCGCTCCCGGAACAGCTCGTCAGGGCATGGTGTTTGTATCAGGCAACATCCATCCAGGGTGAGTCAATATCTGCTACATTTTAAAGGAATAGATTAGTTCTAATTCTCTTGCTTTGAAGTATTTATAGAATACTTGATTGTAGATGTCATTTTGTGTAAAGGACATGCTACAGTACAATGGCAAAAACAAAACAACATCGGAAACTAGAAACGTGTGTTTTCATTCCGCCGAGACATCAGCGCAGAACCATAGATGATGTCTCGATAGTGCCACAATTTGAGCAATTTCTGCGAAATCAGTGTCGAGAAGTGTGGTACATTAAATCTCGCAAACATCTTGTTGATGTAAATTATCGTAAAAGGAATGTTATTGTTTACCACCACTGTATCGGACAACAAGAAAAACGTCACGGTGACCGATGCATCACACGTGCCAGATCTGAAGACTAACCTCTTATCTGTCAGTAAGATTACCGTCAGGCTTTATGGTTGTTCTTAAAGAAAGAAAAATGCGCGGAAGTAGTGAACTTGAACGGGCAAGTTGAACTACATGCTGACAGAATTGGGGATCTATATTACATGCGCCAGTTTGAAGAAAACGCTTGTACCACATCGCCCCCTCAAAAACAAGTTAAGAGTTCGGCTCAAATTATTACACAGCCGACTTGGACAAGCGAACACGAGATACATCATAGACGCTGTACGCAAAGAGGTCGTGACTGGAGTGCAACTCACACAAACAACTTAACCAGACTGTGATGTATGTTCAAAGGGAAAAATGTTGAGGACAGCGTTTCCCAAGAGGTCTGAACGAAAATCACAATTATTGGAGCTCATCCACACAGACACATGTGGGCCGATGAGGATCAAGTTCTCTAGGAGGTGCAAAGTACTACGTTGAGTTTATTGATGACTCCACGAGATGGTGTGAAGTCAGGTTCCTGAAGTCAAAGGCTGAGGTTTTCAACGCAATGGGGGAGTAATTAGCCCTCGGAGTACATAGCCCTCGTAGAAAATCAGCAGGTCAAAAAGGTAAAGTGCTTACAATCTGATAATGGTCGCGAGTACACAGGCTTAGAGTTTGATCAATACTTGAAGAAGCAAGGGATTACCCGAAGACTGAATGTTCCTCATAATCCGGAATATAATAGTGTAGCTGAAAGGAAAAACCGTACACTTCTCGATGCAGCCAGATGTTTGTTGATGAAGTCCAAATTCCCAAATTCATTTTGGGCTGGGCAATCAACACTACCTACGAAACTGCTTATCCACCAAAAGCTTAAACGGTCTCACACCATTTGAGGCATGGACCGGTAAATCACCCAATATCTCACACTTGAGAGTACTTTGCAGTCGTGTTTTTTACCTCGATCGAGAACCCGGCAAGGGCAAGCTCGAGCAGCGGAGTCAGGAGGGAATTTTCCTTGGATACTCGGAGGAATCCAAAGCCTTCCGCATTTGGTCGTCGGAAAAGAGGAAGGTAATTATTAGTCGTGATGTAAAATTTATAGAAGACAAGCTCAAGGACACCGATGATGCTGATGTTGACGGATCAAAAACTCCAACAGACTACTCAAAGCATGATCAACATCACGTGGACCTTGAACAAAATCCTTCACGCGAGGAAGAAAATCTGACATCGGTCTCGGACGATTTGGAGCAAAAACAAGACTTTCGTGGCTTCGGTCCTGCTGTACCTGTCAACGCTGTGGATGTTGAACACGACATTCCTTGTGAAGTGGATGACGTCAACGACATAATTGAAGATCAAACTCCACACCAGCCAAGGTTGACCAAGGGTTGTAAGGACAGGCTCGAGGGGAAAGCCAAGGAAGATTTATCACCCCGGTGTCCTTGAACAAACTGAAATCGTCAAGGAGGTCGAGCAAACATTCATCTCTGAAGTGCCGATGAATCAAGCAATGATGGGTCCTAATGCTTCAGAATGGTTCCAAGCTATCGTAAATGAGATGAAGTCAGTTCTAAAAAATAATACATGGAAGCTTGTTGATCAACCTGAACAAGGAATAGTTATCGGGTGCCGCATGGTATTGCATAACAAATCAAAACCCGATGGAACGATTGAGAAGAAGAAGGCAAGGTTGGTAGCACAAGGATTCAACCAACGACCTGGCATTCATTTTTTAGAGACTTTTGCACTCATGGCACAAATCTGATCCATTCGCCTCATGTTATCACTGGCAGCACGATTTGGCATGAGGGTCAGACAATTTGACGTCACTACAGCCTACTTAAATCGCGAACTTGAAGAAGAAATCCATATGGAGAGTCCGAAAAATTATGAGAAGGTATTACAGAGTATCATAAACTCTGAGGGTAATAGATCGACCGGCAACAAGGCCAGGATCATGTTGAACAAATTCAGCAAAGGTAATAAAGTGTGCCTTTTGAAGAATTCGCTTTATGGATTGCACCAAGCGGGCAGGAGTTGGTACAACAATCTGGATCAAACCCTTGAGAAACTTGGCGCCACTCCCACAAAATCTGATCCATGCTTATTCCAAATTGGTTTAGGGGAAGATGCGACATATGTATATGATATTCTAATTGCGTCTAAAAATTCAAAAACAATTGCTGACCTAGGATTGAAGCTGGGTAAGCATTTTGAGATAAAGGATCTTGGTTATGCGAAGTGTTGTTTGGGCATTGAGATTGACCAAGGTGATGGGTACATCTCTTTACGGCAGTGAGATTATGTACAGGAACTTCTTGCTCATTTTAACATGACCAACTGACTGTAAACCAGCAAGTACTCCTATCGACCCATGTGCAAAACTGAAGGGAAGTCGGGGACCAAATGAAGACGAGAAGCTCCCTTATCGTGAACTGGTAGGAGCTCTTTCTTACCTGTCCCCATCAACCTGGCCTGACATTGCTTTTGCTGTCAGCTACCTGGGTCAACTCAACATTTTTTATGGGGCAAGTCATTGGAAGACAGCCAAGCGAGTTCTCAGGTACCTGAAGGGGTCATCTGATGTCAGACTAACCTACATGACAGATCCTTAAAAATTGAAAGGGTTTGTAGACGCCGATTGGGCTAATTGCGCTGAGGATACAGGCTATCTATTCATGTCCAACGGAAGCCTGATTTCTTGGGACTCTAGGAAATGGTGGCTCTGTCCAGCACAGAAGCAGAGTATATGGCCTTATCAGAATCTGTGAAAGAGGCCATTTATATCCATCGTTTTATCCGTGAGTTGGGCCTTGACGAATTGGCAAATCTAGCAATCTATTGTGACAACCAAAGCTCGCTTAGACTGGCTGAGAACCAATATTTCACTCCAAGAGCAAACACATTGACATCCGCTACCATTTTGTCAGGGACACGCTGCAGGACAAGTCTTTCATTGTGAGTCACACATCGACTGAGCATCAAGTAGCTGATTTTCTGACCAAGGCTTTGCCAAGATCAAAGCATACTTGGTGCACAAAATCTGCTGGGATGGCTGCCATGACATAGGGATGTTATTTCTTCTTGTGATCCTTGACTCGAGGGGAAGTGTCAGGAGTCCTTTGCTCTGAGCAAGGACAACACCACAGGCTATGCTGAGAACATTTGTTTACGAGTCTCGGCTCACAATTAGTGTCGTCATCTGCACATGTGCATACCCACATTAATGGATGGTACAAATATGCATACAACCTCCTACCGATTGTGTCCTTGCCTTGCTGGATGCCCGTTACTTTGTGAAGATCGCCATGTAGTGTCGTGTGCTGTTTTCATTTATATTCTATTGTTTAGTAAAGTGCTACTTTGTTCATTCGGACATTCACGTCTACGATATTCTTCATAACCTTTATAACAATTTTCTTTTCCAAAGAACAGGGCTAAAGAAAGACCCTCAATACATCCAACTTTGCAGTATAATAGATTACGCTATAGCCGAGGAGTGGTGTAATTCTAGAAAGTCCACTTTCCTTTGTTGTATTATTTTGTTAATGAAATTATTGAGTACCTTAATTCAATCTTCACCTGACTATTTCAGTAAATCTGCTGCCATTTCATCACCACCTCTAATTTTTCTTCTTGTCATATTCTTTATGGCCTTTTCTACCTCATTCTTCAGTATATTATGCCCTTTTTCACTGTCCTTGATTTCTTCTTCTAATTCCATATAATCTTTCCTATTGTCCTTATCTTACAGTTCCTGTTTTAAGTTTTATATCTACACTAATGGCTGATAAGGATGGGGGAATTTGTGTGGAGAGAGAGAGTGGGAAATCATTTAGGAGAAAAACCTGTCGGAACATCTGTCCTCCCCCTCAGCAGCAATTCAGTTTATTACAAATGAGACACCCATTGATGTAGGTTATTATTTGCTAGTACTAAAGGCAAACTAATTTGCCACAAAACCTATATTTTTATGATCAGTGACGGCCTTAAGGATGCGTGACCTGTGTGGACACACATGGCTCCAGACTGGAGGTGACACACTTATACTCACTTAAGAATGCATCTGAGCCCCGTCATAGCGTGTGATTCAATTAATAATTAATTCCTGTATTATAGTTGCTAAAGCTCCGAAATTCTTGTGATTTACGTTCTTGCAATCGTTAAGTTACAATAATATTGATATATATATATCACTGTATCAGGGGAGGTGAAACTGTTAGTCGGTTCTAGCTTTTTCATAGCTTATGATTTGATAAATAATGTGTTATTATGACTGTTATAGTTGTTTAAACTAGTTAGTTAGTTTGACAATTTTGAAATCAGCGTGTGACGATAATAGTGCTATCTTAATAAAATTATTTGGATTATTTGTACTTATTTTTCACTGAATTGTATGTGTGATGTGTAAACATAGGCCTAACCTTTTTGTTAGATGTTTCACCAATAGGTCGAGCACAGATATTTTCATTTTGAGTGTCATACACCATGACAGGCGTATTCATGATGACCATCTTCTGACGTGATGTCATAACTGTAAGCATGGAACTGCATGTCATAACCCCTATGCCGTGTATGACAACGTGTAAACTTTGAAGGGCGCTAGTGTGTGAATAGTGTGTGTTGGCAACAATGATAGCTGATTTAGCTATGTATATTATAGGGTTGGTAGCACCATGAAGTAGTTGGAACACCAATCAAAATACATATTATCTTGCCGCGAGTTTCAAAACATCGCCATATGAGTCACAATGAACTTGATGAACGTAAATAATATATTAGAAACAACTTATTTAATTAATATTTACAATTAGTTTTCAAGTCCATCTCTCCTTTCCTGGTGGTATTCCAGAAAACAATCAATTCTGCAGAGGGGCAAGTCATGCAATTGTGAATTACAAGGCATTCAATGTCTGAGCTGTGCCAGTAATCAGATGTTTCTGGCAAATCAAAGACACCCATAAAAACCAATACTCCTCTGTAGGCCATCATTTCTTCCTCAGTAGTTTCATACCACTCTTGATCCACTTTACCTATTTTTTGTTGCCTAAACTTGGAATATTTATTTGTATTTTCGACAAAGTGCTGAAAAATGTTATTACCTAACACTAGTTTAATATAACAGAGTTCATTGGAACCTACAGGTAAGTCATGCACAGGACCAGTATTGCACACATATTCATTTCAAATTGTAGCCTGTCAGTAAATGTCAACAAAGGTGGTTGTAAACACCTTACAGCAGCAGCTCAATCACTGTCCCCGTTTAAATTGTTTTCCAGATCACCATCACTTATATCAAATAATTCAGGATCTTCATTATCATATTAAGTTGTCAAATGAGTGTCTTAGACAAAATTAATTCCAATAACTTATAGTGAAAACATTTAAAGTAGCACCTTTAGTGAAAAACAATAAAATAAATTGAAATGTATCATATATTGAAATGAGAAACTTAGATAATCCATCCCACATTAGTTTGAAACATGTTACATTTTGCTAGCCAAGATATTTATGTTTGGTTCATAACTTGACTTCAACCGCACACAATCTATGCACTTAAGAAAGAGCCAAAATTATTTCTAACTGTTAACTTCACAAAGTTCATTGTGACATGGCTGTTAAAATATTATTAACACTAAGAAATTACATCACGTTGGGAAAAGTTTTATTAATTTTTTTTTCATGTCGGTGTGCCACCCAAATAGTGTCCGCGTGCCACAAAAGTACACCCTTTTCCCCCCTTTCCGGCCACAACCCAACCTAAAATGAGGCAGTATGTTTTATGACATTGGCAATATATGGGTTCCTATCCTATTTATTATCATTTTATCTTTAATATTATGTGCTATCCAAAATAGATTTCACCTACAGATATTTCATTAGTTCCATGTTTATAATATATATGTGGGTTTGATCATAGCTTCACTTAAGTCAAATTTTTAATTTTAACTGGGCCTATTGAAAATTTTACCTAAAATTACTTAACATATTTTATTCTAAGGAAAGTACATGTTCCAACGCAGTGCCAATAGTCTAGGAGCCTAACCTATTAAACATTGTTTCATACTTACATCCACTTTAATTTTGCCTAGGATATTATATTCCCACAAAATTCTGCATAAAGTTTTGTTTAATCTGTTCACAGAATTGTTTCTTACCACCGATTGAGGCCAACCACAACTTGCACTAGCCTAATTGTCTTATAAAAAATCTATTGAATGAGATGACAGTGATCAAATATAGGCTAAGACATATTAGCTTAGAAATTGTACACAAATATCTAACAGGAAATTTAACTTGTAAAACTTGTTGTGCATAAATGTGTAATACACCTTAATAAGAATATACCAGGAGGCCTATATTGAACATTTATATAACTATTAAACATTAAAAGTTTTTGTCAAAGCTTTGTAGTTGTTGAAGATGGGTAATATTGTTTCATTTGTCTTTACTTTAAATATATGCATTTAAAACTGTTTGGACTGTAAAAGAATGATAATAAAATGCTGATTATTTTTGGTTTTTGTGGTATTAAATAGTTTTGAATTAATTAGTACTCCATAATGTTCCGCGAAATGTTGTTCAAAACTGCATAAACAGCTGTTGATAAGAAAATTTGAGGAACTTTTCCAAATTAATACATCCATTCACTTTTCGTGGCTCCTAGGAAGCAATTCACACAATTTCTTGTTTGACAATGATAAATTGTGTTGTAGCATTTGGCTTCAAGCATAGAAGAGTCGAGTCAGGAAAATATACAACTTACCCTGTTTCACCGTCCCTGCGCCTTGGACTACGAGCCGGAGAGAAGAACAACAACACAAGCGAGCTTAATCGCGGCACGATATAGACTGGCCGCTGCCTTCAAGGTTCGAACTGCGCCCACTAGATTGCGCCAATTACCAGACACAGTCCAAAGATCTTAAACTGTGAAGAGAGGTTGTTCTACTATAGTCTAGAAGATTCCAGTTGTTGGGAGTGTATTGTAGACGTTATTGTTGTCACGCGCGCTCCTCCCC
>CABFWB010000814.1:156796-221106 GCA_902151455.1 Timema bartmani
CCCCCCCTCATGTATCCTGTTCTCCAATGTTTTCTTGGTTTTGTATATATAGTGCTGGCGGGGCTGCTTGTCGGCATTCTTGGACTTAGCTTGAATGGAGGAGTAAGAAGCTAAGGCTTCAGCTTGTTAAAATGTAAGAACAAAATTCTATTTCGACTAAATAATTATTTAAACCTTTATTTTTTGTACTTTAAAACTTTTCAAAAAAAAATTTTTTCTGCAACTTAGTATTAATTCAGCAACGGGAATTTATAATAGGTAAAGATCTTAGATCGATGTTGGACCTTGGGTCTATTAATTGATGGATATTGATAGTTCTGAATTGTTTCATTGGGTATCGATTAGTTTTGAAGAGATAGCTTTTGATCTAATTATGAGACGAACAAAATATATTATGAGGGCTAATGTTAGTGTTTTATTCTCTTTAACGAACTTTGATTTTGTCTTTTGTAAATATATTGAGAGAGATTTCACGTATAGTTAAATATTTATTCTTCATAATGTTAATTGAACTGTGTTGTGCAATTTATTTAAAGTTTTAGTGTATATGGAAATATGTATGGAAGACTTAGAAAAGTTGAGGGAAATTAAAGACATTATCTTTGTGAATTGTGAAGATAGATTTTATAATGGACATTTTTTACGAGGGTCATGTAACCTTATTAGTTGGTTCCATGCGTAAAGAAAAGAGTTAATTATTATTGTTCTTTTCTGATGTAATAATTTCAAGTTTATATTGACATTCTATCTTGATATTTGTTTTGCATCAATTATCCTATATCTAATAGAACTCTTTTTTATTTGCCAGCTCGGCTATCATTGTAAATGTTTAATATTCCTATATACTGTTATATACTTTCAAAATATCAATATATCTATACTAATATATTTACTTATGATAGTTATCAATAAATACCAACAAAACAACTTCAAGTTTCTTTAATATTTGGATCAGTAATAATACCCTTAGGTTGTATGTGTTTTCCTTATCTTTTTCTTTATGGATACTTACACTTTAATTTTCTTTGAGGACGACCGTCAACTTATTATTCCCGCAACTGGTGTGAGTTGGGTGTTCTGAGTTTCGTATGTCAATTCTCAGTCATTCAAAACAAGAACTCCAGCCGCTCACTCTCATTGCCCCTTTTTCTGCCCCCTTGTATTTATTTGGACATCTTATTGTGGTTTAGCTTTGCTAGGATAGTTCAGTGTTTAAGTTGAGTATCGATCTTCAGCGGTGTTTTCAGGAACATTGTGGATGGATTTCATTAAGTTGTGCTTCAGTGCATTCACAGTTGCCTGAAAAAAACATAACTATAACATGGCAACAACATATTTAATCTTGATTAAAAGCAACCAAAAATATAATGAACCCTTTAAATTTTTTAAATAAAAATGATGCTTTTAAAATCTCATCTTTTAATAAACATCTGCTATAAGACGAATACAAATTTTTAATATTGTTTAAAAGTTTCAGTCAGACTCTATCTTGACATCCATTTCCTGGTTCAGTTTTTAATCCAAGCCATATATTTTCCACTACCGGCTCGCTAGGCCTGTTATAGCTTTACATGCCTTATAATATAACTTAAAACTAAGACATGCACACTAACCAGTCCACGGCCATTAATTTATCACTATGAAAGGGTAAACCCACATTTCGCCAATGATAAATTTTTCTCTCGTGCCGGGACTCGAAACCAGGACCCTTAGCTCAATAACACACTACTGAGTTAAGGTTTCGATCGGTCAATCAGGCTCTTGTGTAGTTTTACAAATTTCTCAACAATCTTTGTTACTGCGTTACTTCAGTAAGCTTGGCTTTGAATAGTTCACTAACATATTTTTTAATAATCTTCAGTTTCATTGGATTCACTTCATTTTTGTGAGTGTGATAATAGAATAAATTTTGCGATTTTCAGGTTTTTTAGAGAAATAAAATTCACCCACCTTAAAGGTCGAGTCCCCATCTAGGCTTGTATACGCTTAGGGAGACAGTATGTATGGGTCAGTTGAAAATAACTGCAATCATACATAGTTAACTAATATTGTTTTGGCCTAGTTAAACTCATACATAATTAACTAATATTGTGTAGGTCTAGTTAAACTCGTACATAATTAACTAATATTGTGTAGGTCTAGTTAAACTCATACATAATTAACTAATATTGTGTAGGTCTTGTTAAACTCGTACATAATTAACTAATATTGTGTAGGTCTAGTTAAACTCATACATAATTAACTAATATTGTGTAGGTCTAGTTAAACTCATACATAATTAACTAATATTGTTTATGTCTAGTTAAACTCGGGATACACATTAAAATGTGATCTAGGATTTTTTTAAAAAATATAGTTCAAGTTACTGTTTTCTTTCATGATTCCATTGTTTTGATCCAACTGCTGACAGCTGCTATGTAGGCCTAGAAAGAGTTCTAACGCTTCAGAGATGTTTTACAAACTGCCAAAGAGAAATCTTTCATAATTTCTCATAAATGCCAGTAGGGGTACATCTGTAAGAACCTGCAACACTATTACATTTATACACCGTGAGAGTTATGAAAACATATCCTAGCCAAATATTTTACTCTTGTCTTTCCTAGACTTAAAAACACAATTCTCTGTAATGACTATAAAAAACCTCATTAGGCAACATCGCTAGGCTTATAAATGTTTAAGTTATGAAAACATGTTCCTAGCCAAATATTTTAAACGGTCGGCATAACTTTAAAAAGAAACATCATTGTTTGTAGGTCTAGACACTTCATCAAGTTAAATGGTAAATAAAAAAAACCATTTAAGTAATTATTATATTAGTACAACACTAATACTCTAAATTTTCATTTGCACAAACGTAAATCAAAATAATTAAGAGTTTAAGCAAATATAACACTCACTAGAATACATTATTTACAAAAGAATAAACCATTACACAGCTAAAACGGGCCAACATTTACACCTCAGTCAGTTAACTGAAAAATAAATACAAATACGTTAGGTAATTATATTGATACAGCACTATTATTGTTACTCACCGATTGCACAAACGTAAAATAAATGAATTCTTCAGTTTGAACAGCCACAGCACTCACTAAATGTAATTATATATAAAATATATTTGCTATGACGATGATTAAGACAGCCCTCTGAGTGGGGCTGCAAGTTATGACATGTATGACAGGAAAATGGCGGCGTTATCAATCGTATGACACCATTAAAAAGATTGATGCTCGCATTTCAGCCATACGACGTGTTACTGATGACATTTCATAGTGGTGACACATCATAGAGATCCGTGCTTGCCATGCAAGTATGTATTTGTCTTATGCCAAAATGCCTACCTCTTTAAAAGGTTAAATATTAATACTTAGGAATTTTGAGTACTAATTGAATTTTTACGGTTACAGTATGTAAACACTATATATATATATAATTTTCAAAAACTGGTTAACCCCGGTATACACTTTATTGCAAGCAATAAAACTGGCTGTTATGGAAAATATTTTGACAAACCTCACTTTCTGTCAAAATGTTGATCTCTTGTCTACCTGGACCGATTTTAATTCGCTGTTTTACCCCCCACCGAGTTCAGTCTTTCTTTGTTACTTTCAATGATATAAGAGTTGACCGTGATCACAGTGATATATACGCATCAATAAAAATTTATCAAATAGTTTTAACTAGCACATAAGATCTTGTTGAAAAATATCTGCTGTTAAACATAGTAAGAGGAAACAAAATGCTGATTTTGGTAAACAAAAGTGCCCATGCATTCAAAAAATTCTTTCCCGAGTTAAGTATGTCATAAAATAGATATTTTCTCAGTAACCCTAATTTATTCATTAACATTACTTTTAAAATGAAGTTAAACATTTATTTATTCTAAATCCTTAAAATAATATGAAACTTAGAATATCACACATTTTAACAAAATTTATTCACTGTTTCACTAAAAAATTATGTGTTTATAATTAAAAAATTAAGTTCAAACCTAATTATAATAATTCCATTTCATACCATTATTTTAAATATGTTATTTTATGTATTTGCATCTGAAATTAGATTCTTAATAGCTCGTGCTAATAGTATCTCCTATCATCATCACCGACCAAGTAGGAGCATGCATTTCTCGACTGTATTCTTTTCCTAATTTCCAATCTAATATTGTTATTGCTGGTTTAAAATTGTTCCTATATATTTAAACTCATTAACCTTATCTTGACTTTAAATTTAAAACAAATATCTAAAATGGATCCCTTTAGTATCATATGAATGATAAACTTAATGAAAATAATAGCAAAATAATATAAATATTTATCATGGAAATATATTTGTACTTTATAAAAGTTTCTTCTTACCTGAATTGTGTTGCTCTTGAGAGGGATAGGGAAATAATTTGCCCCATCCCCTCACACATCCTAGATTTATTTCACTTTGCTCTGATATTTTTGACTATTGCATTAAACTCCAAATAGCTTTTAGAGGCATTTAATTTTCAGAAAATTTCCTGTTTAGCAACACTTTAAATAACTTCCAGGGGCATTCAAATTTTAAATAGTTGCAGGGGTAAGACAACTCCGAATAGCATTTACCCTTTTTGGTGGCGGTTTACACCTGACTTGGCTTGGAGAGTAAGCTTTTTTTTCCAAAATATGTTTCACCCAAATATAGTTTCCCCACCACAGATTGTAACACATTTGTATCAATATTAATGTTTAACGAGGTATTCTACTTTCTACTTTTAGCTGATTACACAACACAAGTGGAATAATGACTCTCTGATCCAGAACTTTAAAAATATAATAAGCGGGCTGACAAACCAAAAAATTATCAAAAATTACTAAAAAATTCAAAAAAATTACTTCATATTAAGAAAAGAAAAAAAAGGCCTAAATATTTAAACAAAAACTCATAATGAATGTACACCACTAACTCAAACACACACTTTACAAATGTAAACCCAAAATATCCATGCATTGAAAACCCTTACTTTATGCTAAATAATATTCATTTATAAATAACTTACTATGCTGGAATTTTATTCAAGAGTTTGGCCACCCTAACTTGTTTTCTTAGTAGCTTTTCCTCTCATACTAATATTTTGTCCTCTTGAGATATTTTAACTTAAGATTTTTAGATTAAAGTATTTAGTGTGTATTTGTATAGATACTAACAGAACATTGCAAGAAATTGCTGCTAACTATACTAGATGGAATCTTTTTTTGTAAATACAGTATTGGGATAAATACCAGCTGTTTCAGTTAAATCTACATATTTTCTGGCCTCTTTCTATTTAGAAGATAAACCTATTTAGAAAATTATTGCCAACTTCTGTTATCAACTACTTTTAAATTTTGCGTTAACATGTAACACGCTAAGTCAAAGCTAAAGAAACTGCAATATTGCTCATAATGATATAAAAGCAATATTTTCCTTGAAAATGAAACTAACTAGCTATTTTTTTTAAATGTTGTGTTCCAAATTTACTTTCCATATCATTTGTTTAACATGCTTTTACTATGGATCCTTGATTATTTGTTTACATTTATTTGAACATTAACATTACTTAATTTTCACAATTCATAGTTTTACTAACTTTTCCAGGTTATCTGCTTTGCTTTCTTTCTGTTCTGTCATTTCCTTACATGTATCACCATTATTACTTCATTGGTTTTCACATTTTTTTAGGTTCTTTTGAAGTTCAAGTGAATGGTCAATTGATTCACTCCAAGCTGTCTACTATGGCATTTCCAGACTTCACTAATGTAATTGATATTGTTGGAGATGCAGCCCAAGGCAAAGAAGTTAAATCTGTGTCAATTCAGCAACCCATAACAGATTGTGACATTATGTAATAGTGTTATAATAGTGCCATGCATGTATTTATACATAATGTTGAACCTTTAGTTGTGCATCACTTTATGAAAACACAAAATTACTAGGAAGTTTTGTTACTTTACACTAAGACAAAACACAATGGAAGTGGCAGAGCTGTTAAATGCATTCTACCTGGACCATGTTCAAAGCAATTGGTTTTGTAAGTTTTGGGACAGTGATTTTGAAGATATTGAGGATATTCCTTCAGACTATGAAGAATTTATTCACAGTAATGTTGTGGATGAAATTATCAATTCTGCTTGTAATAATATAAAATACTGGTTTGAACGTTCAGAAAAAGATCCTTCAGTTGTAAGTCCTTGCTGGAAAGAGTTGTTAGATGACTACAATGTTAAACTGAAACCATCATTGTGTGTGATAGGCTATGTTTTAACATATTGTCAAACAATGTGGAATGATGAAAATGCTAGAGCAAGATCTTTAGCTGCAGCACGTCTTTATTTTTTACTCCTAACTATTCAAGGAAGCAGCGCATTCCAAGTATTTAATTCATGTCTGTTCTCTAAAGCATTGGCAACATTTGAACTATCAAAACATATCGGCTTTAGACACAAAACTGTTGGCAAAGTATCTGCTAATGCTGTGAGTTCAGATACAAATAGTAACATACATCTGAGTGCACCAGAAAGAAAGACTCTTATTATTCAATTAAATACACTGTTACACACACTTTTAAAAACAATCAACACTTTTTCTATGCTAGTTGATATAAATGCTTTGGCTGAAATGATTCAACAACTTACAAATATGACAAGAATAGAAACTCATACATTATCTTTTGAAAATGATTCCAGTTCATTTCGTGATGATAGTAACTCTCTTCTTTCATTCAATGCGTTTAAAGGTTTGAAGATGCTATGCAAACCAGAACATGGTAATGTGCAAAAAACTGTTCAATTAATCATGAAAGGGCTTCTTCCGACTGCATTACAATCTGGTGCATATGGCTTTGATGCATCTACTAATGAACTCTCTGCCATGAGAAGTAGTGCAGTTCATTTTATTAATGATATATTAATAAATGTGGGTGAGCAATCATATAAAGGGGTAAGAGTGCTTTTCCACCATGTTTGCTACAAGATTCCAGATAGAGCTGAGTCTCGTCAGAAAGGAGCACAATTTATTGTTGAAATATTGAAGATTTCACCACCTGATTTATTAGAGGATCTTATTAAATGGCTTTTTGAATTTGCATATGAAGAGCAATCTCATAATCGCCTGTTTGCAGTCGAAGTTATATTCAAGCTATTTAATGAAGGGTTAAATCCTAATGATTCTCCCACCAATAGTTTGAGCCCTGTTCCTAGCAATGTGGCTGAGCCATCTAGTAGTCCTTTGCCATCCAGACTTAGTCAAGTTGTTGAGGAGAATGAGATGGAGCAGGAGGGAGATGCGGAGTCACAAAATGATGGTATGTCACTTGAAAGATTTATGCTTGGTATACTCATTAATCGATGTCGTGATATTGCGGGAAAAGTTAGAGCAAAAGCCCTCGAAACTCTAGCAGAAAGTACCAAAACAAACAACCTGTCAATGCGAAAGTTATTAAATGAAATATTTGTATCACCCTATGAAGGTGTTGCTGCTACCAATGAGTTAGGTATTTCCAACTATTATAGTGTTGATTACTTACATCTGATTAAACACATAAATAAGAGCAATAGCATAATTCCCTTACCAACAGGAGAGGAAATATTATCAATTGTGGAAGATTTAATTTTAGATGAAACTGTTATAGTAAGGAAATCAGCCTTGCAGGTTTTGGAAAATATAATGAAAATGAATGTAAATTTAATGAATGAACACCTTTTGAAAATATTTTGTCAAAGCTGCAAAGATCCCTCACTTTTAGTGCGTAAACATGCAATTCAATCTTTAACACTTCTGCTGTGTGAATATCCGGAACATGATATGCTGGCTCAAATATGGACTAGGAATGTAGTGCCTCAAATTGGTGACCCAGAGATATCTGTGCAGGAAAAGGTGTTGGAATCTCTTCAAACTACAATTTTGAATAACATTACAGATAGTAAACTGACTCTAAGTCCAATGGCTAAACTTCCTTGGAAAGTACTCACATGTATACTTAAAATGAAACTAGTTAAATATCTCGATAGCGCGTTTATTGCTTTGTCCAAAAAAAAGGCCCTGCAGCAATCATTGTTATCAAATGTTAAAACTCACATCGGAACTTGTAATAGTGTGCAAGCTTGGATAGTTGTCAGTAACCTAGCGAAAGTTTCAAATATCACTCATCTTGACTTTGTTATAGATTACTACCAAAAGAATGTGTATTCTCAAAACTCTGAAACTGTACACACGCTTGTAATGGCTGTAGAAGTGTTACGCTTCAGTTGGACACATTTAACACATATTCAGAAGAAATATATAATTGAAGATATGACACAAAGGTTAAATAATTTTGATATCTGCATTGAGCTCATTGGCCCTATGATGGAGTTGTTTTTTGTAATATTAAAAAGAGGTGATTCGTCAATTGTCGATAGTAGTGAAATTGAAGATGATAATCAAACTAATACATTTTTAGAAGATTTAGTAAAGAAGAGTAGTACTCACTTAGAAAGTAGCTTGGAGATTCAAATTATGAATTCAAATGATTTTGAGAAATGTATTAGGCAAGTTTTAACATTTGGTGAAGCTGTAATGCTTTGCCCCAGAATACTTAAAGAAGAAACATTTAATATATTGTTTGATTGGACCTTTTGCAACAAAAATGATTTGGAAAACTCTATTTATGAGAAACGTGTTCAAAGATTACAATCCATAGGAGTTGTTAGCTTAGGGAAAATTAATCTGGTAGAAGAACATTGTGCCAAAAAAGTGATTCCAGCAATGGTACAGCTATTGCATTCCACCAAAAATTCTTCTATCAAAGAAAATATCATATGCAGTTTGACAGACATGCACATCAGATATGGTGGTCTAATGCAACCTTACTTACCACATATGATAATTTGCCTCAAAGATAAAGATGTTCTAGTGAAGGAAAGAACTCTCACTTCATTCATTCAGCTACTACAGGAAGACTATTTGAAACCTAAAGGACCATTGTTCTTTTATATACTAAGTATGATTTGTGATCCTGATAAGAAAGTACAAAGCATTGTCAAAAATTATTTCTCACAAACCTTACTTCCCAAGCAAAGTAATATCATGTACATTAATTTGCCTGAGTGTCTATTTTACTTCAATAAATGCAAAGATTACAAGGATTATGGACAGTTCTCAAATCCTCTGACAGACAAATTTTTCAATTTGAGTGGATCAGAAAACAAGCAACATCGTAGGAAGCTTTATTGCTACATGCTAGAGAACATGGATGATGTACAGCGCTTGGAGATTACTTCCAAACTGTGTGATGATATTTTAAATGGTGTGAATGAAGGCAAAGTATCTATAGAGGGCACTGGCCAAGACTTACTTTCTGACACCCTCTATGCCCTATCCTGTGAGGAAATCAGGCTAAACTGCACTAAAGTCCAATCAAATGAGGATTGTGATGAACCAGAAGCAAATGTAGCCATTGCCACAATATCAGCATTGCGTAAGGGTTTTAGTAATGTGTTAAAGAAAGCCAAAGTCGAACACATTGTTCCGATTGTTTTGAGAATGAAGAAATTATTGGAAGATAAACATTCTCCCCTTGTGAGCGATATATTGGAGTTCCTTAGAATTTTATTGCATGATTTTAAAAATGAAATGCAAGACATTCTTTCCAATGATTTTGTAACGAAAACACAGGTTTTAGCTGCCATTAATAAGCACGAATTAGAGGAAAAAAGAAAAAAAACGTAAAACAATGAAGCTATTGACAAAGTGCTAACTAAGAAAAGCTTAAATTCTGATCCTACTAAACCTCCTTGTGTAAATAAAGATAACATTGCATTTACAGGTTCACTTAAAGACATGTTGATTATAACAAACAATAAACATACTGATCCTACACACACTTAGGTTAATATCTTTAGAGCCAACACAACTGTAATCGCCTTGATTTTGTATTTATATATTTTAAGAGTCTAAAGAATAATGATATAAATTGTAAAATACTGCGAATAGCAACTCTGGTCCGTCTATACTGACATATTTTTATATAAAAATGGACACCTTGAAAGTTGTATTTTGATGTTCACTAGCTATGGCTTGTATATTATTTGTTAGGTTTAGTGTTTCTTATTACCCTTTAATAATGTAAAACTTAATTCTCTCATAATGTTTAGAACTATCAATAATAATTCATTAGAAATATTCTCTACAGTAAGATTTTGGTAGGAAGGATAAAGTAATAAATGAGAAAATATGTGTCAGATAAGAGTATACAAGTAGAGAAATGTGTGCCAGAAAATGGGTTAAAGGTATTGATGATCATCTCTGTAAAGTGATAGTTACAGATCAACTTTATGTTTACATACATGAAAACTGTTTTAGTAACATTTATAGTTGTCAAATGTTCCTTCCTTTATAAATCATACTGTATGTAATCGAGGTTGGAGCTTGTTGACTAATCATTAGTAAACCAAAGGTTTGTAATAAAATATTATTTTTTATCTTGTTAACATTTTAAATGTATACTCTGTTTACCCCTGAAAGGTAGCAAATTTTTATGAAATTTGTTCATTGTCTCTTTTCCTTGTTCCACCCTAAATCAACTAGAATTTTGTATTCAATTAATTGTTTTTAAATTAATACCTTAAAACATGCTATGATAATGACCGTTTGATGGAGAGCAACCCTTATCGTTATGCAACAAGTTGTAATAATTATATAAACCTTTATATTTCAATTCTTATCAAATAATATTAAATTTTACTCTACTTAAAGTTCAAAATGTTTTATAAAATATTTTAACCAAGCACCTGTCCTATACTAAAATGTATTAAAATAATTTTTTTTAGGTTTACATAATGAACTCTCCTTAAATTTTTAAGCTGCGTAAGTAGTGATTGACACAGTATTTTTGACCTGTTTTCTTAAGCCACTTCTGATTAACGTTTTACAAAACACTAAACTGAACTAACCACACAAATTAATAAGGGTGAATCTTAAGAAAGTGCACTATAAAAGGAAGTCAACCAATTTAGGAGATAGACAATAGTGATTCCAATTACATTCAAGCATACCACAAATGAGCTAGTAATAGACCTACAGTTATTGGTTTTTATATTTTAATAAACCCCCTAAGTGCTAGTTGTTAATTTTTCTCTGTTGAAAGTAAATTAATTCACAATGGTTTTATTTGTTTGTTTAGTTGTAAAAATATTACACTCAGATATTTTTATTTTGTTTAGGGTAAGGTATTTGAATACACAAAAGTACAAACTAACTTAACCTAAAACAAGAGCCTAATAAGTGCAGACCCTACTACTCTTCCAGATATATCGCAACACATAATTAGATAGTAGAACAAACATGTTCACAAATAATAACCAAGCCAAGGATCTTTTTTTTTTTTTAATCCATGAATTACATTAGGACTTTTTTTTTTAGTTTTTATTTCATGTATTATTATATAATTCTGTAAGAAACTCCACTTAGCCCACTCCTATATCTTACTTTGTTGGACAAGTTGGTGGCTCACTTTAGAAATAGTGTGTTTGTAAGTTGTTTAGCAACTATATCATCAGAGTTGAGATTCCTTGTTAAGCCTCCTAAGCCTTTCCAAGTTATCAACTAAATGAAAACCATTAAAATCATGTTTGAAAGTAATCATGAGTATTTTTAATTAACATGGAATTTATTTTTATACAGGTCCTACAAGTTATATATGTAAACACTTTAATGATATCCAACGCAACTCTGGGGATGTCGAGGTGAAAATTGGATATTTTACAATGTTGTGTATCTTTAGGTCACCTCGTCTAACAACACACTGTCAAGTGACCTGGAAAACAGGGAAAAGTCAAATTTCTGTAATTTTTCTAAATTCACTAAAAATATACACAACTAATTAAAATAACATTTTTCTTCCAGTTAATACTCAACGCGGATACATTTTAACACATTTGTCCCAGTTGTGCATACTAATTTTTTTTTTTATTTAGCACCGCGTCTTACTACTCGTTCGGGTTATACGCTTAAGTACTAATTACGCTAATGAATTAGGAATTGGGAAGGTATGAATTTAGAGGAAGTGAACCCGCATTTGCGTGGAGGGAGAGTGGAAATCCATTTAGGACAAACCCCCCCCAGTTCACCCGACCGAGATTCGAACCTCGATTTCCCCGTTTTCGGCAGTCGGGCTCAACACGACTAGCGCGTTAGCCAACTACGCTGTGCATACTAATCTCAATTCGCAAAGTTACCATATGATTTTCATGTCGTCTTTCCACCCTTCTGGCGCATAACTTTAGACAAAATTGAGTAATGCTTATGCGCATGTGTGAGAATTAGCTTATGTCATAGGAATAATAATCTTAAGAAGAATGTGTCTCACAATTTTTAAATTGTATTGGTGTAAAGGCAATCTATTAATGTATCAATATGATCTCATAGAACTCTTACTTACACTGCACGACCATCGCTTTAGGCTGAAATCTTTTAACACCTGCATAGACTGACATAATTTCAGAATATGTATGTGTCTAAGAATATTAAATTAAGTTGCGGTCTTAGTAAAATAATATTTAATATAGTGACTGGAAAAGTCAGGGAATTTTAAAATATAGTTTGGCTGGACATCTTGTAGCTACAAGTTCAGGCTATTCGCATATAACATGATAATTACTATAGTCGGGTAGGGATGAGAATGGATGCATTTGCATGGAGGAAGACCGAGAAATTATATAGGAAAAAAACACCCTAGGTAGACCCAACCAAGATGCAAACAGTGATCTCCCTGTCATCAGCAGGTCTGCAATAAAGAGAATATGTCAACTTATGTCATTTGAAATCAAACAACGTACCCAAGGTGAAAATCATCAAACAAATGTTTGGGTATGAAATTGGACTAAACTTACCTAAAAATTATCATCAAGCTGCCATAATTTTAACAACGGATTTATTTCCAAATAAGAAAGATTCTTCTACTTCTTCAATAACAAACTACTTTGTTAATGTAATTTAGTAACAAAATGTTTAACAGTTTAAACATATAGTTCTAAAATTGTTTAAAAAAATTAACCATTATATCTGGCCAGTCAACCATAGATAAGTATATTAACCATTCGCTAAAATATACAAATCAACAAGAAATACAGTCTGTGAAGTAAACACATTGAAAATATTTTGTATTGATAGTTACTATGATGTCACGACATAATATTTAATAATTTGTCTCTTATGCTTAATGTGTTTAATTTCATCATATGAATGACATTTTTAGCTATTGAAAAAAAGGCATTATTTGTTTTAAAAAAATAATTCATTATTTATTGTAGTTTATTTAGCTATGGCTTATCTTCAGAGGGGAAACAATGATAGTGACATAACATACCAAGATTTATAAGAGATATGGTCGGTGTGATAAAATACAATAAATTCACAGATCAACGTCCAACCAGATAACTCAGCTAATTGCTTTTGGTGTTGCTGTTGTGAAATCATTTTAGGACACTTTGAATTTCCAGAGGGGGCCTTCATAAGCTCTGCATTATTGTTTGTCCTGTCCCAGTGTTCCGCAGTCACATTGTGGGCTTTTGGCCACTCCCCACTTGTAAAGTGTTGCTTTGGCTCTCGTCTGGCCTGTTTAGGTGACTATAGTTTTGTAGTGTCTAAACATTTTAAATGTATCTTTAATTCAATTTATAAGTAAATTTAAAGAAGCCATCTCCAAAATAAATTTAAAGATGATGTAAATTTTAAATACTTTACATAACCCATATGGGTTGAGACTTTAAACAAAAATTAAATTTTTTGCACAACATATAATTTAACTTTCTTGGTGGCCATCATGCAAGTTTTGGTGTCAAAACAAACTTTTAAATACTTACTATTAAATAATTGTTAGTTATTAATAAATAATGGGAGGAACTTTTTTTTTCTTTCTTACACCTGTTATGGAGATTAGAAACCATTTCTATACATAACATTTGTAACATATTATCTAAGGGTGTGATTACAGGCCACACTACAAACTGAATCTAACATATAAAACATTAATTTAATTTTAAGAAATGAGTATTACTAAGAATTAATGAGAAAACTTTGATTTCATGTACATAATTTTGTCATTTTATTTTGTTAACTCGTACATATCTAATAATGATTTCTTTGAGCTTGAAACAGCTTGAGTGCTTTTGAAATGGGGTTTTCAAACATTTTGTGAAAAAACAATTCACGAAAAGTCTTATGTCTCAACAAATGGGTATTGAGATGTGGTGACTATAAAATAAATTGAAAATACACGACTGTTTGATATTTACAGAATTCTTGATATTTAATTTTTTTTTTCCCCTTATGCATCACATCCACATCTTTACACGAATGAAGAACGAAGAAAACGTCTCAGCATTTGGGTTAAGGGAGATTAGGAAACCATTTAGTAAAGTCCACTCTCACTACAGCCGACTAGTATTTACTGGATACCTTCCCACCTAAGACCAGGCTAGTACCACTGCGGGTTCTTTCAATGTCGTTTCGATAAAAGGTTCATCTTATCATGGATGCTAACAAATCTTATACCTTCTTACACATTCAATAAGTGAAGAGAGATTCTGTAAAGAATAAATTATGTATGATGGAATTTTTGTCACTTATAAAATTTGTTAAAGTATGTTTCATTGAATTATAAATATCAACACTCAATCTTACATTTATTTTAAATGATAGGGAATAAATAAGATAAGAACCCAGTTTATCCCTGTTTGCGACCATCCCAGGACATCTAACTCTTAATTACAGTGTTCTCTATTTATGTCTAACAAAGATGACTTTACACATTGGGAGATCATGTTTTCTTGACCAATTGTACAAGCTAGGCTGATGAACAAGTACAATTTCATTGTATGTGAATTCAAACACTTTGTATTAAGTGTTTCTTCCTATAAGAACTCACATAATTTATCTCAAATACCAGTGCTTGATTGTCCAAGATAACTTTGTTCTTTCAGGCTCTACCCTGCAAAGTAATTAGGGCCAATTATTTTGCGCAACATTTTACAAGATTCAGGACCAGCATTGAAATGAAGCTTAGAACAGACAGGTGTAGAGTAAACTAAATGACTCACTCTTGAAGATGTTTGTGCGAGTGAATACTAACAATACCTGCACACAAATATCCTCCCTTTCTACTAGATTTCAAGAAAACAGTAAACCTTAAATAGGGGGGGGGAGAGAGGCTATCAATTATTTAGCATAGGGTTCTCCTTACACATAATATATAGTTTATCTAAAATTAAAGAAATGTATTTTTTAATTTTCATTTATTTTAAATGTGTAATATAAAATAGATTGAAAATAGACAACATTGACAAATAATAAACATAACATTAAAATTACTAAAACATTACAAAATTCCAAATAAAAGATTTACAAACAGAAATATTACAGAGTAAAATTTATTGCATAAAATAGTTACCTCCATAATAATACTGATATTGTCATTATTGTGTGAAATGCAAGACAAACATCTTTGTCATAATTGCAAATCTAACACGTTATTGCACATTTTCTCATAAATTTTAACAATACAAAATTAACATAATAAATGCACAAAACAAGGAGAATAGAACTTTTTCATGTTCAAATTATAAAGAATCAACCCCCAGAATGAATACAAATGTATTTAAAAAACATACAAATGTATTTAAAAAACATTTTGGTTTAAATTAGGAGGAATAGTGTAATAGAAATTGTTTTGATAAAACACTATACAGTTTCAGAGATCAAACCGTCGCACTTGGACAATATAATAAAGACTTTTATGTGTTATATAATAGTATTATTGTGAAATGCAAAAAGTTAATGGTTAATATTAGGAGGGATAACTAGAACACCTCTTTGGGTAATGTTGAAACAAAAATTTCTAGTCAAGGCATATACATAAAAACATTCTAAACAAAGGTGGCTTTCTCACAATATCAGAACAGACTACCTTGTTGAAATATAACTCTAAAGACCGACTTGGTTGTAATACTTCAAAAAAGATTAATATTTATTAGGTTGTATAAATGGTCTTTATTATTATTGTGTCTAATTAACTACACTAATAGGATAGGGATGGATAAGGTAGAATACACTTTTGGGTGGAGAGATTAAGAAATCATTTAGGAAAAACACCTCGGTACAGCCGGCCAGACTCAAACTCCCTCATCACTGGCAAACCAGAATAAATGAAACTGCGTGCCCACTCACGCAGGCATATCAACCTCTCCAAGGCCTGAAATATATGGGCAAACTTTAAACCTATCTCAGTATTTTAACCTGGTTTGACTTTTACTCATCACTAAACCAACTTAAGATCCAAATAGCCAACGCTATTATTTATGCTTTTAGTGAGGATTACTCCATCTAGATATCATATTCTGAAAATTGAAAAATGACACATGGACACGAGAATCGAACCCGGGACCTTTGGCTTAGTACGCCAATGCGGAACATTTCTGAATAGCTTAACATTTTTTTATGATACATTATTTGAAAGTAGAGTCAATAAGCAGAAGTAAAAATCTGAGTTAAATTCAACCTAATGATTTCTGTGTAGTTAAATATATATTTAAGTGATCACTAATTGATTATCTTTTACTGATTATCAGTTATTTTAGTACAATGTATGTTTTTATTTTACTTTAATATCACTATGCTGGCTAATGGTGACTTATTCAATCTTAATATAAAAAACCCAAGACCCTCCCCCGATGATGAAAGAAAAAAAACATTATTAAAGTGATACTTTTTGGTCTTTTCATGATTATTACTTGTGCCACTCAGAAAAGAAGCCAGATGTCTTAATCAATATTTAACATTTCAAAATTATTGATACAAATAACAATAAATGCTTTAAAGCTCTTTTTAGTAGCTAAATATTATAACAACATTTAAAAATACAGTTTGCATCCATTCTTATTATGTTTCTATTGTAAAACCAATACTTTTTCTCCCACACTTATATTAAATATGTTTGTTTCGTTGCGGTGGCTGAAGTACATCCCAAACCTCATCTTGCCCTGGAAACTGGCAGCAATTGTGTGCAAGGGTTCCCGAGTCTTTTCCCCAGTTGATTGGTCGATGCACACCATTTGGCAACGAGTGCACATACCCTCTGACTGGAATGATATTGTTCATACATAGATTATTAGAACTCTAGGAATAAGGTAACCATTGTGGTAATTGATGAAAAGACAAAAACATCCTTAATTGCATTCAAATGTATGGCATGAAGTAGGCATGCAACAGTGATACTATTACGCTTTTGAAATATCTACAGTTTATTATAAACAGTTTTTATTTTTACTTTTTAGTTATGAAATACTTTTAACATAAAATAAAGTATAGTGCTTAGCTAAACATATAGAATTTTAGGAATGTATCAAAAGCCTGAATACATAAGTTTATATGGAAGGTCCCCAACTTGTGATCACCTGATTTATGAAGGGCCACCCAAGTTATTATTCTTGTGACTTTTTCTGCTCTACAAAACCTTCTTGCAAGTCTTCACAATACCAAATTGCTACAAGTGCGACTTTTACGGTCGCGTGGTGTTATGTAGCCGACCCACGCTGCTTGGTCAGCAGATAATGGTGCCTCAGTGTAAATCTGCAGTGTGTTCTGTGGACTATTTCAGATATTTTCTTGGATTCTATTCATAATAGCAGTGTGTTCTGTGGACTATTTTAGATATTTTCTTGGATTCTATTCATAATAATGGCTTTCCACTGCCTTCTTGGGTAATTAGTGGGGCTGGGCCGTTCAACTGTTTTGCCGATCATGTCAATGCTGATTATTTGTTGCTGACTAGGCCGATCACAGATGCAGATCATTTGGTTTATTTATTTTTAAATATTACAAAGGAAATATGTATTAATAATTCTAACAAAATCAATGGTTCACGTGAGCCATTTATATTTTGTTCAGTCTAGTAGGTTAACTTATACAAATTTAAATTAAAACCATATTTTTTTTTAGCACCGTGTCTTACTATATGTTTGAGTTATTATACACTTATGTATTTGAAACTCTGCCTTCCTTGTCTCTTTTACCACCCTTGCTCCTTATTACCATGATCACACACTGCTCAACGAGGATAAGGAAACTTTCCACAACTCAACAGTTAACATCGCTTCATAAAAATTGTTCAAATACTTTTATTTAACACACGGCGGATTTTAAAACGAGACGCGACATAGAACTTAACCCAGAGGAGGTTTCAATTCAGCTGAAATATTATAACCAATACAGATATAATTCAGTATTATGGGGTTCTCGGAGGGGGTCATATACTCATTTGAAAATCAATTTGGCCCATGACTAATTTATAATATGTATGAGTCTCCTTAAGTCGTTAATTAAACATTTTTACAATAAAATAAAATTCAAACATTATGTTGCTCTGAAGTTGGACTTTTTAAACAACCTTTATCTTGTTCAGTTAAATCAAACCGCTCAAGCTCTTAAAATAATGTTCCATCATGTGTTCTAGTACATATTTAAATTATTTTCTCTCACATGTGCAATGCAAAATATGTGTATTTTTAGAGCTACAATGATGCTTACTAGGTTGTAATAGTTATTGTTAGATGTTCTGCCTTACGACAGGTCCATTCCTTTTGTCAGTTAACTTAGATCACCAATGCACTCTTTTCTTTGCCTCCTTCTTCAGCTCTCAGAATTTTCTACTTTCCTTCGAGTCTTCAAATATTTGAATCCTCCTTACAATATAATTATAATGTGTGTTAAACGTAACAAGATCTGAGACAATTAATTTAAGGTGAATTCACATTATTACAAAAAATGTTATAATTTAATTAAAATTTATATTTCTTACAGCCACAAAAGAATAAATGTGAACCAAATAATGAAAAAAACAATCTTGCCAATCTTATGCTTGTCATGTTTTCCTAGATTTGGATTTATTATTTGTATGTAAAATAAAGATTTAGATTTGATCCATCTCTAATGTAAATAATCATGTGATATCTAAATCACAGGTTCTTAAACTTTTCCTATTAGTGACTTATTTTCATAAGACAACACTATTAGCAACCTCAGGCAGTAATGGTTGAGTTTTTTTCTACTCTAGTGTACAGTTTTTGAGCAGTTTTGGTCCAAATGAGAAATACAATGAGCATAATTTTTGTAAAAAAAATGCATGCATGGAGTAATATTTAATATTATTAATCACATTTTTATGATTTACAAACTTCATACATAGATAACCAATAGAAGACCATTAATTTATCTTGGTTAATTTTATTGGTGAATTGGATTTGTGTTTGTCTAATCGTGCCAGACTTTTTTTCTGGAATAAAATAAATAAAGAATGAAAGCTTTTACTGTATTTTAATTTAAATAGTTCTGTATTAAATATTTAATTCAAACACATATGCCAATGTTTGCTGTGACCTCAGAATATTTTTCACAAGACATGGTTTAAGAACCTGTGCTCTAAATGACAAATATAAAAAATAAACTTAAAGAATTCAGTCTTTTTATTGATAATTATAATGATACTGAAAGCTCAGCTATGACATCACATTAGATCCATCAAGTCCTTCTCACCTATACATCATATTATGTCAAGTTCTGTTTCCCACCCAACTTCTTTTTCACTAGGTCACCATTTCTGAATTAAATAAACTGGCTTACAAGAATGTAATATGAATTTTAAAACATTTTCTGTATAAAATATTGAGATTAAAACAAGAGGCTCTTTAAAAGGTAAATATTGTGTCTAATAATTCCAACTATGAAATTTGATTCTATAATGTACACATTACTTACTTGAAATCTTACTTCGCCAATCTGGATATTTGTCCACTCATTCTCTTCAAATGGTTTTTTACCTTGGACTGCAAGATTGCATCGAAACCGAGCCAGCAGATTACTCTGAAATGAAGGGACAGTTTCAGATTGGCTGTGTTTAAGACTCAAACTGCGACTTCTCTGCATACAGAATCAGGAGTAGGTGACAGAGTCCCAGTATGTCCAGATCTTTGTTTGGTTAATTATTTTGAGTTTTAAATTAATTGATTTGTTTATTAATTTAACAATGACACATTAAATAATTCCACGACTTTTTTTACCACCATATCTTACTACCTGTTCAGATTATATAAATATATACACATTACAGTATGTTGGGGATGAGAAATGTACTCGCATTTGCATAGATATAGAGTTGAACGAACCCCAGTACAACCAATAAAGATTCACAATCCTCATAGTCTAAGAGTTAGAGGGCTTTAATCAGAATTTTAGGTAAATTTGTTTTGACAACCATTTTCTATGTAAAAAAAAAGGTGCTGATTCCAAAAATACCAGTCTTATTATACCCACTTAAGACAAAATTCCAATTTTGACACTTTTTGGCAATAATCCTTATTTCTTTATGAAAATGTATTCTGAAAAGTTATTGTGCAGCATATCAAATTAAAACGCTTTGCATGTACAATACAGATTTTAAGTCAAAACAGAGTTAGCTGTGGTTGTTTGGGAGATATTTTGAGTTTGGTGGACAAAATCTAAATGTTTTAATGATTTATATTATATTAGCAAACCTGTGAACAAATTCACACATTAAATTTTATTAAAAAAGAGCTGATTGATATTTGAAAGTAAAAACATTGCCATAACAGGGAATTAAACGTTGGACCCCTAGGTTAATAGACTAATACTCTACCAACTGAGCTAATGTGTATGTTTTTTATTTCTAATGGATGATCGTATAGAGGTGCTATTGTGGTGTGTGCGACACATCAGTGGTGATGTAGCGGTTTAATTCACTGAGGAGATATGGGGAACAGCTGCTGACAAAGTTGCAAGTCACTACATGTGCTCCATTATCTCAACAGATACTACCCATTCTGGCCTGAAGCAACAACTCAATAGAGGCGCTTTATCTGTGAGGTTGTAGTCCAAGAGCTTTGTCAGACAACCAGTATATCAAGCCTTGAGTACAATAAATGTTAATATAGCTTCCCGACAAACTGAAATAACTTCATTCCATCAAAGTCTTGGTGCAACCAAGCATTGGATGGTTACTAGATCAGCTAGAAGCAACATAGTTAGCCATCTGCTTGAAAAAGCAAGAATAAATAAGGATACAAATCCAAGCCATGAAACACGCAGATTGAAAGTGAGTAAATTCCACAAAGACTTGTAGAACATTTCCCAGATGATTGATACTACTATGAATTCTTTTGTTGAATTCCTGCTGGAAGATACAAATCTCTACTGTATAGCTGATGGGAGGAAAATTTCAAAGAAAGTAAGCATTTAAATCTAAATTTAAGCTAAATCTCTTCCCTTTAGGGAAGAAGTGGAAAGATGATTTCATCAAGGAATGCTTAGATGATCCTACAAGATTTGAGAAACCACTGAAAAGAAGTAAAGTAAGCAACTTTGCCAGTTCTGCTATCGAGCAAAATCCGAGGTAAAAGGTGAAAAGTTTATTGAGCTGAAGACAACACGAGACTTGATGGGAAGATTGGTTTATCTTACTTGTACCAGAAATATTGAGCTTGAGAAGGTGCTTTCTTTTTCTCTTACCCCAGTTCCTTTGTCCTTGGCCAGCATTTGTGGCACAGTGAATAAGACACCTAAGTACAAACTCTCCAAGCACCTGGAAGATTTGATTACACACACAGAGCCGACAGTATTTAATACAGTTCTTTATGATGCCATGTTTATAATTCAGTCATTACTCACCAACTTATCTCACAATTTTGCGAAGCTAGCAAAAGTGGTTCTGAAGACTATATGTAGTAGACAGCCAGATGAAATACACCTTAGCTATGACAGTTATGTGAATAGCATTAAGAATGCTGAGCAACAGGCAAGAGGTACAAATGATGGATTGCTTCACATCCCTGGTCGAGATCAGCTATATCTTAAAGATTTTGGATATGCCTTGCTTTCACCAAATATCAAAACTGCACTTATCAAGTTCTTTATAGAAGAGTGAAAACTTGACAACTATGCACCTATCATAAAACAGAATACAGTTGTTGAAAATTAAAATAAGTGTATTCAGTATACAGCTATGCTAGCAGGAAATGTGGAACACAGTAAGCTACCACAATACATACGCTCACACATAGAAGCATATACTAGGCTGGTGCACCATCTCAGCATAGTTTCAGAAGCATCACCAGGAGAGCATGCAACAGACACTGATGTCATGCTTACCCTTCTCTAACATTACAGCCAATTAAAGGTCATTGTGTGGATGGAACCTGGACATTCAGGTGACAAAAGTAGAAGATATGCACATATCACTGCACTAGCAAACCACATTGGTCCAGTACTGTGCAAGGATACCATGCTCTGACAGGCTGCAATAAACATCATCCTTCTTTGGGAAGGGAAAACTGAATCCGCTTAAGAAAGCTGAAAAGAGTCCTTTCCATCTTGAAGGTTTAGGCAGATTTGGAGAAAACACTAACTTTGTTGATGATCACAGTCTTGTAGAAAAGTAAGCCTGTACAATGCGGCCAGGAAGGATTATTCTCTGTCAATGAGGCAAGATTGACACTTTTCAAGCACAAATACAAGTCGACCAATCCAAACAATCCATTGGATAACATAAAAGGAATTTATGCAGGCATGCTTCCACTCTGCAAAGACGTTCTGGTACAAAAATTGGTATGTTGCAACTATGTTGTATATCTTTTTTGAAAAACAAGAAAAATCCAGATTTTGACTACTAAATTCAAAATATCTTCCAAACAATCATATATACCTACGCTTTGACTTAATGGAATGTTCATTGGTTGGACCTTAAACTTTTAGTAGCTTGAGGAGTGCTGTGATATCTGTAATCTATGACATGGTAAAACATATGTTGGATTATCATTGTGTTTTTCAGGAGTGAACTGGGAAGTTGTGAAGTTTAAATGTAATGATGTATTGATGTCATGTTAAAGAAATAGTATAGCAGGCTACTGGTATGCTAATAAAACCTATAAAACTAAACCAATTTAGTAACATTACACTTAAAATCTGTTTTCTACATGCAAAGCGCTTTAATTCGATATATTCCACAATAACTTTCAGAATATTTTTTTTTCATAGAGAAACACTGATTATGGCCAAATGTGGTCAAAATAGGCCAACATTGCAATTTTGTCTCAAGTTGGTATTTTAATCAGCACCTTTTTTTACATGGAAAATTGTTGTAAAAACAAATTTACTTAAAATTCTGATTAAAGCCCTCTATCTCCCGGAGTATCATCAGCAGTTCAGTCTATTGCGAGAATGATGCTTTGGAGCAGAGTTGTCAAACATAGAGCATAGAGTACGATCATTTAAAACAGCCCACACCGAAATATAAGGAAATATGAATGTGGCCTACCGAGTATTTTGAGTTTGAGACTAGATTTGTCTCTTTACCAGTCAAACTCATGAGGAAAAGTGTTTGGCCGAAACAATACATTTCTTAACGCAAGTGAATAATGTCACTTAATCTGCCATTAGAGCTTCTTATGTAGAGATGTGGTATCAAAAGAAAAGTATCAATATTGTACTCATTTAAAGTATTGGAAGAAAAATATCAATACCGTACTAGTATCGATAACACTATGTATCGGTATTAAAATTTTAATCTGGAAATTTTAATCTGGAGATTTTAAATCAAGTAATAATTTCAACTTTTGCCTTGTAATAATAATAATGTTTTTATATTTAGTTAAACACAGAAAATTATAATGATTTAACTATATTACAGAATATTTAGGTCAATCGCGTCTATGTTATGTGTTGGAACTTGGGGATTATGATAGATAGATTATATGATAAATATTATAAAAGGTTTTACCATGGCAGCTTTCAAAATATCTATGAAAATGTAGCTGATGGAAAATTATTTAATAGCTAAATATGATTAGTAATATATTTTTTCAATCTATTTTGTACCCTTCTTTGACCATAGTAAACATTTAATCCAAGCACAGGTGAAGATAATCAAAAAGTTGTTTCTTTCAATATCGACCTGATACCAGAGTGTGAGTAGTGAGTACTAATATCAGTAAAAGTATCGGAAAAAAGGTATTGAGTAAAATAATATTAGTAAAGTATTGATACTTTTTCACATTTCTATTATTATGTACTTCCTCATATAATAGTGTGTGCTTCAAAACCATTTGGTGAGGGAGAGTTTTTAAAATACTATTTAGTTACTGTTGCAGAAATGGTATATTCAATTAAATATTTTTTTTCAAACATTAGCCTCTCAAATCTCAAAGAATAACAATGCAGCACACAACATTAATATCTAAGATAATATCAAAGAACAACTAAAAAAAAATTCTGGGAGTTTTTTTGCCTTTCCTATAGTCATTGATGAAAGTACTGATGTAAAATATATGGCACAGCTGGCTGTGTTTCTTTGTGGCGTGGACAGTGACTAAATAAATTAAAGGAAGAATTGGTGGTGTTGGGGCTGCCAGCCGACAATTTTGTAACATTACAGGAAGATTTCGTGCAAAAACATGGGAAAATGCCATGTGTTTTAAGTAGCTGTACAAACCGTAAATTTAATTCATGACCATGCATGTAATCAGCCTCAGTTTGTGGCTTTTTTTTAAAATAAACTGATGGAGAGTATATTGACTTACCATATTATTCCAAGGTTAGGTGGTTGAGTCGGAGTATAGTTTTAAGATAAATACAGGGTGTTTCCAAAGTAACACATTCCAAAGGGAATTCAATGTTTTATAACATATGCTGAAAATGTTCACCACTATGCACTTCGTGACCAATCATTTAGGAATGTAAGGTTTACAATTGGCCCATCCATGGAAACTTGAAGCATTTTTTAAAGATCCAAACCCTCTTATTTTAAGCCTAGTATGCACTAGGAAACATTGTTTCCCAACTGTTCCCCAACATTTTTTCATGTTGCCTTTGTGTTTACCAGCAAGGAAAACATGTTTCCCACGATTCATTTCAAATGGGTTACAAGAAACAATGTTGGCCAACATTTCCGACCACAAACAACGTGGGCCAATCTGACTCTGTTATTTGGATGCTTTGTTGGTACTAGCGTGGGTTTGCTTGCGTCATCGCAGGTTAAAAGGTGAATCGATAGTCTGCTCGGGACCACACTATTGGTCCACTAAGCATTCTTGCATACCGGCCCGAGTACATAAGTTACTGATATCTGCTTTTGTCATGTCGTAGTCAGCCTAAAATACTTTGGAAATGATTGAAATATTTCATACAAATACACTGTTGTGGGATGTGACAATTGAGGACTGTAAAAATTGCGTAAAATACTGGATGTTTTTAATAAAATAAGTGGACAGTTTTCAGTTAGTGTAAATGAACACAAACTCACCACCGTTTTCTTCTTCTCTGTCTTCTTGAACAGCTCATAACTACATACAAAACACAAGCCATAGCAGCATCCTCCTTAAGAGACATCTTTCAGTCAACTGAACTCTGTACGGGAAACAAATATTCCATCATTGTAGTCTGGACGCGAAACAATGGTTGCCAACAATTTGTTTCCCATGTTGGCCAACAGTTAGGGAACAGTTGGCCAACAATGTGCATACTAAGCTTTAGTGTGGATATAAAGTTCATTAATATATTTTGAGCTATTGCATGACCTAAAAAGCAAGATGAATTTCATTTTCATTCCAGAAGCGAACAATCCGACTGGGTCTTCTAAGCCACAGTATTTATACTCTTATCAAATGAAATGCAAAATGAGCATTGCTTAACCATACTTGCAAGATCATATTTTTAAAAAGGACCTAGTCCATACACTTACATGATATTACGAAGCTTATCTTTATGCATTTGAAATTTCTGGGCAATATAATTTTTAAAAAACATTACTTTGAAAATATCACTACAAGCAGAAAAGGTTCTAGTAGAATAATGTGTGATTAATAGCCCACAATATTGCAGCATGAGAAACTTCATCTTCAACAAGGAAACTCTGACTCAAACAACACTAGAATGTACACCTTCACCATCTAGGCCTACAGATGATACTGCATTTTTGGCTGCAGGGACCAATCAAATATTATTTGTTCCCACTAGCAGATCTCACTCTGTCAATACGTTTCTTTCTGTTGGCATGAGATTGGATTGAAGATGCTCCCATGTTATTTATATAAAAGCTAGATTTATTGCAATCCATTCTTTAGAGCCACAGCCAATCTGTAAACACTGTACTGTCCAAACAATCATACTTGAAAGAAGTTTTTCCACTAAGTTTACTCATTTCTTCTTATACACAAAGGTAACAAGATAAACAATAGGGCTCTTCTGTAGAGTAATTACATTAGCCAAGCTTGCGAACTCTACAAGGCATGTAGAGGAGGGGGAGTTAGGGTAGAGACTAAGAATAGATTAGGGGGGAAAACATCCCCACTGCAAGGTCATAAACAAGGTCAACTATCTATGTAGCAAACAAGAGAGACCAGAAGGGGAGTATTCAAACTACAGAACTATCAGTGGTATTAAAATTATAAATATTAGTGGTCTCAAAATGTTGATGCAAATTGCCGTGGTTAACATCTCACTCAATGAGAAAAGGCTTAATATTTACCTATTATTTGATTCAAAATTCAAGTATATTTCAGGTATTTCCAGTAACAAAAATAAAATCAAGTATATTCCCAACAAAATAATATTAGTGGTATTATTTTAGAAAACATTTTATAGAAGGCATTTTTATGATTACAGTGATTTATTAAGATATTTGAGTGTACCATGTAAGTGGATATAAAAACATTAAACTTAACTTCAATAAAGAAACTATACCCTATACCTATACAGTGGCGTATGCAGGATTCGAGTTTGGTGGGGGCTCAATATCTGAAAGCCTATTTTTGAAAATATGTAAAGAATCTGTATTTCTCAATTCTCAGTAATAATCATAGTTTTAGATTATTCATAATAATTATTAACCACTAACCATTGATGTAGCTTGTAAGAGGAATACTTCATACTTTATAGGCATTTAGTTTGGTCATTACGTTAGGTAGTATAAGGATAAAATAAAATATGGAAGCTTACACAATTTAGAATTAAGTTATGTTTAATCATTCTTAACACATGGTAACAATATACGATTTTTATAGCTATTCTTTAACTTTATAATTATAAATAGTTAAATAGTATTTAGCATAGTAGTAATTTTAAATAAAACTAATACAAATGAAATAAATAGTGTTTAAATATTGATGATATTATCAACAGTGGCATAAAAAATCTTGGGAAATCATTGTGTCAAAAAAATAAACCAAATAAGGTGAATAAAAACTATTAGCACAAGCCACAAAGTCACAAACTCTTAAGAGAAAGAGCATATTCTATTGCTTTGATTGTAGTGATTGATAATTTTTGAGATATTCACTTTTATGTCTATGTACAGTCATTAAAGATAAAGACGTTAGCCGGTCTTCACCTGCGCTGTTGCGCAGGTAATTCTTCAGTCTCTTCAAAGTCGAGAATGACCTTTCAACAGAAGATGGGGTCACTGGTATTATTGTCAAAATTGTTAATAGAATTGTCAGATTGGGAAACATTTGTCGATCTAAAAATTTTAAAAAGTGTCGACAGCATTCTTTGGCTTTGGAGAGTCTGTAGCTTTCCAGTGTGATGCCCAAAGGCTCCATTCCGCTTCCAATATATCTCTGCTGGTGTGCTGCATATCATCCTTGTAAAACTCTAAAGCCGGTAACAAGTTGCTAAACTTTTTGTTGACAGCGTTTACTGGGATTAAACAGTCAAGTCCTCTTAAAAGATCCCTGTGGTTTGAAAATCTCTCTTTCAATGAAACTAATATCTCGTCCAAATAAGAATAGAACACAATCCGTTGATAGTGTTCTTCTGGGGTTTCGGCTTCAACATTTGCTCTGTACCTCTGAGTGTCTACTGTTCTTGGTCCTTTTATAGAAACTTCTAATTTATGAGATATGTCTCTAGCTTTTGTAAACAGTTTTTTAAATTCTCCTTTTTCACTTTTCCTCAAGTCGGCAAAAACCTTTTCTGTCATACTAATTTTAACCAAAGCTGAACTTATATCTACAGATTCTTTTTGTAGATATTTTTATGTTATGTATGTCATGGATAGCATTTTTGACATAACGGTAAGAGTGATGATAAATTCAAACTTACATAAACATGTGTGAAAAGAAGTAGCTTTGCCATTTGCCTCTGCTTCGTTGCTCATAATAGTTTCCAATGCTTCAATGATACAATCGAAACATTCATGTAATACTGAAACAGCATCGTGTCTCTCCACCCATCTTGTTTCGCAGTATTTGTGGTGGGCAGTATTGCCCTTTCCTGCTGCCACTAAAATATCTTTCAAAGCTTTGGCACGCTTTGCTGAAGCTCTAAAAAATGCTGACTTCTGATATTGTAGAGAAACAATTGTGAATGCAAGGTGTTTTGGCAGCGTCACTTAAACACAGATTTAGACAATGAGATGAGCGGTGAGTATATATTGCTTTAGGGAAATCACGTTTTATGATTGCTAATTAAAAAAAAATCTACTCGCAGAGTTTTCGTCTTAAGATTCGGGAGGGGGGGGGGGCCTCCCGCCCCTGCCTGTACAGTTAATTGTGCATAGCTTTGGAGATACCTGTAAATTTCTGCTGGATGATAAAGTTACACATTGTGTATTTTGTTTCGAAAACAGCCAATAAAGAACATATTTATGTACATGGGTAATAGCTTTCCAAGCAAAGGACTGATTAGCTATGAATCAACTAAAGGCATGACAACACATATAGATATATATAGTTTGGTTATGTAAAGAAGTGTTTTTGGAGAGAATTCATTAAATACAATCACTTATCTGAAAACCAATTTGGTACAAGAAGAATTTATAGCATGCACCACGATTCCCTTTAAAGGAAAACATAACGGATATTTTACTGAAGATAAAAATATGGAAAAATAAGTTAATTAAGTGAAAATTGAGAGAATAAAGCCCACCAAGGGAAAGAGTAAAAAAATGTAGGAATAGTTCAATGTACAAAGGTGATATCTTCTTTCTTTCGGCTTCTATGTAGAAAAGATCAAACGCATTGAAACACAAACAGAGTAAAATAAAAGAAAAACACTGTAAATTCTAAGCTATTCAATTAATAATATGAAAAAACTTTTAAAACCACAATAGAAAACTGATGTTGAAGTAAAAAAAAAAAATCTGACATTCTGTATCACAATATTTTCAATGTAGTTGGTAGATGTGTTTTGCAGTTGTAAGGACCAGGGAATTAGTATTCCATTTTAGTTATCTTGTTATTGAATAATGTAGCTGGTAAGTTATTTTCTTTTATCAACTTGCATTATTGTATGAAACATAATGATATTTAAGACTAAAATTAAAACATAAAAAAAAACTTGATATTTTATTAAAGAAAAAACATTATTATTATTATTATTATTAGTTCAATTTAAAAAAATATATATTTTCAAGTAATTTTTTAAACATGAATCTGTTAAGTGTTTTTATTAGTGAGTTTTATCATACCTATTTGATTACAATGTTTAAGCCAAACTTGATGGTGTTGGTTCACCAAAATTCATAAATTTTGATCTAAAAAAGTTGAAGCCATTCTTAATTCATAGCCTGAAATTGCGAACACAGAACTCGGGTCAGCTATAAGTATCAAGATGGGCTTGGCCCAAAGATAATTTGCAATGAGTGATAAAAATGTAAATGCAATTTTCACCACTAAATTGTTTCATTTGTTGCCAATTGTGAAAAAACCCATTATTTTAGCTGGTTACCTACGACCATTAACAAAGAAATTTAGAATATATTTTGAATTCAGATTTTGAAATTATATAAAGTGGATTCTTGACTGAAATGTTTGTGGAATAAATTTAATCATATTTACTTTTTATATAATATATATATAGTGGAACCTGGATAATTTGAACTTGAAGGGACCAGGAAAAAATTTGAAGTATCTAAAAATTCGAATTAAATAAGTTTCTTAAAAGGAATTCCCTTTTCCACTTTCTTTATTACAACTACTTTTTCAGCCAAAGTTAATAATTTATAGGACCGTGGCTTTGCCAGTGACATCACGATACACACACACACACAAACACTACTGTACAGCATCTACTAAACAAAACTAAAACTGAACAAAAACTAAAGAACAAAACAAAATAAACTCGCACATCACAAGAGTATCGCTACGACTGAATCACTAAGAACAGAGCACGTAACCACTTGAGAGGTTCGACCTTGACTAAGGGAGTACAGAACTGTAGTGTAAACAAAGATGTATGGGTGAGGGGGAGGGGCATGAAGAAGGGTACTGACCACATTCCAACGTCACCTCCCCGGTTCCCAAAAATAGAACAACACAGCGCCGCAACTTTAAGTAGGAAAACAATAGTGCAGAGTAAATTAAAACTTACAAAAAATTCGAACTAACCAAAACAAAATTCAAATTATCCATGATTTTTTAACATTGATTTAATACAAAATTCACGAGACCGGATGAAAAATTCGAATTAAAGACAATTTCGAATTAGTCAGGTTCCAATGTATAGACAAAATCACCAACAGTATGCCATTTTTTCTTGCAATATCAATTGTGTATGATACATTAGTCAGCTGGTGGTTTGTATTTAATATTACTTTGAGTTGTGTGATGCCTTATGCTACAAATTAGATGTAAACATTTTAACAATCAAACCAAAACTAGAAATTATTCCATTGTTAGAAAACAGCAGTGCAGTGAAGAACGCTTCCCTAACTTACATGATCAGTGAACAAATGTGTATTAATGTATTTGGAGCAAGATTACTTTCTAGTGGCTAATAAACTTATGTTATGTAATGGCAGACAATGGTAGCTTGATGAAAATTAGTTGAACCTGACACAAGGGAGGAGAAAACAACAGCAAGGGTCAAGAAATAACTGTAAAAAAAAAACTTTTACAGTGAACTCTGCCTTAAACAGAATTGCAAGGGTCCAGGATATTTTTACGCTAAAGCCGGGTTTTCATTTAGTGAAGGTGTGTATGAAAATTAAACCAGGGACATGCACGTAAGATAAAATAAAATACCATACTCGTTTATTTAAGGGCCCTAAAGACACACCAAATTGTTGGCCTGACCGTCAGGACAACAAAGTGGAGCTAAGCCTTTACACTGTCCAACTAGTGGTCCAATTTGTCAGTAGCTATTGTGATCTCAGAACGAACACACTCCACAACTCCATCTTTATCCAAATACCAAAAAATTAAAATCACATAATTATCAATTCATAAAAATAATGCAGGGAAAAAAAGAAAAATATGGGGAAAAGATTAGAAAAAGAAAATTCATCCATGCAATTTTGTTAAAAGAGATGGATTCAAATGACTTTCATAATTTTTTAAGAATGAATCTTGATTTTTTTTCTGAAATACTCAGTATGGTGACATCATTTTAAAAATAACAAAAGAATGCACTGCGACTCTTCACTCCACCCATCTAAATGCTTGAAAAGTGGTGACTGACTAGCGCCAGGTTGGTCGGTTGGTCCAACAACGCTACAGACACAACCACTTGTCAGGAGATGAAGTGGGGAAGTTAGTGATCGGGTGGTTTGTACCAACCAACTGACCAACTTGGAAAAAAAAAAATTTTGGTCCGACAACAAGCCTACGCTCTATACAATTTATCAGCTTGTTGGCTGGCTGTCCTGACAAGATGGTGTGTCTGTAAGGCCCTTTATACTTAAATTTGCCCTTATTGAGTATAGTACAAAATTCTGTAATCAAGATAACAAAAGAACTATGAAGGAGAAAGTAAATATACCTGACTTAACATTTCAACTCCTCTTAAGATAACAAAAGAACATATGAAGGAGAAAGGAAATATACCTGACTTAACATTTCAACTCCTCTTAAGATAACGAAAGAGTTAGAAAAAACAAAGTTCTGTAGAATGTATAGAATGCCTAAAATTTTTCTTAACGATGCACTCAAAAACATTGGAAATTTGCTATACTAAGGCTTATTTTAATTTCTGTTTCCGTGTTAGACAGTTTCCGTTTAATCCAGGGGATTTAACATGTTTTTCAGCCCTAAAGTTATAGGATTGGAAAATATTTATATTTAATAAAGGGTCTGTTTAAGGCAGGTTTCAAGGTACAATACATAATTGGCTCAAGCTATTTTGAAACGAGTAGACAAGATGTTGAATGTAGAAAAATAAAAACCCATTGAAAGCATAACTTTGGCTTTTACTCATATGTATCAATTTTGTTCCCTCTTCAGCAAACATCTTTCACATACAGACACTGAATTGTTTGAGCATAAAATTTGTCATATGTACTGTAAAAATATACATATGTTGTTTTCCCCATATCGTGTGTGGAATATTGGCCAATTTTTATGCTAATTAATAACAATAAATGATGACCAAAAGGTTAAAAACGTTTCACCAAACATTTTTCACCTCAGATGGCTCTACCACCAATATCTGAGTGTCCCTATTATGAGATCAACTAGCTTGCAAGCTAAATGTTTGGAGTACCTGAGAGTATTCTGCAGAATCCTCCAACTGTTCCTTGAGCCAGTCTATACTGCAGTCATTTACAAGTAGAAATTGAGCTTGGTTCGACAAGGAAAGAGCCGATTTCTTGCCAGTCCCTAAACACAATAATATGTATATGAACCTGTTGGTGGAGATTTAACCACATATTTAACTTAATATTAGTGAATATTAATTATAATATTAGTGTCTTTATTACAAAGATAATTATAATTTTGACACAAGCACTATTGTATAATTATTGAGCAACTATACAAAAATTGTATTGCAAAATTAACCAAAATAATGTTTGAATAGTTAAAAAAATAATGTACACATAATGGAGGCATTTTACAAAAATGACATGGACAAAGGCGAGAAACAATTCCTAATGATGATAATGATATAAATAACAAGATAAAAATGGGGGAGAATAAACTAAACTAAACCAAACCAAAATGTTGCCACATAGGACCAGTTTCATAGTCAAACTTAGCATGCCTCAAGTGTGGTGCTATACTAAATACAAGACGTCAACTACCTGAAATTGAATGGAATGGGCCAGTTTCATATGTGAAACTGGCCCATTCCATTTTGGTCTAGGTAGGTGTCGTCCTGTATTTAGTATAGCACCGCACTTTAGGCATGCTAAGTTTGACTATGAAACTGGCTCATACTCACACACAGGGAGAAATAGAGAGGAGACATATTGGTCCACTCTGTTCACCCTGAAAGGTAGCAAGCGTCTTACCTTGACAGATTACACTATGAACCTAATATTTTAAGTTTATTGTAGCATTTTTAATTGCACTTGACACATTCAAAATAAAACAAAATACGATATTTTTGCTAAATTGACTACTTGGTATTTTATATGCAAATCATCACCATCAAATGTTTCCAGACTGTGGCCAGGTCAGCTTAGTAAAATGTCTTCATCTTCCTTTATGGTTCCACCACTTTTTCTCCTTTAATTTCTTCCATTCTTATCTCACTTTAACACTTTTTTATCTGCTCCTCCCATCTCTTTCTTGGCCTTCCTTGTGATCTTTTTCCTACTTACTTCCTTTCCAACATTTTCTTTGATATCCTCTCTTTTTCCATCCTCCTTATATGCCCATACCATCTCAGTCTTGCTTTCTCTACCATCTCATGTACTCCATGTACCCCTACTCTTACCCGAATATCTTCATTTGTAATCCTGTTCCTCCTGGTGACAGCTAACATGTTCTCCAAGTCTCTCTTACATTCATTGTCTATATTTCTGCTGCATATGTGCCAATAGGTACAAAGTACGCCTAGTACAATACTTACTCACACTTCAAGGACACTTCTATTCTCCGTAGCAGGTCTCTTACACACCTATAGAACAACTCTCCCTACTGTCCTCTTCTCATTAGATCCTCTCTACTTCCAACTTTCCCCTCAATCACACCTCAAAGATATTTTATGTTCTGTACTTTTCTCAGCTCTTCTACATCCAACCTAATAGCTTTACTAGGCCTTACCCTCTTCCTTTTTATTGACATCACTTCACACTTTGTCATGCTAAATTTCATTTCAAAGTGTTAAGTGATGCGAACAATGGTTAGTTAAGTCAATTTTAATCATAATTACTTAATTACTCAATATAGGGATAGGGTGAAATGAAGTGGACTGAATAGGACTATCTCAATATAGGGATAGGGTGTAATGAGGTGGTGAATTACATAGGTGTTGTAGTTAGGTGTTGTAGTTTTGTAAGTGTGGCAATGAACTTTCGAGTTCCTGATGCCATAAAATAATTAAGTAAATAAATCTAGAAAATAACAATGATACAAAGTTTGGATCAATACTACTAATCAAATTTATTTGTATATATTTCAATGTTTCATAAAACATGAAAATTCTAAATTACAAATGAAGAGTAGTGGGGGAAAAGGAAGCACGTTCAATATTAGCTCAAATTAATTTAGTGCTTCCAACCGCTAAACAATCATGACACCTTTATAATACACTTATGATTATGGTTAAGAAAGGTCTCTGTCTCATTTAAATCAGTTTACTAAAAAAGTATTTGCTTGTGGGGTTTGTCACTGTCCTGGAACAAGTGTATAGTGTGACTTTCCCCTCTACACTTCAAATGCAATTTTTATTTTTTAACTAGTGATTTTAGAGATGAGGAAGGTTATATTTAGAGGAAGTGTACCCACACTAGTGTGGAGGGAGTGTAAAGCCATTTTGGAAAAAAACACCATCAGTACACCCGAACATCGATCTCCCCGTCATTGGTAGTTTGGTCTACTGCGAGAGTAGTGTATTAGACCATGTGACCACAGAAGCGAGTAATTATAGTTGTCTTTTGTGAATATTGTTCAGAATAAGCACACAGAAAAACAACTTTACCTGAGGCCAGGTTGGTTTTCTTATGGGCTTTGACTGCCCTGGTGTCACTGTCCTGTTGTCTGATGAGTCGCAACCCGTCCCGGCAGAGTGCATCACTGAGCCACTGAGCTACTTCATCCCCACAGTCATAGCCTTGTACTCTGTCCCCGCACACCTTGCTTTGACACAGAGACACTTCGCTGCGCCCCTTGCTAGCTGATGGTGTGCTAAGAGAGACACACACCTGGGACATCCCTGCACAGCATGACAAGATGTCACGCTCTCTCTTGCACTTTAAACAACTATAATAGTCCATGAGCCAAACCCCAAAATAAGCCTAATTGGTACCACCAGGGGTGGCAAATGCTGACCATATTTTTCTTGTGGTACCATTTTTCAAATTCTATGAACCAAAAACCCCATTGTTTCATGTAAAACCATGTTTATTTCATAGAAAGCTACTCCTTAGGGTTTACTATCACATATTTTCTTGATCCACACATACAACTGTACTAGAAAAATATAGTCAGTATTTGCCACCCCAGGTGGTACCAAACAGTTGACTTGCTCATGGACTATAATCTCCTCATCAAATGTAAGACTGCCCAGAGGGGGTGACAAATGGGGCTAGCCCAACATCTCTCAAACACAACACACGTGCATTAAAGGTAAATAGTATGTTTTTTATACATATTTTCAGAACCCAGCTATTTTAAAGGTGGTAACAATTATTTTAGAGCTAAGAATATTTAGCTTAATAATGGGAATGACTTTTCTTTTTCCAAACACATAATTTAACTATTGTGTTAGTAAATATTAATAGAATATATAAATCAAATTACTATTTGGCATGAAAAGGGACACCTCCCAAATTCTATCGCCTGAATCCTCTTGGCTGCCTTGAATACTAATATAGTCCTTAACCACCCTTCTTATTACACCCTATTAATTGTTAATAATGTGTGTTAAACATACCAATACAAACTCTGCAGGCTATGGGGGTGAAAACAAACTATTTAGTATCACAACACAAGTCTTTTAGTTTGATGTAAAACATTACTTTGTACATGCATCCATTTATAATATGCAACTACAATTAAAAGGTTTAGTTATTTAAAGAGGGTTGGTCAATTTTATTGTGAGATGTAGACTCTGCCATCTCAATAAAAGACAAATATATTAAGGTGTTTTGATTAATTTAAAATTCCATTATAATGAAAAATGACATCTGGGCAAAAGACTATTAACTTGGCACACCAAAAAATTTCATGTGTCCATAACTTCAATTCCCGAATCTAGATATAGAGGTTCAACATTTGTACTAGGACTGGTAAACGAAGCTAATTAGAAATCAGAGAATAATCTCAATCACTCTGCTTACCTCAGAAGATATCTCTACCCTATATACCACCAACATTTTGTGAACATTACATCTCTCTTGGAGCAGTTTTGTTTTAAACATAATATAAATTTTATAAGACTCAATAAATTAACTCTTTATTGAATAAAATCAAATAGCCAAAGTTATTATTTATGCTTTTAGTGAGGATTACTCCATCTAGATATCATATTCTGAAAATTGAAAAATGACACCTGGACACAGGAATCGAACCCGGGAACTTTGGCTTAGTACGCCAATGCTCTAACCACTGAGCTATCCAAGCTATACTAAGCCAAAGGTCCCGGGTTCGATTTCCGTGTCCAGGTGTCATTTTTCAATTTTCAGAATATGATATTTTTATTCAATCTTATAAAGAATGCATGAGACATTACATTATAGTGAAAGCCAGTATTGTCAGACAATGCCCCTTGGAGAGTGAAGAAAGGAATCAACCTCTAAGCTTGGCCACTAACAATGCTTGTCATCATAGCAACAACTGTTATGCACCTGATAGGATGTATTTATTAAAAACATGCTTCAAGTTGATAAATAATTTTTGTGATTCAATACTTATTGTTTTTTTATTTATAAGTTTCCCTAGCACTGCAATAACCAATTACATAACAAAAGGTGTCAAAAGACAAACATTGCCAGGACATCGAAACCAGTGCTCAAAATACAGAACTGTTCTATTAAATCAAGAACACCTGAAAACTATGAACAATATGGGGTGAAAAAAACTCCAGTGCATCATCCAGTAATCATACCATCCCAACCAAGCGACCACCATCTGTAGGAAAAGATAATGCCAACTTTTGCGGATATAGGGTGTCATATGGTCAGCCACAACGAACCCTATGGCTGTTGGTCTCAGTTTTCTAGAGTGTAGCCGCTACTTTTTCATTCAAGTAGCTCCTCATTTGTCCTCGCGAGGCTGAGTTAACCCCTTTCCCAATCCACTACTTAACAGAAAATCTGAAGTGATGGGGATCGAACCCGAGACCTCTGGATTTGTAGCCAGGAACTCTGGCTACTAGATTACAGAGTGAAGGAGAGGTAAAATATAAAAATAAGTGTTCTAGTAAACAAATAAGGCCTCCAGCTAGAGGTAATTTAAGGTTAAATTAAACTGTCTCTCTCTCAGCCAATGAGCGTGAACTATAGTTCAGGTGAGTTAGAATCTATTAGCGACATTATTCACCAGGATTGTTGTAATTGCCTTCCTTAGCAACATATTGAAAGTCCTTATTGATCCGACCTGTGCTAAGTCTGCCGTCTTGGAAAAAATAACGGATCAATGGGTAGGCCTACCTTTCTCCAGTTTTCCCCAATTATTTTGAAAACAGTTAATCTTAGGTATAAAATGCAGAGGATTTAATAGAAAGAGAAAAGAAAGAGTATAAATCTACTACAAGAAATATATTTTTTGTTTCTATTGGTGTATTTTAGCTATCAAGGGGAAGGGGGGGGGAGGAATGGCGCTTAAAAAAATTCTAGCCAAGAACAAATTGTTTTGCTTGGGATAGTATAATTTTGCAACATTATTTTTCATGTTTATATTATAAGGGACAAAATTTTGCATAGGTAAGCTCATGGGCATATGTGGGTAATCCTCAATCACGAAATGGCGATCTCAATGAAAAGTGAATATAGCAATTTCATGTATTGTCATATATTATACACTAAAACTTTTGCTCAATTCTTCCAAAAAAAGTGTGTGATTACGCCCATAGACAAGCCCATTTCCACATCACTTTTTACCCAATCAGTGTGAAATGAATTATCTTCTGATTGGGAAGGTTAGGCCAACGGCCAGTTGGACTAACCCTCAGAGTAGAAGGACTGAATTCATTCAAACACTCATTTAACATTTGTATTTACATTTTCACTAATAATAATACATGTGCAATGCAGTACTTACTGTATATAATTTTACATTTTGAAAAAGCAAAAAGAGATTTTTACTGTCTAATCACAATCACCATCTTCATTGATTTTTTTCAAGATTAACCTCTTCTAGAATTGGTTTGGAGTAATTACTGAACCCCATTCCACTTTAATGGATGTAAAAATCAGTGCACAATAGCCCAGCCTTTTTGCATGAACAGTGGTTCTTGCAATCACCTTCAACACACAAACAATGACAATATCATCTTAAGTATTTTGTCAGGAGCCGGCGGCAATAGCGTGGGTATGAGCAGGAATATGTTTTCCCTTGTTTGCCATCCCCAAACCCCTGGTGGCAATTTGCTCCATTCCCACAAATACACTTGACAATAAATAGACCCTCAAGAAATGTGAGTTGTATCTGCTGTATTAGGTAGAGTGTCCAATTTCACTTGTGTTTTCTTCATACTTCATAGCAACAGTGTGATTGACACATGTGCACCGATAGTCATAGAGCGACATTTCGGATTTGTTTGCCCCATATAAACTGAGAACAAAATTCTGCCCCACTCGGCATATTGCCTCTTGACTGGCATCTTCATCATTAAATACATTTGCCATCGTACGAATGTAGTCTCTCTTCTTAAAAAAAAGTTCATCAAAGTGACGTGGTGTTGCAGCCACTGACCGTATGTGCAAACAGTAAATTTTTTTTACGTCCTGATGTCTTGCCTGCAGTTTATTCGAAGAATACCTCAGTCTACTGGTTTTTCTTTGCGTTGCTGATGTTATTACTCTGTTGACAATGAGAGTGTTGACATCAGCTGCTGCTTGCAGGATGCTGAGAGAGTTATTTTTTAATTCCTGTGACAACAAAAATATCAATCTGGACTTATTCTTCTCATGCATTAGAAAGATTTCCTGACTTATGGTAATATGAGTTTCCCCATTAAAAGCAATTTCAATGTATTTTTTCAGGCCATAGAGACGACCCCTTTTGCCAGTTTTTGTATTTAAAATGCTTTCCTCATATCTATCAAACACAATAATTAAACTCGGGCTGTAATGTTTTTTTAACCTTCTTTGAATATCAACAAACAAAATGCAAATAATTTATGTAGGCTTTAAAGATGTCACTAAAGTTTCCTTGGCGGAGCCAAACCATATGGTGTAGCAGAAAATCTCTGTATATCGCAAACTTACACTTTTCAAGGTCAAAGTCTATCTCTTCACTCGCTTAAAAAGAAGAAAAGAGTGTATTCACAGTCTGTGTGAACTGTTTGGGAGTCCTTCCCTTCACATTTTTTAAATCTCTTCTTCCAACTCATTACTTGCTGTTGACAAAACAGGAGGACACCGCCATACAGGAACAATAGGTTTGTAACTTGGTTTTTCATCACACAATGCAAAGACCTCATCACAGTTCACTTTCATAAACAATAATGTATTGAATCGCAGAACACTTGTATGGAATAATAAACACTAGTATATATTAACCTAATTTTGTGGCCGCATGATCTAAGGTGTCACTTTCACAAGAGACTAGACTAGTGATGACAGTAAGATAAGGGGCTTGAATCTCGATCAGGTGTAATGAGGGTAGATTTTCATAAATTGTTTTACACTTTCCCTCCACTTAAATGCAGGTACACTTTCTCTAAACTAAACCATCCTAATCCCTAACTCATTAACGTAATTAGTACATATGTGTACAACCTGAACAGATAGTGAGACATGGTGATAAAAAAAGGAAAAAAAGAATTTGTTACTAGACATTTGTAAATAAATATTACTTACCAATTAATTAATCACATTTCCGTCTGAAAAAAAACACCAAATAATGAAAACTCTTTGAAGTTACATTGTACATTAAAAACAACATTCACCGCATGAGATTTTAAAACTAGTTTTATGAAGGGTTTCCGTTGCCAGCTGCATCCCCTCTTTAATATGCCTACTATGCGGGGCTGTGTTCATTGCAGGCAAAGAAAGAAGCAGGAGTAGGTAGTTTCAAAATCCTCGTCGTTGCCGGCTCTCCTACATACCAGATGGCAAGTTCTTATAGATAATATCAAATTTCTCTCTCTTTCTCTCTATATATATATATATCAGTAATTTAAACAAACAGAAGAGTTGAGCACAAATCAAGGGTTTAAGTCTATGATGTATGATACAACGCAGGAAATAATAATGCTCACTCTGCATTGAGATCGGCCATTTTAGAGGCGGGAGGGGGGAAGAGAGAGGGGAGCAAGAGGTTCTTTACCTACGTCCATGAGCTTACCTAAACAACATTTTGTCTCTTATAAAATAAACATGAATATTAATAACTAATCATAATAGAAATTCTAATACTACAGGCAAAAATAATTTATTTTAAGTATGATTTTTTTTAAAACCCCATTTTTTTTCTTTGACAATGCAAAGCCACCAAGAAAGCCCAAAGTATCTATCTTGTAGGAAATTGTATGGTCTTTCTATTTGGTCCCTTGCATATATTAGCTAAGAGCAATTGTTTCCAAGATAATTGCTGAAAACCTGATAAAGTTACCCCTTGATCCACAAGTTTTTTCAAGATGGCATAGGTCTGATTGGTCAGGAGTTTGAATGTGTTGTTTAGGAAGGTAGATTGCAACAATACTAAGGGGATAAGAAACACTCTTAAAAAATTATGTCGCCAACTAAGTATGACAAAATGTCTAATTCTCCTGCCCTCTAAACTCTACTTATAATGATTGAGGAAATGGACTAGTAGGGTTTAACACGAAAAGAGAAGGAAAGTTGTATACTTCATTATCACACTCATACCTTACATATGTTTGTGGTTAACTATCATTTATTATGGATGGATCAAATACTTTCTTAGAATCAGATTATTATTATTATTATATTATTATTATCATTATTAATTATTATTATTATTAATTATTATTATTATAAATATTTCATTGTGTACACCTCATATGAATGTCTAGTCATACTAAATTTCAATCCCATACATTAATTACTATACCTTAACAATGGTAAGTAAAAAGCATCAAATAGCAAGTTAGACCCCTTATTACACGTGAACTGTAATTATTTGAAATCAATGAATCACTATTTATATTATTATTATTATTATTTAGCACCGCGTCTTACTACCCGTTCGGGTTATACGCTTAAGTACTAATTACGCTAATGGATTAGGAATTGGGAAGGTTGAATAGAGGAAGTGAACCCGCATTTACGTGGAGGGAGAGTGGAAAACCATTTAGGAAAAACCACCCCCAGTTCACCCGACCGAGATTCGAACCTCGATCTCCCCGTCCTCGGCAGTCGGGCTCAACACGACTAGCGCGTTAGCCAACTACGCCACCGAGGCGGGTCACTATTTATAGTTTATAATTATACACGTCTTGTTAAAATGGTGCAATAAGTTTTTGATGGTTGAATGACCTTAAGCTGTTCAAAGCATGTGATTGCTTGGTTTTATAATTAATTGTTCATTAAAAATTTTCTAGATTTTGAAATAGGCATCCTAAACAATGTAGAGGTATTTTAAAATAAACAGGTACAATCCATGCTGTTTGTTTGCCTGCGACTGTATCATACCTCTGATTGCACTTACCAGGGAAGTCGAGACATAGCTGGTCCTTGTCCAATTGTATGTTTGGTTTAATAAGACACAGTTTGGTGTCTTGCTTCTGAGTGAGGCTTACACCCGCTGGAGTGATTATCATCCATTCTCGGTCATACAACAAACCCCGTGGGCCGATGCTCCAACTGGATACAGACAACGCTCCACAGGACTTGACAGGGTACAGGAAGATATGGGTTAACTTCATGGTATTGGTTGCAGATAAAGGGGTTTCAATCGTTTCCTCTTGAAGTTGTGTGTGATTGGTTCCCTTATGTTCAACATTTGAAACCGTTTCTCTTTTATTTTCAGCGCTAGCAACCGTAATGTAATTTAAGTTTTCACCATTTTTATAGAAATTTACCATTTTTGCTGGAGGTTTAAGGCTATTATGAAATTTCTTTCTGTACGTTTCTACATGTAAAGGCCACCAGTCGGGTAACTTATGTATGACTGGTTCTTCAAGAAAACATGTTGTGATCATACGGAGGACTCTATCCACATCTTCCTTGGTCGACATGTAACCAAATGAAACTCTGACAGATCCGGTAGGTTTCCCATCAATTAGATCTCTTTCGTCCCCACACACATGACCAGCCTGTTAACAGAGTATTACAAAGTGTCAGAGGAAGCTCACAAGCGATCTAGTCAGAGATTATTAAAACAAATGAAACACCATTTAGATCTTCCCTGGTACCTGAAAAGATTAGTTACAGTATAACAATTTAACATAATATAATCCAATGTCTGAATTGGTTTAGCTATTTTGTTTACCCTGTAAGGTAGCAAGCTGACCTTCCATTATTAGACTATGGTAGGCCTATAGCTTATAAGATAGGGTCATAGTTTAAATTTTAAAGGTAAGACTGCTACCTTTTAGGGTAAAGGGAGTGTACATTAATTAATTTAAAATGAGCAATGGGGATCAATTGACCCTTTATTCATAAAAATGATCCCATATATTTTAGAGTATGTCCGGATTTTCTTTAAAATTTGCATCGATCCCATGATATTCTTCAAAAAGAAATGTTCTCATCTAAATCAAATATCAATTTTTACAAACTTGAGGCTTAATAAGAATCCTTTCAAGTTTAATAAAAAGGCAACCATATTTCTTGGTTATTTATATTTTGAACACCATGAAATATTCATGTTTATTGAACCAAGTTTATGGAGAAAAAAAAATCTAAGTTGGAATTAATCTTGCATCAAAATAAGATAAATTATTGATTAGTCTGTTTTCTAGCTTGTTGCTATTTGTGGTGAAGTAGTAAAATTGTGTTTGATAGATTTTGTGTCTGAATGGTCCTTCAAAAATTCCAACATACACCAACAATGCTTTGTATTAAGATAATGTTCAGTAATGCTTATGATGATCAAAAAGTTTAACCGCTTCAGGGGCTGCATGGTCTAAGGTACTACTCTTGCAGTAAAATAGACTGCCGATGACAGGGAGATTGAGGTTCAAATCTCAAACAGGTGTAGTGAGGGTGGTTTTCTCTAAGTGATTGTCCACTCTCCCTATATGCAAATGTGGTTACACTTCCTAATCACTAAAGCCATTAGCGTTATTATTACATAAGCGTATAACCCAAACGGGTAGTAGTTGCAATGCTTAAAAAAAATTCAAGGAATTTCATTTCAAACAATGACCAACTATTTGTGAGACCTTAGTTCTGATCCCAGCGCGGTTGTTAATTTAGTCTTCACGCAAGAACTGTACGAATGATTCCAAAAACAATTATCTAATGCTTTCACATGTCAATAAAATATATTTTAATGGTTTTAAATTAAGTGTATGGGTATATTTTATCAAAATGAAAGCATTCTGAGCAAAAGCCACCTGAAACTGATGTTTGAGGTCTTGAGAGGAGAGTCTGAGGTGTCTTTGACAAGCTCCAGTGTTACAGAAGCATCCTGTACGTAGTTGAATGTCATAGAGGTTAGCCATGTTGAGGACCTACAATTCAGAACATATACAATAGAAATATATAGATTAAGAAGGTTCAATTGGAACCATTTACAAATTACTATAAAATATGGCATTGAAATCAACAAGAATATTGTGCGCAGTTTTATAGAATGTAATAATCACCTCTACGAATCCAACATATTCACCATTAGCTCTAAGGAGGTTGAAGTTGACAATTCCACCTTGTGTATCGATATTTTGATAATCTGTGTCAGTGTATAAAACAACAGCAGGTGCCCCATTTGAGTGGTGGAGTGAGATCAAATTGAGAAACAGACTTTGAGCCAATGAAAAGGTGTGCATGGCAATATCTTCTATGCTTCCACACAACTGCTTCAAGGTGTCAAATCCATGGCGGAGTGCCAATATTGACAAGAAAGGAAGTGTTCCATCTTCAAACCTGAAACATACAATACACATCTTTACTATTGATATTTTATACACTAATACAGCCGGGTTGTTAGTGCCTGGGCCTTTGTTATAATTTAATCTAAGTCACTTAAATACTGCTTATATTCTATATAACCTTAATTTAGCATGCATGCCTTCATTAGCTCAGTCTAACGTGTCTGTCTTCTGAACTAATGGTCCCGGGTTCAATTCCTGGCGTCAGCAAAATATTTATCATCGATCTTCCTTTTTCACATTGATAATTAATGGCTGAAGGATTGGTTGTTGAGTATTATCTATAATTAGGTTAGTTTGTGTGTCATGTGCTGATCTGATTAGTTAGTTCGAAACATGTATCTTAGATAGTCAAATAAATTATTATAAAATTAAGTACAAATATTGACTAATAAATAACAGGCGAGTCTTTAAAAGATACTATAATATAAGGAACGCACTTAAATGTTACATTTACTTAAATTGATATGAATATCTTCTTTTGGTCAATTATATCAAGAAAAAAATAAGGTGCAAGATGATTTAAAGAAAGACCTGATTTTACCAAAGCTACCAAAGCATTTTAAGTTTGTCAATATATATATTTTTATTTAGCACCGCGTCTTACTACCTGTTCGGGTTTTGTCAGTATAAAAAGGTTTGTTGATAATAAGGACAATAAAGTGTATTGGTAATGTGGTAGCACGGATGGCAAGTCACAACAATGTGTTTATTAAGTGTTATAGATACAAAAATTCTAATCATCTACTTTTAAAGTCACATTATCTCAAAATACGTCTCACAATTCTTAAACAATGTAACATCTCTTTAAAGATACTGTAATCATGGCTACAACTCACAGCTATATTGCTTTGTGATATCTTGAAGTATAACAAATGCTGCCACAACTTTGGGGCATTCATTATTCCACATATTGTTATTACATAATATCTTCATGATATTATAAATTATTATATTTTAAATAATTTGATTGATTATTAAAGTGAGATCTAATAAGAAGGTAACACAGGGTTTAGAACCATCCTATAGTTTAATAGAAGTTTAGAGGAAGTGTGTTCAGGGAAAGCAACCATTGTGAATATTGTACTATTTTAAAAGATAACCACAATGAAACTGGTCAGTGTATTAGCAAAAATAAAAATAGTCTCACAGAGCAAGTGTTTCTGTGCATCTTAAACATAACTTAAGATGAGATTTGCAAGGAATGTACTTGTAAAACAGTGGTTTTACAAGTACGTTCCTTGCAAATCTCACCTTATATTTCTCCTTACTAATAGTGAAAATGAATATAACTAAAATAACTTAAGATGTTAAATACCTCAATGAAATCAAAACAAGAATCCCTAGAGAATCTAAGTAGGCTATGTTATACACTCTTACACAGGGATAAACTTTCAACAAAAATTCTACTGGACAGTTAAGAAAAATAAATAGCAAAAGTGTGTGTGCTATTGTAAGTTTAAAAACAACTCCTAGAGCGATAAAACTGACATACATGCTTCTTGCATGAAGAAAATATTATATTTGATATTCCCTATTGAGATTAGCTATGCGGTGTAGAACTTTTTTTTTTGTAGTTGTCAACACTTCTTTAGAACTTCCTCCCCTCTTCCTCTACTACATGAATGCTGCTATTAGCCTCAAGAAAAAGCTGGTCTCGACAAGTTGCCATCAAGTGGTTGACAGGGTAGAGGAGGTTTGGGGGGTTGTAGAGTAATAGGGGGATGAGGGGTGGATAGTACTAGAGAAGATTAGTCTAATATTAAGGCTATTCAGGCATGAAACACCTTTCCATTCTGCCTGAGCTAAAATATTTACCTATTTTAATTGCAAATTCGCAAGAAAACACGCTAAACTAAGCCAAATATTCAAATTAAATATAAATAACATTATTTTTGGTTTAAAGCTAGTATTCTTTTTAAATGTTAGTATTTGTATAAAGAATCTGTAATTCGGGGGGCGGGATTGGGGGGGCTTGTCAGTTTGGACATTTGAGCGTTACCTTTCAAAATTATTGAATTATTGTTAGTTTATTTTAGTTTTGACTGAAAACATTGTTTTGTGTACTGTGCAGGTTCAAATTATTTTGAAAAGGAAGAACAGATATATTTCTTGTTGAGAGTGCCATCAAACTTTGTTGTGTTGTATTAAAATCATGATTTGGCCTCAATGTATGAAAACATATAAATATCAAATTTGAGCAAAATCCACACTTGACTTTGGCTGTATCCCCAAGTACAGGCAGACATACATGTGTGGTAACAGACAGAATTGTAAAACCCATTTTTGAGTTTGAGGGCATAGAGATTGAGGGCATCCATCTTAATGAACAAAATGTTCATGATTGCTATAATTTCTCTTTATGCGATAGTAAAAATAACAATACAAATCTTAAAGGTTTATCTATAAAAAAAAAGGTAGTCAAATTAAACTAAACTATTTTTAAAGATGATGGAAATGGCATGCTTATATTTATTTTTATAAAAATATTTACTTTAAAAGACATAATTAATTGTTAGCTTAAGAATTTATCTTTTTGCTACATTACATATTTTCTTTAATATTTTATTAGAGAGCAGAAAAAAGTAAAAAATAACTATAGTAATAATGTTGATGTTTGCTGCACCCACCTGTCACTTAGTGTTGGTCGTGGCACGTGATATCTTTCAGAGCTCAACGCAATCAAAACTGTTCCTCCACCAAAGTAAAACTTCTTCAAAACATCACTACTGCTATTTTTGACTAACAAGGCACCAAGTCCAGTCGGATAGCCAAAAATCTTGTAAAAAGATAAGGACACAAAATCTGGTTTTATCGATGATAGATCTAATCTGTTAGTCGATACAAATGATGCTGCATCCAACATACAAAACCATTTAGTGCGTTTACTAGACAAAACACTAGCGTTTTTGTTGATGTATTTATTTAATGCGCCATTTTGTGTTTGAGATATCCATTCAAGAGGATATTTAACGCCTGAGAAATTGCACTGGGCAGGGTAGACAAAAAGAGAATTGCCGCTATATGTATCAATGTCAATAGAGTTTTCTTGTTCTGGTTCAGTGTTCAATTCCTGGAAGATGTCATTATGTGAGATACAGTGAGTTTGTTTACACTTGTTTGCAGCCAGCTCTCTCATGCCCAGAACAGATGTGTGGTTGTCTTGGAGATAAACAAACACCCCTGGTGATCCATCATAGACAGGTTTACCAACATTCAATGACTCATTCTCAGGGATTTCCACACACTCATTTTTTTCATCAATGTCTGCATTATGGGTGATTCCTTTCGATTGTTCATAGTTATCTTTAGTTTTCTCAATCTCATCTTGTCCTGCCCAATCAAATGTTTCTGCGACAACTTTCAAGGCAGCTGTTGCACTTGAGGTAAATATTAGACTGTATTCTTCTGGGTTGGTTTTGAAGTGATGGAGAATACTGAAATAAATGAAACAAATATTTAGCAAACATCAACTTATTGGGATAAAACCTAGTTTTAAAAATCTACGTTAATCAACTATCAATATTATTAAAAAGCAAAAATTAACTAATACAATGGTTTGGATAGGTTGGTAGCTTGTCATGGTGTAGCTCCAAAGTAAATACTAAATATTCAAGTCAAAATTATGTGTGGCAGGACTTTTAATAAACTCTTATGTGAGGTAAAAAAAAAAAGTAAAAGTTAATTTAAAATGCACCAAAACAGATTTTAATTCAAGTTGATGTGTTATTTCAATATAAGTTTGTTATGATAAAAAGGAAACAAGCAGAGATGTTAGTTTAGTTCTTTTTGTTTGAGGGGAGAGGAGTGGGAGGCAGTGGTGACTCACAACCAATGTAATAGGTGATGGACAAATCCAAATATTCTAAACTATCGTATGGACATCATTTATATAGGCTCTACCTATTTAATCTATATTTATATACGATTTTACTTAGACTAACATTTTACATTAGAACATATTATAATTATATACTTTCCTATAGTTAAGGAAACAATCATTAAATATCTTTGAATAAAAAAAGTACAAAATTAATAAATGAAAAAAATATTTACAAAACACACAACAAGCTAATCTTAAAAGTCTTAAAGCTATTTAAATAAAATAATTATTCTTCTTTCATTATATTATGTGACTTTATCAATCACTTTATAGAGTTTTTTAGCACCACATCTTACTTCATTTGTATTATACCCTTATGTATTAATTATGCTAATAGGCTAGGAATGAATAAGGTTGAATTTAGAGAATATGTATCCACATTTGCATGGAAAGAGAGTGGGAAACCATTTAGTAAAAACCACACTCGGTACACCTGATGGGGATCGAATGATGATCTCTTCGTCACTGGCAGTCTAGTCCAGTGGTTCCCAAACTTTTTGAATTGCGAAGCATTTTTTAGGAGAGACATTTGTCACGGAGCACTATAGTTGCCCTGATGCTAAAGGTATGCACATGCATTTTTTGCTATATTTACCTAACTGCATTTTTTAAAGTTGTTAGTCAATATTTTATTGTATAATAAAAGCACGAATTATTTTTAGATTTCTAAATAGCTTAAATTTTGATATAAACTTAATTTTTCCCACTGAAAGCCATTGAAAATTGTAATTTTAAATATCGTTTTCTCAAAACAACAATTTTTCACATAAGTGTCTTTGGTATAAGGGTGACAATATTTTCACATATACTCTACATAGATATATACTAAACCGAATTACAGCAGTATTCACGATGGAAACGAATGTTTAAGCATTTGGGGATGTCAAACATCAAGTTTTATTTCATTATAAATGTTATTTTTTCCCTTAATTTCAGAGAAAACGTAAAACAACAACAAAAAAACATAAATTAACCTAAAGCAACACATTTGATAACGAATTCAAAGTAAATATTTTAAATCCACAATATGTTACCCATAAAATATTGTTAAAACCATTTTCATGGCTGAAAAAAAAAAGTCACTTGGCATAAAAAAAAGAACGATAAAGTATAAACCATGAACTTAATTTCCAATGAGAGGGATGGGACTGCTGTGTTTTGATTTGCACAATGTGGTTATATCTGGTTGAATTTGGGACAGCTCTAACCGAATATCTGGCTCTGCATTGAGCCGGGATCTTTTGTTTTAGTAGCCACATAGCCAGAGAATCCTGACCCACATAAGTAAGTTATTGCAAAGGGAAGAAGGATTATTTTCGCTCTATCTGACAAAACTTCAAATTCGTCTCGTAGCTGACATCAAAATTCTGATAGTGACTTCTTAGTTTCAAAATTCTCTTTTACTGCAGACTCTTATGTCAAATCATTCAAGCACTCATACTGCTACAATACCAGGTTGGTTTTTCCAACATTCAAATAAATAACATTGCACTGCTACTTGATTTGTTTCGACTCTCGACTGTATACTGACTGAACTTCAACTGGCTGAAGGTGCGAAGAAACACATGTTTTTAATATTCAATAGAAACCTTACAGAAAATTGTGGTAAGGTGTCGAAGCTAACAATCATATCTGAAAGCGCGGTGAGGTTCTCACAGAGACAGGGTTAACTGGCACCCTCTAGTCTCTCTGTCTGGTTTCGCCGCGTGCAGTCTGTAAATAATTTCTACCCAATACTTACCTATACACAGATCATGGACACACAAATTCACAGTTTTGATATCTTGTTACGTTTTATTTATTTTTATTTTCAATCTATTCGCGGAGCACTTGGAGATGCTTTGCAGAGCACACTTTGGGAACCGCTGGTCTAGTCTATTGCGTGAGTAGCGCCACATAGCATGCAGCCATCTAACCGGGTCACTTTAGAGTTAAAGTTTGAATTGTTAATAATAGTTTCTTTCAAGAGACAGCATGACAAAATCTGACAACCTTTCCTGGTGCATGCTATTTCTTAAAAATGTTTTGACAAGTTTTAGTGTAGTAAACATCTTTCTGCTTTGGCCATTGTCGTAGGGATTGTTATAGTAATTTAATTTTGGTCAGCTTTTCTAGATTAATATTTGGTGTCTGTCTACCAAGTTTTTTAATTTTTAACTTTTCTTCCTGAGTACACAGAGAATTTTTTTTTTTTTGCAAAATATTTTGCTTAGAGTTCATGTTGATATAAAGAAAATTAGTTTAACAATTATTATGCAATCAAAAACAACTCTTTTATTTAAACACATGTTTGTACATGATTAATTTTGTGGGAGCTAAGAAAAAATATTTCTATGTTCGCCATCGAGTTGTGCACCAGGCTACATGTTAAAAGGGTGCTTTAAAACTCGCTAGCTGGGTCAACAGCCTCTCTTTGTTTCAATGCACATGCTCAGTTGGGTTGCATATACCGACAACTTTGTATAGGCAGAACAGCGCTAGTAGTCAAGCTCACAAGTGGAATGATACGTGCAAGAGCACAGCTAATTTAAAGCAATACAATCTAAAGAAAAATATTTATTCTTTATTAAGTAATATTATTTAATTGAAACAAAATTAGATACTATTTTGTGTGAGATTATGAGCAGTGCACTAGTACTTGCACACTCAAAGAGGAGTCACCACTGAGTGGGAGACAGAATTGTACATGAAGTGATACTCAACCATCCATAAAACTAAGTAGGTTAATATGTGGAGTTCTTCAAGTCGTTCTATGTCTAATGTTTGTTATGAATAAGTTTTTCAAGAGTGAGCAATCGAGAGTTTAACAGAATCTAAGATTTACGAGTATTAAAAAAAGAAGTTAGAATGATGGATAAAAAGGAAGAACAATGAGGACAGGAGAAGAAGAAAAGAAAATATTGGGGGGAGGGGGGTATTTTGAGATCATTTTCAACCCGGAAGAGGGATGAGATGAGAGTCAAATAGAGAAGCATGAAGAATTAGCAGAAGAGGAGGGAGTGAGCCCCACATGGAAATAGATGCATTAAAGAGAATTAAACTGTGGAAAGCATCAGGTGTGGACGAACTAACTATAAAAATTATAAGAGCTGCAGGAAAAGCAGGAATATAATGGCTGTAGAGGGTGCTGAGAGTGATATGGAAAGAGAAGAGGGTAGCGGAAGACGGGAACTATAACACTACTTTTTAAGAAAGTAAACAGGAAGAGATGTATGAACTTTAGGGGACTAACGCTGATGTGCCACGAATAAGAGAAGAAAAAAAATAAAGTAGAAAGAGGATCAGCACGGATTTAGGGGACAGAGGTATATTATAGACTTGATTTTATCTATACTACAGCTGATGGAAAGAAGTGTGAATTTTGGAAAAACTTGATAGTGGTATTTATAGATGTGGACAAGTCATGTGATAGTGTGGATAGAAATAAAGTCTGGAAAGCGAGGAAGAAGGCTGGATTGCAAAGAGGAGTTTAATGAGAGTGAAGAGTATGTATGGTATGAGTGTAAAATATATTGAAAGCGTGATTGAGGCGAAGGGTGGGTGTAGAGATTATAAAAATTAAGAGGGCAACAGGGAGAGTTGTTTTATAGGTGTGTATGAGACCTGCAATGGAGAAGATAAGTGCACTTGAAGTGCAGTATAGGACATACTTTGTACCCATAGTCTCATATGCAGCAGAAACATGGACAATGGCTATAAGAGAGAGAAGGAAATTGGAGGCAATGGGAATGAAGTTTGTGAGGAGCATGTTAGCTGTCACAAGGAGAAACATAATTAGGAATTAAGATGTCTAGGCAAGAGTGGGGGTACAAGGAGTACATAAGAAGATAGTGGAGACAAGTCTGAGATGGTATGATCATGTAATGAAGATGTAAAAAGAGAGAATACCAAAAAGAATGATGGAGATAAAGTATGAAGGAAAAAGACCACAAGGGAGACCAAGAAAGGGATGGGAGTATAAGAAAACAGAAAGTGTGCAAGTAAGAGGAGAAGAATGGAAGCTATCAAAGGAGGAGGAATGGTGGATTGATAGAGGAAGGTTAAGGCCTTATATTAAATTGATCCAGCCACAGGTTGTAAACAGATGATGATGATGATGAAATCTCTGTGTTGCTGCCCCTCAAATCTTGACTACTACCATCCATACAAACTGGAGCTTAACACAAGTTATATTGTATTATATTTTTAAAATGTTTGAGATCTTCAAACCAAGGCAAGAAAATGTTTTGTTGATGTTTGTTTTCAATGAAAAATGTTTTTAATGAAAAAAATGTACTATTAATTGTTTGATTTTATAATATATAAACTGAAAGTAGATCTGTCCGTAAAAGAAAACCCACTTTCATTTGAGCTGGAAAAATTAGATTTGGCAGTAAGGATTGCCCATACAACCACAAAAATCTAAAAACAGGAAATTTACAAATGGGACTCTGGGAATTGGGGAAAGGGGGACTATAATTAGATTTTTTTTAAATATCAGGTAAAAAAAAAATTAAAACTTGGTAGGAAGGTAAAAGAACACTCCAAATAATTATCAAAGTCTGAAAAATTTAAATTTTTAGATTGGATTTTAGTTAAGTTTGGAATAAAAAAACTGGTCAAGCTAATTGAGGTATAATATAAGTCAAGACTTAGATATTATCTTTTATGATTTATGAAAGTATGATTCAAATTAGATAATTGATAAATGAACTATTGCGTATAATTGACATTATGATTAACCCTTACAGAACGTTAGCGATCAACTATTTACATCTACGAGTGCTGTAATATGAGTCAAATCAGTACAAACTAATAACATGACATAATACAATAAAAATTACTACTTAATTAAAATTAAAATAAAAGTCAACCAATTATAACAGTAATGAACTAGTTGTAAAGTGAATATAATATCATTCAAATAGGATTAAACTAATAACATAACATAATATACTATTAATTACAATTATTTAAAATGAAAGTAAAGTTTAAATAATTATGACAGTAATGAACTAGTTATGAAAGAAGTTGGACTTTGGGACAATTTGAAACAACAATTTAAAATAAGTTATACAAAATTAATGAGAGGTTTGAATTGTAACATTTCAGTGTTCAAAAAATGTCCATAAAGATTTAATTTAGTTTGATAATTATCTAAATCTAATCTGATGTTTTGGTCCCTGTACTCCTTTCGGTGTTCCAGTATGTGCTGGGAGTCACTGGAACGTTATTCAGCTGACATGTTTCAGGACTATAAACATCGTACCATAATCATGGAACTGAAATTATAATTAAAGACTTGCTAAAGAATAAAAGTTGAAACAAACGTAAAATTAAGTGAAAAGATTAATGGGATACATAGAATAAAAAAATAGATAGAGCAGCAACATTCAAACAAACAAAATTACGTCGTTTGGAAGATAAAACACACTGTGTTGCTACGACCTGTAGATGTTGACTGTCTGGGTGTGGTTTGTTGCAGAATTAAGTAAAATAGAACCGTGCAGTGCTGGCAACGTAATATGAGGTGTAATTGATAAACCAAGGTGTACATATGTTGGGTTGTAAAGTGATGTAAAAAAAATCCATGGGAACTGTACCAGGTGGAAAGATAGATGGATAGGAATAAGGAGGAGAATACGATCCAACTCTTCTCGACTCCAGCTCGAACGGGTCTTTTTCTACGCTGGAGGGTAGAGCAGGAGAGAAAAGGTTATATAATTTTAATGTTCTTAGATAGATGTTTTAAATTATTAATTAATATTTGGTTGGATGAATGTAATTGTTAATTGAGAGTTAGTTTTTTGTGAATAATAGCTGATTGAATGAAAAAGTTTTCAGCTGTGATTAATTTTGTTCCTTTGTGAGAAAAGTGTAAAGGTTTCATACATTGTTCGATCGGTTTAGGTTGGTGGTTTGAATATTTTAGATGTTCTGCAAATGTCGATTTAGTTCTATTAAATTTAAAATCAGAAATGTGTTCTATGTAACGAGTTTTGGAGTTTCTTCCAGTTATGTATATGTAAATGCTGTTGTATTCATAGGTAAGTTGACAGATACTATTTTTCTTATATTTATTATTAGTATTTAGGTTGCTATTATTGAGGTTCTTCTTAATATAATTGTTGGTGGTGACAGCGATATTAGGATTGTGTTTCTTGATGATGTTGGTATCACTGATATTACATATTATATTCACTTTACAACTAGTTCTATCATCAAGAACATGTGACATAATATAAATACTTAAGATAGTTCTATCATCAAGAACATGGGGCAAATAATATAGCTACTCAAGTTAATCATATTTCTAATAACATGTGACTAATAATATAGCTACTCAAGTTAGTTATATCATCAAGAACATGTGACTAATAATATAACTACTCAATATAGTTTTATCATCAAGAACATGTGACTAATAATATAACTACTCAAGTTAGTTATATCATCAATAACATGTGACTAATAATATAACTACTCAAGTTAGTCCTATAACCAAGTACATGGACTAATAATTGACTCAAAATATGTTTAGTAATTTCTACAGCAAGCTAAGTACCTGTATCTAATTTGGTCGATAACATCCGTGGCATAGCGGCTACTCAAACTAAGGGAATGTGGGTTCCCATACACGTTATTACAAAGATCTTGAGACACAGCTTCTATTTGAGACTCTGCATATAGCGTAGCTCCTGCATGATCCAAATAGCACACATCTGAAACGTATCAATTGTTCACTTGGGCTAACACTGCAGCTTCATCATCCGTCTTGGTAATATTACCAGAGAACCTTGTGAAACCACATCATTTCCATACAATCGTGTACATGTGGAACAATTACACTTTGTTTTTAGACAACATTACCTTATTGAGCAATAACAAGTTGGTTTATTTAACTATCAGAAGATTTCTTTCATACATGCATTTTCTTTTGGGGGGAGAGGGTAAAACATATTTTTGATTAATAAACATTACATTTATTTAACTCAATTGATACACAACACTTTATCTTTGTGTGACAGCTATCAAAAGATTGGATTAAAATTTTAAAATTGAACTTGATTAATTGATTAATGAAATGAGTTGGAAATATTTTCTAAGTAGAATATTCTTGTAAAGATTATACTTTGAGAATATTGAGAATTTGTCATATATACATGCACAGTGTTTTACTACCTGTTCAGGATACACATATATTACTAATTACCCTAATGATTTAGGGATGAGGAAGGTTGAATTCAGAAATGTACCCACATTTGTGTGGAGGAAGAGAAGAAAAACCACCCCCAGTACACCCAACCAGGATTCGAACCCCGATCTCCCTCTCATTGTCAATCCAGCCTTAACATGAGAGTGACGCCTTAGACCATGTGGCCACTGAAGCGGGTGTCAAAATATTGTTTGTCAAGCAATACAAACGTGAAATACAGTTGTTCACTTTTGTGACAGAGTTTTAAGGGAATTTCCAAATAAGTTAAAAGGGTTTGGGAATTTCCACGGAGTTATATAATAATAACATATGAGCAGTTCCTGTCTAAGAGGCCATTTGCCAAGGAAAAGGAAGTGTTTGTAAATCTAAAGAAGAGAACACCACACATGACAGGCGGAAGTAGGCAGAGAATTTGTTAAGTTGGAGAAAGGGGGTAAGTGAACCTATTACAATTTCAGAATAAGGATCAAGATTGGTTTGAGGTTGTATGTTGGTTTTGAGAACATAGTTGTAGCGTACTAAAGTGAAGCCTTGACTTCACAGAAGTGCCTTTATACTGATAGTTGTTGAGAAGAGAAGATGGTGTGAGCGACTCTATGGACACGGTGTTCTTATGGACCTTACGCAGGCAATGGTTTAGTATCATGTTTATGTTTGTAAAGAGCATTGTAATCAATTATATGGTCATGCGTGACTTTTAACAAAACAGTTATGTTCCTGAGGAACTAAGTCATTGCATTTGCGTGAGTTAATCACTGGGGCTAGGTTATGTTTCCTTTTTGGTATGTGTATGGTCCTTTTGTAAACAATGGGATCAGCTTTATAAATGTATTCTGATTAGACTTAGCAAGTCAAGTACGTACTGCCGGCAGTGCAAAATTCAATATTTAGTTTATTATAATATTATTTGCCTTGCCTATTGTTAAGTAGAACTTGTGAACAATTTGCCTCTTATTTATGGTGGTGGACAGCACCTTAAGTTTGTGTCTTTGACTCCTAATGTCAGGCTATGAGAGATGCTCTGGTAAGTAGGGTGTGGCACCACAACGTGCCTAAGTTTGCTTACTGTACAAAAATTATAGACTAGGATTTGTGGGGCCCTTCAATGTTGTCTTTTAAAACGCATATAAATCTTGTTCTTTCTGTGAGTTTGTGCAGGAACATATTTTTTTATGTCCTGGTTTAGCTATCCGCATAATTTGAGGTGCGCCCTTAAGGCTGTCTACTTTTTAAAGACAGTGTTTCTACTCATATTCAAACAATGGTCATGTCATTCGTACTTTAACGGGTATGTTTGGAAATCTTTCTAAACTCCATGTGTGTACTACCAAATATTCAAGATAAAAGGCCAACACTGGGTAAATTACCTTGCCTACTGTGTTTATTAAAATGTTGCTTAAGTTTTATAATTTCCTCTTGGTATTTAATTCATTTATGTGTCTCGTAGCTTTTTACCAACTCTTTCCTATTTTTTTGGCTTAAAAGATAATAAATAGAATGTTAAAATTAGACCAGTGCTTATTACCCAAAATTGAGAATTTTTTTGCCTCATTGTTTGGACGGAAAGATTTTACCATTCTTGCTTTATCACAAGCAAGGAATGGGGAGGGGTGGCAAAATGGCCACCTGCTCAGGGCAGCAGGTTTCATGAGCCAGTAAACTGAATTAAAAGAAAAGTAAACTTGATAATATAGCGTCAGATCTCCAGCCTATGTGGAGAATTTTGTCGACACATGGGGGAAAAAACTTGCATGGTAGTGCTGGTCAAATTGTTGCAGCACTTGGAAAGAATACAGCATGAGGCGCAAAGGATGTCGAGCTCTCGCTGGCTGTTGTTCGTTGGAGCTGACAGATGCTGGGTTTTCCATGTCATTCGTTTGTTCACAGCTTGCGCGGTGGATTCGTTTGTTCAGCTGGTTTGATCGCTTTATTAGGGAATGTTTGATATTATTCAATTTTTCTTGATACTGGTGAAGCTAAGTGGCTTTTATAGCTTTTAAGTTGTCTCCTATCATATAATATCAGTTGCGTGTTTGAATGATATATTCAAAGTTGTTGTGTTCTTGTCAAGTGTTTTTAATCCTAGTTTTGTTATTAATATTCTTTATGAAGATAATAATTTTGAAAAAGTGGTGCTTTTTGTTCTTTTTAAATAATCAGAAAGTGTTTTTGTTCTATATTTGTTTCATAGTGCGAATGGTGGTTGTTTATGTTAATGTTTATGTTAACTTAATGACTGTGTAGGTCAGGTTTGGATTTAAATAGCCCGCTTTAAGTAAATAAAAATATGGATGGAAGAAAGAGACTTGGTGGGACTCAGTATTGACCTTCGACCAAAGTAAGAAGTACTGAAGAAAGTTCCACGACAAGAAATTTTCATGAAATCTGCTTCTAAGAAATCAGACGACCATGAGGAATCTCTTCCCCCAAATAAAAGTACAGATAGAACTCGAAAAATTCTTGACAAAGAACTGTTCACGCCCAGTACTGATCCGTTTCATTGGGGAAAAAATTATAAGACTCGAGACTACTTTGCCATAAATGGGATCAAACAAAATAAGGAAAGCAACTTTTAAAAATCAAAATTACAATCAAATGATGGTACCAAGAAATACTGTACAAGCACATTTTTTCAGAGAATGCTGGAAAATACTGGTATTATTAATAGAGACTACCGTATTTCTTCAATTCTAAGACACTATTGACTGTAAGAAACACTTTAATTTTTCAGTACCATCAACAGAAAAAAATCTTTGATTCTTAGAAAATAAATTTAAAAAAAGCTAAATACCCTATATATTAAAAAATATTTTTATTACAGTATTCAATTTATCAACAACATTAGTACCTTATTTTTCAGTAGGTATTTTATTCATCACTCCCTTCTGAATCAATATCAGTCTGATTCTTCTGAGCCATCTTTATCTTCACTATCCCATAGTATATAGTCTTCTGAGCCATCTTTATCTTCACTACCCCATAGTATAGTCTTCTGATCCATCTTTATCTTCACTATTCCATAGTATATAGTCTTCTGAGCCATCTTTATCTTCACTATTCCATAGTATATAGTCTTCTGAGCCATCTTTATCTTCACTATCCCATAGTATATAGTCTTCTGAGCCATCTTTAGCTTCACTATTCCATAGTATATAGTGTTCTGAGCCATCTTTAGCTTCACTATTCTAGAGTACATCATCTTCTGAGCCATCTTTAGCTTCACTATTCTAGAGTACATCATCTTCTGAGCCATCTTTAGCTTCACTATCCCAGAATACATTATCTTCTGAGCCATATTTATCTTCATTATCCCATAGTACATCGTCTTCTGAGCCATCTTTATCTTTATTATCCCATAATAAATTGTCTTCTGAGCCATCGAGAGCGTGGGTCAAAAAAGAACTGTGATTCTAAGACGCCATCAATTCTGTTTTTAGAGATGTTCAAAGGAGAAAAAATATGCGTCTTAGAATCAAAGAAACACGGTAGTTAGTGTATTCCGAGATTCAGGGTATATTATTTTGTGCACCATGCTCTCTATTTGGGGTATATCAGACCTGGCAGGACCCCATGGGTTCTCAGACTAGAAGCACCCACAGCCCATGAAAACTGTTCAAGGTATCGAGAATGTGTTCTTAGTTTAAAATAGTAGTAGTGCTCTGACCAGGATAGAAAGGATTCTATTCACACAGCTTGAAAATGAAGTACAATACTGGCTCAATGTTCTATAAAGAATTATTGCTGTTGTAAAAAAGATCTCTTCTCGAGGACTGCCTTTTCACAGTGACAAAGTTTTTGGAGAAGTGTACATAATGGGAACTTTTTAATGTTTTTAATGTGCAATGAAATGATTGTCATATTCGACCCATTTCTAGCTAGTCACATATCACAGTATGGGGACTCTAGTAAGGGGAAAAAGTCATACCTACGAGGAAATTATCAAGATAATGGGAAAGAGAGTTGTTGAAGAAATAGTCACACAAGTTGTTGCAGCTAAATATTACTCTATCATTGTTAACTGAAGCCCTGATATTGCTTACAGTGACCAGGTATGTTGTACTGTGTTATGTTAACAAAGAGAGGTTGACAGAAGAGCGCTCTTTTGAATTTGTAGCAAATCAAGAACCTGGCAGAGGCAGTTCCCCACTTTCTGGAGACTCATGAATTGGATATTGGTAGCTGTGGAGGTCAGAGCTACAATAATGCACCGGATATGTCAGGTATTTATTCAGGCTTACAAGTTAGAATTAAAGATGTCAATACTCAAGCCTGGTATATTCCTTGTTCAGCACACTCTGAATTTGGTGGCTTCAAGCAAATCAATATCTTGTCTCCAAACAACGTCTTTTTTTGAAATTTTGCAGGAAGTCTATAACTTTTTCACTGCTTCTAGTCAGTGTTGGAATTATTTAAATACATTTTTCAGTAAATATAACTTAAGTATCAAGTCCCTCTCTGTAACATGATAGTCTGCTATAGAAGAAGCTTGTAGAAGCTTGAACAAGGATGGCCAGGAAATCATCAAGAGCATTCCTGTCAATTATAGAGAACGAAAGTGAAAAATATCTGGTCAAATGTGAAAAGTCTCTGGTCAAATATGATTTTAGAGGTCAAATGAAGAAACTTTATAGTCTTGAAACATCTTTGATAGCTATAGTTTGGGACTTCATTCTGCAAAGATCCAATGCTGTTAGTAAACAGTTGCAATCAGCAGAGAGGGATGTGGCCAATGTTGTCAACTTGTACACTTCTTTACCACACTTGGGTTCTTCTTCTGGGCCAGAAAAAACTTGAATCTCCTTTTAGCCTGGCTAAAAATGTGCTTAGTGAAGTTCAGGAGGAGAAATGTGTGTCAGGAAATGCAAGAAATTTTTTGATGAATCTGATTCAGACGTTGAGAAAACTTATGAATCAGAGTGTGATCCCCTACAGAGCTGCTTTCTACAGATTTTGGACAGGTTAATCTTGGAATTGAACAAGAGAGTTTCTTCCTACAAAGACTTCAGTGAGCCATTTAAGTTTTTGTCAAACCTGAAGCAGCTCAGCCCATCTGAAATCCAAGAGGAATCATCCAAACTTCAGCGAGTCTACAATTCAAAGAGTGAGGAGTCAGCGTTTGTACTTGAGTGCCTATAATTCAAGAGTTTCCTTTCTGATCAAGAAAGTGATGATGTGCCATTCTCCATTCAACAGCTCTGTAAGATGATGCAAGCCAAAACCCTTGAGAGTGTCTACCCAAACTTGAACATAAGTACTCCAGCTTCCGACTGCTCAGCAGAAAAATCATTTTCTGTTATTATGTGCATAAGAACTATTAAGAACATCACAAACAAAAGATCGCCAAAGTCACCTTTCTGTCCTTGCTATTGAGTCTGACCTCACAGCTAAACTGGACTATGAAGAAGTGATAAAGTTGTTTGCCAATGACAAAGCAAGAAGGAAACATATTGTGATTGAAAGTGGTGTTCTGGCTTTTGGTAGTAGAAGAAACTCTTTAAAGCTAATTGAAGTTCTTTGTATTCAACTACATTCGTTATTTCAGTTTAAAAACTTAAAAATAACACAGAACTATGGTTCACACACACGCACACACAGAAAGGAAGATACAAAAAGGCCCTGTATTGTTTTAGATAAGCGTAAGAAGTTATTGAAATAAAATAAAAAATCTTAATCTTAAGTTTATTTTTTATTTGAGGAGGGACAGCAAAAATTTGTTTGTCCAGGAGCGTCAGGATGCCTAAATATGGGGCTACAAGCCTATAGATAAACAGTTAGAACTCTTTGAAGAGTCAAAAAGTTATGGTACCTAGTCAACCCATTTAAGGTTGTTTGAACTAAAAAGATTGATTGAACGAATAGCTTCGGCTCCTGTGATTTTTCAATCTATTATATGTCTATGAAACAAATTTTAGATAGCTTAACATATAAGGTGTTTGTTGTAACATTAATGACATTCTCATTTCAAGTAAAGATATGGAATATTGTGAAACTAAAGTAAGTAAAGTTTCAAGTTAGAATAAATCTTTCAAAATGTAAATTTTTGGAGGAGGAAAGTATTGACTACTTGGGTCAAAGGATCGATAAATTTGATATTCATCCCTCTGATGATAATTGAAGACAATTAAAAATTGTTCAGCATCAACAAGGTGTTACTTGGGCTTGCCACATTTGTATGCTTTTTACCTAGTAAATCTTCTCAGATGAAGTCTTTGTATGAATGTTATAGGAAAAATAAAAAATATGGGTGCTTGTCTATTTAATGCCAGAATCTTACAAGTTGCTAAGGAATTGTTAAGAGAGAAATCAATTTCTTGTTCCATTCAATCCCGATTTAGCTAATAATGGTAGTAGTTTATGATAAATCACCTTATGGTATAGGGGCTGTATTGTAATGTTGTTCTGAGGAAATAGGAGTCATGTTTTCAAGTTCAACACTTAGTAGTGCTCAGAAAAACTCAGTAGAATAAGAAGCAAGTTTGCAAATTTCCCAAATATTTGTATGGCCATAAGTTGACGATTGTTACAGATATACAACTATTACAGAAGCTATGTTGAAGAACCATTGCAAAGTCTAAATACTGCTCAAAGCACAACATCTGATAGTGTGTTGTCAAAAGTCTATGATTTAACAGTGTGTGGCTGGCTTATGTAAAAGATGTACATTTATAACCTTATCTCAGAAGAAGAAATTAGCTTTCTAGGCCTATGTGTTAGTAATGGATCTGTAACACGGGTAGCAGGGTCAATGTTCCTAAAAGCTTAAGAGATAATGTTTTACATAGTAGGTTACATGAAAATCACCCTGTTGTGATTCAAATGAAAATGTAAGCTAGAAGTATTTTGTGATGGCCAAATATAGATGAAGCTAAATCAGAATGTAAGGAGAAACAACAAAACCGTTAAATGGAAAAGTAGGGCTAAAGTTCACATTGTTTTTTTAGAAAGTGGATATTTTGCTATTGGTAGAAGGATTTCCTGAATACATAAATGCTTGGGTAATGGAAAGATTAACTTGTAACGTAACAGTTGAGGGAACATTTGGTCATTTTTGGCCTACCTATGGAATTATTTTATGACAATGGGCCGCCTTTTTCTTTAAATGGATTTATTGAATTTTGTGTAAAAAATGGGGTAGATGTTAGTAAGTCTCCAACTTATCACTAAATATCTAGAGGTCTTGTGGAGAGATGGATACAAACACTTTTAAAAAAAGTTAGGTTGAGTAATTTTTTATTTGCCTAGAGTAATACCCCCAGTTCCACAAAATGTCTTTGCCCAGGAAAAGTAGTTTTTATACATAAACCCACGACAAAATTACTAATGTTGAAACCAAATTTTTGTAAAATTGACAAACCTACAACCAAAATAGTTTACACTGGTAAAGTGGTTGATGTTCATTTTCTATGGCAAAAGTTAATAATTAAACTGTGAAAGGAAAACAGGGAAATTTCCAATTTACAAAGGTTAAGTTCATTTTGGTTTTCTTTTTATATAAATATGAAAATGCAATGTGTACATATACATAATTAAAAACAAAATTAGTATATGTAAAGACCAAAGACTTAAGAAAAAGTGTTTGATTTGGAGTCTGCAAGTCCAAATCCATTTTATGTTACGGGAATACCTTGTTCTTATGAAAATGTCGCTCCACGAGTGATATATACTACTGTTATAAAGAGATAACAGAAAGTGTTTGAGGGAGAGGAAAAGTGGAAGAAATTAAAGGAGGAAGATGGTAGAAGGATAGAGGAAGATGGAGGTATTTTACTAAACTGACCCGGCCACAGCCTGGAAACAGCTGATGATGATGATGATAATGATGATGATGATGATGATAATGATGATGATGATTACAAAGAGAAGAGAGTCAGACAAATTTTACTATAAGGAATGCCCAAATGAAACTCATTTACCCGCAGAAAGTAATCAGGATAATGAAAAAGAATTATGTTTCCCTTAAGAAACCTAAGATAATTACAAAACCACCCTAAAGATTAATTCTGTAAGTTAGTGGTTGAATGGGTTTCTAGGATACAACTACCTAGCAACTAGCCAGGTACTTCTGCTAGTTATGTTATAAATGCATAAATAGCTGGAGAGGGTTGCATTGAGAGGGGATAGCTATTACTTCTGAGATAGATATTTGTAAATCAATATTATATTCAGCAGAATGCAATAGTTTAGTTGTTCAAAGCTTTTCATATCATATATACCAGAAAATTTATGTCAGGTCAAAATGGTTGAAAAAAACCCAGGTTATTTTAAAAAAAGTTGGGTTATATTGGGTTTTATTGTGTGTTTTTTTTTGGTGTGTTTTATTGGTTTTTTGTGGTTTGATTAAATATATTTTGTATGTTATCTTATTAAACCAATAATTCAAATATATTAATTATTCGAGATCCAGAGAAACATATTTTAATTTTAGTTTTAATATAGTAAGGAAAGGAATAATCAGAGACATAATAAGGGAAAACCATAATGCAACAATATAATTCTTCACAACAATGTTGTATAAGCTAGCATGTTTAAAAAGTAAAGACTGTAGAAGGAATAGAAAGAGCTGCAGAATTGATTGGTTGCTTTCTTAAGTTAAAGATAAAAGGTAATAACTTTTGTTATCTCATTTGATTCTTTGACAAAGTATTATTTCTAGGGCCTAGCATTAATACAGTGTAGTTAGTTTAAAATGATATTATCCCAAGTGAGTTGCTAGTTGAACATATTATTTTGTTCAACCAATTAAAACATATTTTATAGCTTAGTCTAATATATAAAATCTGTAATTTCAAAACATATGTATAACACCATATATATAAATCAATGTATTATTAATATTATTATTGGGTTTGAACCAAAAGGTTTTCAACATAATGACCAACCATGTTCAAAAATTAGACGAGTGATTTGTAGAAGGTGACCTGGCGGTCTAGGGTTAAGGTGTCAGACTTCTGCGCTGGGGGTCCGGGGTTCAATCCTTGGTCCCGGCACAGATTTATTTGATTGTCAAACCCTTCCTTCACTTCTGACAAGACGTGTATTAATCACAACTTGTGAATGTGTGGAATGCCAGGCATCCACCGTGGT
>CABFWB010000815.1:0-15525 GCA_902151455.1 Timema bartmani
GTAGAAAATCAAATTCTAAAACGGTTGAATATTTAACGACGTTGTTTACTTGGAGATTTCAAAGCTATTTTGCGAAGTGGGTTGCATCTTAACTTGGCGCACTTAAGCATTCTAAGTGATATCACACTTAGACACCAATTTACGGAATAGAAATAAATGGAAGTAAATGAGCAGTTCACCTTTTGAGGTCTCTGTTTATCTACTGATAACACTTCCCCTATTCCTCTGAGGAATTTACACACTCAATCTACTATGTGCGCTTTGAAAACATTGTCTTGCTTTTTAAAATGACCTTTTTCTTGTTTCTTATTCTAGATAGACAATATGCTCCCACGGACTTTTTTAATCTACATCCTGGCAGGAAGACACCTATAGGCCATTTTCGTGATTTTTCCAAATAGCCCGAGTTGTGGATGATTTATAAAATATGCCTTTACCAAAAGACTACATCAAGATAAAAATAATAACTTTGGGACATTGTATGACTATTTTTAGAATAATTTAAGAATTTATGATTTTTGTATCAACGTTATATCTTTAAAACTCGCTGAATAAAACGAAATTTATTAATATGGCAAATCCTATTTTGACCGGCCGTGACGTCACAGGTAGAAAACGTCCTTAAGGGATTATAAAAAAAGGTCTGTATGGCTAAAAGCGTCGCGATGAAGGCCACCTCTTAAGAAACGGATCGATGCTAAACAAATGCCGAATACAAGGCGTGTAAAAAGGGGTTTGTACGTGAAGTGGTTACGTAAGATTGTAATGTGGACTAGGAATTGAAAGTATCCCGGCGATAACGTAGCAAGTGCTTCATTGTATAAACTCATTTTTTAACAAATACAAGCGTCTCTACCGTCTGAATATAAAATTATTTACAGTAAAACCCCGTTAAACTGGACCCCTATAGTCCAAATTCTGGATGATCCGGACACAATTTTCAAGAAACAGCGGGAGGAAAAAACCCAAATTAAATCAAAGAAAATTTATTTATTAATGACGAAATAAAATTTAACGAGAATTGTAAGAAACAGTGATAATAAAATACTAAATACTTACATATTGTATATCCCGATACCTTAGCTCAGTCGGTAAACTGTCTGTCTGCTGAACTAAAGGTTTCAGGTCCATTTACCGGCATGGACTAGACATTTATCATTGGTGAAATGTGGGTTTTTCCCTTTCACAGTGATGTATTAATGACTGGAGGCTGGTTGTTGTGTTGGATCTAGATTTAAGTTAGTTTATAAGTCGTGTGCTGACATAAACAGTCATTTCAGAAAGTGCATGTTAAATATCTCAAGTAGATGATTTTAAATACATGTTGTTGCGAACATAATATGTTCATCTGTAGATGAATATACATTTTAGAAAAATCATTCAACTTTAATTTAAAATCTATAAAAATAAACTGCCTTCTCACTGACCCTTCCGTATTATCCCGTTCAATCCAATTTTTGCTAATCTGAAAAATGTTCTGTCCCAATTAGTAGGATTAATAAGATTATACTGTAGTTTATATATATATGATTAGTTTTTGCTAATCAGTTAGTGTATCGACGCAATTTACATAAAAACTAAACTAAAAAACTTCTGAAATGTCTTTGGACTTTTTACTACAAGCCGTGTTATTTGGACAAACAAGAGTGTGAACTTAAAGAGATTTCTCACCTAGGTACGACGAATAGTATATATTAATATACTCATCAAGGTTATTAAGGTGGGAGTGTAGGGAACAAAGTTAAGGGCAGTATTTTGGCAGTTTTTACGTTAAAACTATTTTGGTTAAAAAACAGTAGTTTTTTAATATCTGTCAAGGGTGTTCTGGAGTTCAAGAACAATATTTTATCTATATTTAAAGATTCTCATCTAATACCGCTATACTGATGACTGATTTTCAAAAAATGTTGATGTCACCATTTTAAAGAAAATTAAACTATATGTTTTTATTGGAGCAATAATTATTTTATTTAGTTTGGCCAAAAGAATTCCTCTATAAAAACTGCATAAACACTTCCCTTAGCTGGCGTGCCTTACACTCCCACGTTAACGATAACGGTTAAAGATTGGGAGGGTAGCTAGAGTAAATTCACCTTAGAATATCTTTGAGAGGGGTTGTAGAAGGGTGGTAAAATCAACCAGTAGCTGTTAAAGTGTTTCTGAAAACCATTTAAATAGCTGACGGATCTATATATCATTCATTATTTCTTTCTCCTGTGCCTCCCATCTTACTGCCTATCTAGGTTATTCACAACATTCATCATAGACTGCCTTATTAATAATGATTGATAAATTATCCTGAACACAGACAAGGAAACATAAGACATTCAGTCCTACGGGAGTTTCGCCGCGCTCATTGAGCCAGGTTGAGTCCTTGGACACTGGGAGTGCTAGTTGCAGTTCTCAGTGATAACAGCACTTACAAGTGAAACAACTCGCTTTCAAACTGTTCACTGTAAAGGCTACAAACCGGAGAGCAAGTTTCCAAGGGTGGTGGTCAGAACACAATAGCTATATCCACCCACCACCTCTAACTGCCCCCTTACGTTCTTTCAATAAACAAACCTTTTCAGACAAGTAACTAGTGGAAGGTATTTGAAGATTGTTTACAATTAGACTATTTGCAAACATTAGTTGAACAAAAAAGGACTATTGTATTTTACGCTTTCTTTGTAATTTGCAGTCTGAGTAAGCTCGTTTGGGGGTTTGTTTATGGGAAGGGGTGGGGCAGCTACCTGAACCTATATTTGTGAAGGCCAGTGTATAGTCACTAGAAGGACATTTGTCTGTTCTCTAGTAAAACCATCTTTAAAGTGAACTGTTTTGAAAAATGCCTGCTTGATAGCGATGTTGTCACTTGGGACTGCATGTAGCGATCCACGTGTTGACGGACCCAAGCTCTCCCAATGGGTGCAGCCATTTTAACCTGGAGGTTGTGGGTCTGGTGTATACCTTATCTGTGATCTGGTCCACAGATAATGATAGAGGGATAGCTCATAGGTAGAGTGATATTTATTCGGGTTGGTTCTCAAAATGTCTCATCCACCCCAGTGTTCACATGGTTTAAGGCATATGTCTTGCGATGGAATATATTTTTGATAATAGGGAGATTGAAGTTCGAATCCCATCCGGGTACATTAAGGGTGGTTTTCTTAATCTGTTTTCTGAGCTAGTTTAGGCTAGTTTAGGTTAGTTTAGGGAGCCTAACTACTATGTAATTAGATGATAATAATTGAAATAGGAAATCAAGTATATAAAAAACAAATTAGATAGAATAATAGGACTAGACTTAAAGTATTAAGATGTCTAGTCAAGATACATAAAGGAAATAAAACTTTAAAAAAATCCCCTCTCTGAATTAATGTGGCTGAATTTTCTCTACCTTCTTCGTTAGTCAAATTAAGCCGTTAATAACCTTGATGTTAAACGTAATAGTAAAATTATTGTGCAATTAAATAAACCATAGCAAATTTAATTTTAAGTCGACAGAATTTATTGTTTCAATTACTTTCTAACCCGTAGAAATGTTTCATGTCGCCAAAATGAGCGACAAGTGAACACTATTCTGTATAAAGCCAACTTTCATTTATCTGAACTGTGGATGACTATTTAAGTACCATCCGTCATCGAGTATATGCTAAGTGGTTCTGTGTTTTAACTATACTCGAAATTTCTTACGAACTGACATATTTGACTGCTATTAAAGCTACTAGATCTACCAACACGCATTCATACGTCAGGTCATGTTATCTATAGCTGTCAATTTTGATAGAAATTATCAATATTTATAAAATAACACTAGTAATATTGTAAAATATTATCACTGCTGACCATCAAAAATATGACTTGTGTTTTATCAGAGATGATCAAAATGTTTAGTTGTATAAAAAAACAGGGAATAACTTTGCCCCACTTTATAAGTTTGATTCACAGATAATATGTTTGAAATCTCTCCCATTAATATCGTCACTTTGAACAATTGCGAGTATGGTTTTGTATTGATTAGTTTTACAGATTTTATTGAGAATACCTTTATTTTCTAAACAATTTCAAAGTATTCATTGAAGCTTATTTTATTCTATAGTAAAAATATTACTTGGTCCGACAACTTTGCTCAGTTGATAGCGTGTCTGCCTGCTGAAATAAGGGTCACGGGCTCGGTACCCGGCATGGCTGAAAATTTATGATTGATGAAAATATGGCCTCTCACATAAATAAATTAACGGCCGTGGACTGGATGTTGTGCCTGTCCTAGTCTTAAGTTATATTATAAGGCATATGAAGCTAGGACATTCTTAGCAAGCTGGTAGTGGAAAATATATTACTTGAATAAAAAACTGACCTGGACCATATGCTGGAAACCATAATGGATGTAAAAAAGTAAAGTAAAATATTACTTGGGTAAAACAGTTCCCATGTAGCAGGTGAATGGGACTATAAAATTTCAAGACTCCAATATACTCTCTATACAATAGACCAGCACACAACGAATCATATACATTTTACTACTGTAGGGAAATGGTGAACTTGTTTAAATGTGCTGATAAAACAACGATAAGCGCTTCTTAAAAGCTTCATCTCCTTTCATCTTGAATTCTATAGCAAATCTTAGCGACGATAAAATAACACCCATATTAAATATTACGGTAGAGATGTCCTAAGGTTTTTTTTTTGTTTTTTTTTGAGTCGTCGATTCATAGCTCTGCTCAATTTTCTTCATTTTTCTTAGTGTCTGTTTTCTTCCGATAACGCCGATGAAACTTGTTCGCAGGGCTTTTAAGAATATGGTTGAGTGGTTTTATTGGAAAAACTGATCTGGTGTAAAAGGGTGAAGTAAAGGTGAAATACAAACTCCCACAAATAAAATATCCATGAACCGTCTGTTATTTCACGAGTAAACATTTATTTTATTATATTTTGAATGTTGCATTTTTTTATGCTTTGTAAATTAGCCAGGATTTTTACATTGCAGGGAAACTACAAGTACCTTTATAGTATCTTCTATATCACAAAACTGAACCGATAAAATATATACTACTTGTTGTTAGCTAACGGTAACATTTTACTTTTTACTGTTGTAATATGAAACGTACTAACACAATTTTCACTGCGTTACGTATAAAGTTTTTGAAGTAATAAGATAAAAATATTGTTTGGTTGTTCTTCATAGTAAGATTAAAAAGGGACATTTTTCTTTCACAAGGTGTTTCACAATACTTATGATTAGGACTAAGATGGCTATAATATGTCATATTTTTATTCTAAGCTTAATATAAATATTAAACATAAATATGTTTCGAGTTTTCCTGATTTCAGAGAGCTCATTTTTATTTTGAATATACTTAGATGTTTTTTCATAAATATTTAAGACATGTTGTGCAAAAAGAAACGATTAAATATTATGTCTACCATTTTACAAAATAATAATAATAATATTAATACTGTAGTAACTATTTATCAGTGAAATGCTTTTGTAATGTCTAGATAGATATAAACAAAATGTATATTTTTAGCAAACTTATCTGAGATTTAAACAGTTTATCCAAGCTTTACAGGCAACGCTACTCAATGTAGCGTATATTTGAAAATTCTTTGGTTTTAATTTTTGATAATATTTTAACACTTTAGGTGACTTTGTTTTTCACATTTTAAAGGTAATATTTGCATGAATATTTCACATCCTTTTAAAGGCAGAAGCATTTGAACCCTATTGATGATGCACCTCAACAACAATTGACAGCAGAAAAACTTTCGAAACAAACAAAACAGAGAATTTTACTTTGTTTTTAGGTTATATATCTGTAGCCTGTAATAATTTGAGTAGTTTATTTAGTACCGATTCTTACCACTCGTTTAGGATACAAGAGTATTTGAGGAAGTGTACACGAAATGTCGTGAATGGAGAGGGATACATATTTTAGTAAAATAAAATACCCTGATACCCTAACCATGGGTCTTCATTCAACCTTTTAAGGTCCAAGGGACAAAGTTTCTGTCTCTTGATGGGTCACGGGCCGCAATACTGTACCGACAATATTAGGGTTGAACACTTTTATTATTCTTTTGATATCCCGAGTGTCTCAGTGGTGTTGAACCAACGCGAACACTCCCGACTATGTCCGAACGCACCCGAAATATTATTCTCTCCCGCCCCTGTCTAGCAGAGTATTCATTTGCCGGTTCGAGATATATTTGTACAAACACGTAATATTTTTATTCACGTACAAAGCAAAAATAGTTTATAAAATAGCTTAAATTACGTAATTATTTTATCATTTTAATTATGTAAAATATAAATCTTTTTTTGCAAAAAATTTTCTCTTGAAATAATGTTATGTCTTTCATGAGCCGATGGGCCGCAAGTGGCCCGTGGGCCACGGATTGAAGACTCTTGCACTAAACTTAGAATTGAACCCCAACCATCCCATCGCTGTCAAAACAGACTAAGCGTGATCACAGGTGTGGATGTGTACAAAATAATTCATGTAGAAAGAACCCCTTTTCACACATACTCGTAGTTAGATGGCTAGATTGTCATTTCTATTATATATATGTATATATATCTCTAAGGGGGCTGTCTACTGGAGCGATAAGACGTGTGATCTACCTCGGTGGTGTAGTTGGCTAACACGCTAGTTTTGTTTTGAACTAGTCTGCCGAGGATGGGGAGATCGAAGTTCGAATCTCGCTCGGATGATCTGGAGGGTTTTTCCTAAATGGTTTTCTTCTCTCCCTCCACGCAAACGTAAGTTAACTTCCTCTAAATTCAACCTTCCCAATTCCTATTCCATTAGCGTGATTATTACTTAAGCGTATAACCCAAACGAGTAGTAAAGATGTGGTGCTAATTAAAAAAAAATATAAGACATGCGCAGGCGTCCAAAAATCCCACATTATTTAAGAAGTGGTTTGTCATTTTCAAATCTACTGCACACTAAAATGAAGGTAAAAGGTATCAAAAATTTCCTACAGAATTAACAACCTCGTATTTTAAGTTTTATAATAAAAAAAAAAGAAACATGAAAATGTGATCAACTCATTTTCAACGACGCTTTATGTGATATTTTAAAGGTTAGAAATCTATATATAACCTTCCTCTAACAAGCAAAGTGATTTTTCAACAGCGTCATAACGGACAATAACTCTTTAGCTAGTAATTATAATAAGGATCGTTTTAGTGGTTTTGTAAATTCATAATAGTCCTTCTCATAAGAAATACCATGGTGCAAGGAAGTGCACATTCAAGTAAGGGGTGAACTTAAGGAGAGATGATAGAGATTAAGAGCTAAGGACAGTATTTTTTTTTAAATCTGATAGCAAACAATTTTTTTCGACAGAATAAATCAAATTTTCTTCAGTAAAAAAATAGAGTTCAACTCTTTTCAGATGCTGATGTCAACAATTATTTAATATCTGTCAGTGAAGTCCTGGAATTTAATAACGACGTTTTCTCTTCACTCGAAAGTCTCTCATCAACTGCTAATATGTTAATGAAAAATATTCAACGATTGTTGATATCAACATGTGATGAAAATTAAAATCTATCTTTCTACTGGAGCAATTTTGATTCATTTTGGATAAAATAATGGTCTGCTAAGAAAACTGCCAAAATATTTTCTTTTTCTCACGTATCCTTCTATCCTCACTTCAAGTTAGTTCAATTTTTTTTTTCAGTTTTATTGTTGTCAAGAAACAATTTTATTCTCTTTTTATTAGCAAATTTTGCTATGAAATAAATTTTGGAGCGGGGGAACTTATTTAATATTTTCATTGCTATAAACCTACAAACTACACCATATTTATTGGAGTTTTAATGTGTCTTGAAAATATTTCGACCTTTCTTGAACGAACCATCAGATTATAATGGAATCCCAATACATGTTTTTTATCCTAAATGATTTTCTAACTCAAAGGGGTGAAGGGACGTACGATTTAATCTTCATCAGGTAGATAACGAACGATAGTCTCTCCTTCACTAAATGGGTAATAATCCGTATTTAAACTTTGTTGCGCCAATATTTCATCGACGTCTGGGAAATTTTTATCTACAGTGATCTATATGACGGAAACTCTCGGTTATTAGTCAAAACACGTCAGACCAGATGGGCTTGATTTATTAGGACGCACTTGGGCTTATATTCCACTATGAAGAAGTAAAAATATGTAAATCATAAATATAAACTCTCTGCAATAAATTCGGGGGTCTTTTTTTTTTTATCTCAAGGTATATTTTCAGGCAAGTTGGTTGCCAACAATTTTTATTTTTAGCCCACAATATAACTCAATAAATATGGTGTTTATGTATATATATAATATCCAGAAATATAGTATATATATACTATATTTGTGGATTTATATTTATTTTGGGCTAAAAATAAGAATTGGAATATATATATATATATATATATATATTCCAATTCTTATTTATATATATATATATATATAATGTATATATATACCGGTATATATATTAATATGATATCTACACTAAAGAAAATATGGCATCTTATATATAAGCCCATTTACATTAAATTACGAGAAAATGGCTGTGCCGATTTTGACAAACGAACACCCCTTTTAAAAGTTAGGGCCCAGGATGTCGGTGAAAATAGTAACTTGCACAATTCTCCTATTGAATCTACCTCTTTTCTGCTGTGTGCACAGTGGCTCATCTCTACAATCATTATTTTGTTTATGTCACCATGGAAACCCGGATATTTGTATGACTGTGGAACGGCAGGTAAAATATTTATCTTTGGTTGAAAATAACAAGAAAACCCGATAGCAATTTTGTGCAATACTTAGGTAATAGTAGAAAACAATAATATTTTTTTTAACAAAGACTTTGTCTAAACTAGATGAAATAAAATATCTTTTCTCAAATGAATAAAACACAAATATACGTGAATTTTAGTAATAAAGAGATTTTATTAAAATTGAAAAAATTATAACATAATATATAATATATGATATATAAATATGAGGCATTCATACTTACAAAGTGTTTGAGAAAACATCCGAATAAATGACATTATTTGTTACAATTTCGTGCCATAGTTGTTCCAGAGATGCGTCGGGAGAGGGAAGAGTTGGGAGGGGGGACAATTTTATTTTTGGTAAGGTATCAAGGGTTATCACCCCCCACCCAACGATGGACTTCATAACCCCAGCAGTTTTGGAGATTCGTTTGGGAGATGTGGGAGAAGGTGATGGAGGGGGTGATTTTTTCGACTTCTAGTAAAAATTAATGTAATTTTAATAGCAGTTGGTCATATTTAGATCAACACATTTCTATTAAAGCTCTCATTTTCAATTTAAGACCCATAAAGACAAAGGTTGCTATTACGTATGACAAGAATATACACTTTCGTATTAAAGAGATAGAAGATAGTGGTTTGGTACAACAAATAGAGAGGGACTGTTTTAAAGTCCTAATCATGGTGTGAAGGGTAAAACAACTTTTTTGCTTAAAATAAATACCAAAAGCTTTAAATCTATAGAAAGTTCCTAGAATTTGACGAGTAAACTTTTAACTAGAATGTCGCCTGAGGCCTCAATCTATAGAACTTAGAAAAAAAAAATTAACACATTTTAGCGTGATAATCTGCAACAATCGCTGCAAAGATTCACTTTATATATATATATATATATATTTATAGTATATTATACTACTATATACTAGAAAATATATATATAATATCCGACATGTACTATATGTATTACAACTTTATAAGGATACATTATTTAGTAACTCAAACAGTTACAAAGATGTGATCAAAATCGGAAATATCTGCTTATGTGTAGTAAACTCAAAGACATTCTCATGGAAAAATTAGAACTGCCATTTTATTATTTTATTTTAAACGGTAGCTATATACAACATTTAATAAAAAATCGTTGGAGATGATTATGAAAAAGATTGTTTTTTCTTATTTAGTTCTTCACTAAACTACCCTTAATTTTACGGTTAGCTATATAATTTCAAAAACTCCTCGGGGGGGCCTTATGAAAATCCTAAATACCAAGTTTTAGCCCAATCCGTAAAATGATTTTGGCCACAGTACAAGATACTGACGGCAACTCGAAAACAACTTTTTTTGTTTCTGAAGGTCATGTAAGGTAGACATTTATTAAAATCTCGAGTTCGAATTTTTTGACAATCACAAAACTCCGAGAGCTCGAGAGAAAGTCTAAACTGTTCGCATCATTGGGCGCTCAGGCTGAACATCAAGATCGTCTAATCCTGTTTGTTGGTGACGGAGAGGTTGAGGTTTCGGGGTTTTAACCACTGCCAGTTTAGATGAGGGTTTGATTTATCCTCATTGCTCTCCCCCTCCTTCCTTTTAAGCAAAACTTGGCTACATTCCCTCTCAATTCTACCCTCCTCATTACTTACCTAGTGAATTGATGTTCAGATAGCCCTGATGGGTAATAAATAATACGGGATGTAAAACGATTTTAAAAAACAAACAAATTTAATCTATTAAATAACATTGCATTAAACGTAATATTAAAAAACCTTGATAATACAGATATTAAACTAGAAGTCACAAACTGCAATAAAGTCCTTATTCTCTGAGTCATGTAAAGGTATTCTGAAAATAGTTTAGCCATCGTAATAAATTGCACAAACTGGGGTAGTTTCTTTAAACTTGACAGCTAATGAGCAATCTCAGTCGTGATAGTTATACAAGTTTGTAACAAACTTGTTTGCAGCACCCAACTCGGAGGGTAACCGCCCCTCAGCCAACTCCTTCCCGAAGGTGAAAACACAAAGAAATTACTGTCTCTCATGTCACACAAAGAAGGAGGGTGGTAGAGCAAGGGGGTGAAACCCGAGTCGGGAACATTTTGTAGATGAATGCACCCCTAACTGAAGTTTTTCTTTCAAAAAAGGTAGGTGCTTTGTGTAGAAGGCGGGGCTCGAGTTTGGTACCTTGTTAATTAGTACTTGCGCGACAAGACAGCCTCGCATCAAAGGACATCTAAGCTCTCGGTTGATAATGTCTCATTAAGGACGCTAAAAGTTTGTGCAGGAAGTGATTAACAGGGGTTGAACCATAAAAAGTAGTTTTGTTTGGAGGGAACTATAGTATAGTTTATTATATTCTGGGATTAACTTATACGCATGTATATTTGGTTCACAATAACTCATGACAGTTGAAAATTCACTTAAATCAGTTCTGTTTTCATCCTTCTCAGAAAACTGTTTGGTTACTTGAAGTAACCTGTTTCGGTGGGCACATGGACTGATAATGGTCAATCTCGTCTATTTTTTTTAGAATAGAAAACAATCTGATATTCCATCTTGATAGGTAGAGTGTAATTTAATAATTAAATAAGGTATGAATTAAAGTTTGATCTTGGTGCTTTAACTGAGTGCCTGGGAAGTTGATTAAATATTAAAATATTAGCAAAGCAATGTAGTATCTCATATATACATACCAAATGAAGAATCAAGGAACACTATCTGAGCCTTTTGGGGTAGTCAGGAGTGAAGGAAGGGTGTTTGCTCTCGCCATTCTATTTCTAATGGCTTTGTGCCTGCTGATGATAAAAGCATTGAACAAAGAGTGATCCAGTTGAAACCCAACGAATACCTGGAAGATCTGGACTACGCAGATGACCTATGTATGTCTCATCGATCATAGTTTCAACGACATGGAAGCAAAGCTAGATGATATAATATCTGTCAAAGCACAAGTTGGCTTAGAGATCAATGCCAAGGATATGAAAGTGATGAGATTCAAGAATGACAATGCCCCGCAGTTTAGCATCGGTGATCAAGTCATTGAGGAGATCTAGTCAAGTTTTTATGCCTGGTAAACATAACTGTGGATGGAGGTACAGAGGAAGACATTGAAAGCCGAATAAGTCCCAAGAGGTATTTCTCAGCCTGAGACCAATCTAAAGATCCAGAGAGTTAAGAATAAAGACCAACCTGCGGATCTTTAAGAGCAATGTGAAGTCGGTCCTTCTCTACAGACGCGAAAAATTTAAAGCAAATAGACATCTGACTGCAGACGTTCATCAACAGATTACTCAGGAATATATTGGGCCTATAGTGGCCAAACGTTGTGTCAAATGAAAAAGTGGGAAACAAAACCAACCAGAACCTCGTCCAATCAGAGATCAGACTGCTCAATGACGATGGCTTGGTCACATTCCCCAGAGGGACGATGACGAAGATAAGTCTCAATAGAAACTCTGGACTGAAAACAACAAGAACGTTGACGTTGGGGCAGACCAAGGATTACTTGGTGGAGGACCGTCGATGAAGACAGGCAGAAAAACTTGGCAAGTCAAGGAATGAACTCAAAAGTTTGGCAGAGAATATACTTTAAATCCGAAGCTTTTTTGCGGCCCTATGATCCACATAATTTTAAACTGTAAATGTTACAGCCAACGCAAAGCTTGATTAGTTATTTATTTAAAACTGTCCAAAACTAAACCTTTTGGTATAAAATTTGGAATCTCTAGTTTAATTTTTTTAGTTCTAATTTTATAATGCTTTGTATAAATTAGTGTTCTTTATTAAATGCCTATACCAGCGTTTTAAAAGACAACTATGGGCATGTTTGTATAGCAAGCGCTTGGATGGCCTTCGTTATATAGTTGACACAGAATCACACACTATAGCTTCCAGCTTGGATCTGAACCGGAGACCTGAACTCTTTGTAGCCACATGAATGAAGCATTTACTATTTTAAATCAGATCCCTATAACTCTTCTTTACACAGAAGTATGGCTAGATTCAGTTATATTGTGCCAAACTCTGACAAAAAGAATCCGGGATTTAATCCCAACCGATTGCATTGAGAGTGTTTTCCCTTATTGATATTGTTTCTTCTTCTCTAAAGGTGAATGGTGGTGCAGTTACTTTTAATTTCACATTGAGAATATTTCCCCATAGGCCACATAATTTAAGATGTTCACTTTTGACTTATTTTAATTAAAAATAATGATTGGAAGGATTTAAAAAATAATCAAACTGGCGATGAAAGTGAAAATATCGCCGTATTCAAATTGGGAAATTGCATTTGAAATTTATACTACTCTCGTTTAAAAAATAATTGACAGAGCAGAGAGAAGTTCATGTTCTAACTGGAGCATTTAGCATTTCGTCTGTCTGTTTGTCTATCAGGATCTTTGATGCGTGATAGCTGTCAAATACGTGGAACAATTTTAATGAAATTATTGAGAGGGGGCATTTTTTAAGCTTGGAAAAAACGATGTAGTTCTTTTTGATCTGTTCATCCTTTTCAATATGGTGATTGCTTAAAAGATTTTTTGTCTAATAGCTCATCAACAGCTATTATAATCTATAATTCTAAGCAATCTATTGATTACCTTGGGATTATTTTTTTTAAATATGACTTATATTGCAAACTGACTTCTTAAAACACGAGGCCAACGGTTATTCTTTATAAATAGAATGTACACATGAATATATTATTAGTTGATTTTCTGTCCAACTTGATCATAAAGTAAAATTAATGGTACGGAACTCGGCACGGACTTACTCACGCCATTATTTAAAAATGTAGATATTTACTCAAAACTCGTAATATATGTGAATCGAAATAATATAGGCTACACTAGCAAACCTGAGCAAAAATTGCACTATACTTACCTAAAACATTTTGACTCCCAGTTTTAAATTCTTTAAAAATAAAACTATAAAATTTAAGTCATCATTTGTATATTTGGACCAATAAAAAATATCGATATTGGTCCACAAGGTTTAACACTTCGTATTAAAATTCCGACTTCCTGTCAAAATTTTCGATATTTTATTAGGGGTTGCACATCTGATGGTTATCGCATTGCTATTAAATTCATTTATTAATTTAGACCAATAAAAAAGGTAAATAATGACTATTGAATCTAAAATTATAGTGATAGATAATTGCTGTACACATATTTTCCTAATAGGTTAAAGGAAAAAGAACATAAACTTTGTTAGAGACTTACTTATTTACTTACGCTATGGCATTAGATAATTATTGCGTTAAGACTTAAGTAGTATCTTCTTACAAATAAAGCTCACAAAATTGCATTTATATATATTAGCCAATATATCAGAAACTATTGGTTGTATAAAAATAAATTTCAAATAAAAGTTTCTTATTTTCATACGATGTAGACATAAGTATATTTGGTGAGATACGGACAGGTGTGCCAATAAAAAACACAGATACGGTACCAAACTTATACGCGGTGATACGGTCAGGTGTGAGCAAACCTTCAGTTATTGACTCTTAATTAATTTAAACAATATATTATTTGAATAAATATTTGTGAAATTTAACTCTTAAGATATTATTATAGTTACTGACCCACATCTGTGGCTGACTGGTCTACCGCTTTAGGCTCGCAGTGTACTTGACTGCCCTTGGTGGTGAAGATTTATAAAATTCTAAATGAAATTTGGGAAGGGGAAGCTAAAAGGAGAGGGGGTATACAAATTATTTCCTCATTGGTCAGTCCCTAGATTTTAAATGAAGTTGTTGACAACCATTTTGTTCAACGCACTCTCATTTTGCCCTGAAAGGTAGCAGACTTGCCTTGACGGATTACACTATGCGCCATAGTGGAACAATGCAAGGTAAGCTTTCTACGCTACAGGTTAAACCAAGGGTACCACTAAGGGGCCATTCATAAAACACGTAACTTTGTTGAACTAGCGGGATCGGTCATGATAAGTGTCTAGGTGGTGTCAAATATTGGTCCGACTCCGGTGGTCTTGAAGTAAAGTGATCCGATGTTAAGCCCGCTGAACACGGTACAGGATTTGCTTGCTTGGTGTTGAGTAAGGCACGCTGCTAAAAAATGACGTCCCTGATGGCTCGGCTGCTGGCTAACCTGCTGGTTTCCCTTGATAGGTACCGTGATATTTTCCTTGCTTGGTTCCCTGCTGGATCGGGAGGTGAACCAATCACGTGACCAGGTACGACGATCATCACTGTTTACTTGTTGTCAGTGATAGAGGTGGTTACGTTCATGTGGTCTCCTATATTTTCTGTGACTCCTCAGTGCATCAATTATTGAAAAGATCGCCATCATAATTTTCTTCGATGAATACAAATTGCCCTAAAAGAATCATTGTCCAAGAAGTCATCATCACCGTCCATGTTTGTTTACAGCAGCATTCTCTCGAAATCTCTCGTGAACTAGCTGCATGACCTGCAGACGTCAAGCTTCGTCTGAAGACAACCCAGCAGCGTTGCCTGCCTGACATTCAGCAGCGTTGCCTGCTTGACACCCAGCAGAGTTGCCTGCTTGACACCCAGCAGAGTTGCCTGCTTGACACCCAGCAGCGTTGCCTGCCTGCCACCAAGCAGCGTTGCCTGCCTGCCACCAAGCAGCGTTGCCTGCCTGACACCAAGCAGCGTTGCCTGCCTGACACCAAGCAGCGTTGCCTGCCTGACACCCAGCAGCGTTGCCTGCCTGACACCAAGCAGCGTTGCCTGCCTGACACCAAGCAGCGTTGCCTGCCTGCCACCAAGCAGCGTTGCCTGCCTG
>CABFWB010000815.1:15655-43532 GCA_902151455.1 Timema bartmani
GCAGTGCAGCACGCACAGCAACTAGCAGCGAAATCCAGCAGGCAATCTAACAACAAACCTACACTGTGTGCGGTGGGCCTTAGTGGGTTCAAGCACAGCCTAGGTCAACGCACTTTTACTGAGCGATACAAATCTGTAGCACAACATATATCTGAGGGGAGATAAAGCAGTGAGTCCTGTGTCAATTGTGGTATATAAAAGATCCCTGGAAGGTATGCAAAGATATCTCTCCGGAAAATTGTGTAGGCTCTTTCTCACTCGCTTATAGAATATCAATTGCGGAGAGAGCAACGGGAAACTACCACACTTTCAGGACATGTGGTTTCTCCCAGATGGTGAGGGTAGCGCTAGCCGGTCGAAAGGCTGAGGGTATGACCAGCTCTGGATGGATGGAAAAAATATCAGGACTTAATGTTACTCAAGTTGGCCCGCCACATTGCTGAAAAAGATTTTTTTTACTCAATCGTTTGTGCTCTATTTTTGCTCATATGTGCCCGAACATAAACATTTGTGCTGTGAAACTGACCCCTTTAGAAAATATTTAATGTGGCGGGCCAACTTGAGCTCAAGCTAGCCCGCCACATATTGAAAAACACAACATAACAGAAATTTATTTATGTCACTCCATTATGCTCCGTTTATGCTCATATGTACCCGAAAATGAACATTTGTGCTCTAAAATTAGAACATCTAGAGAACAATTAATGTGGCGGGCTAACTTGAGTCTTCCCTATACCTTAACCTGCAGAAAAATTGAGTTCAAGTTGGCCCGCCACATTTTGAAATATCAATGTAACAAAATTGTGTTTTCACCATTCGTTTGTGTTTCGTTTGTTCTCATATGTGCCCAAACATGAACATTTTTCTAAAAAATTAAGTGTTTTAATTGTAGTTATTCTAGTTATTTTTTTATATTTATCTAATGGAGTATAAATGAGGAAGGTAGAATTTTAGAGGTAATATACCCTCATTAACGTGGAGAGAGAATATGAAACCATTTAGGAAAAGCCACTGAGTACACCCGACAGGTATTCGAACCCCGATCTGGCCATCTGGTATTTCTCGAGACTGAAGCCAGGATCCAGGATCGATTTTGGAACGAAACATGAGTCCAGGTATTGATAAGTTAACTAAATTAATATTGTAGGTTAATCCAAAATATAATTTAGAAAAGTTGTGTGCCTAGAATTGTTTAAATAGCTATCTATATGATGATAATATGATTATCAAAAAAGTGCACAATATTAAGAAAGATGTTTTCCCCCAGCGTCAAGCATCGTATGTGGGCACTTAAACATCATGATGTAGTGTCACTACAGAAAAGGGCCGTCTGGCTCTTACTCAAATCGCAAATCTGACATCCGTAACTTAAATATAACAGAGGTTTTTTCTCATGAACCTGAGGAATTAGAGCTCAACGTCTTTATGGCTGTATAAATATTAATACTCTCTGAAATAATTTATAATCAGGATTTAAAATGGATTTTAATAAGTATTAAATCTGAATCCCTCCTTTAGTATCACTAAACTTCCCTATGAAAAAATGGCATTCATATTCGTGAGAAAAGTTACGTAACACCGGTTTGGGGGTGAGGGGGGGCCTAGGCTAAATGTCTACATGATGCTACATGGGTGGAGGGGGCTAAAAAGGTAAAAAAAAATCGTTACGTGGTTTATAGACGCACACTATCTACCCTCACATATACTCTCTATCACACAATGCTCTCAGATTATCTTTATTATATTCTTTCTCTCTTAAGCTCTCTCTCAATTGCTCTCTCACTCAAACGCACTCTCTCTCTCAAATGCTCGCTTTCTATTTCTCAAACACTCGCTCTCTATCTCTCAAACTCCCTCCCTCTCAAACACCCTCTTTCTCAAATTATCTCTCAAACTCTTTATAAATCACTCTCACTCTCTCTAGATATCAATCTCATTCTCTCTATTTCAAACTCACTTTCTTTCTCAAATTATCTCTCTCAAACTCACGCTCTCTCTCAAATTATCTCCTTTTCTAACTCTCTCCCTTTCAAACTCTCTCTCAAACTCTCTTTATCTCAAACTAACATTCTCAATTTCTTTCTCTAATTCTCTATCTTTCTCTCCAATATTATCTCTTAAACTCTGTCTTTAACTCTCTCACTCTAATTTTCTCTCTCTAAACTAATTTCTCCCTCTCTAACTTTCTCTCTCAAACTCTCTCACACATGTCCTCACATTTTCTCTCTCTTTCACACAATATCTCTCTCAAAATTTTACAATAACTTTTTTTCATACATACACACACACACACACACGCGCATTTTTATGTATAATTTAATAAGCCCATTTTTGGTAGTTGAAATTAAGAGTAAAGGGTTTTACCGATTTTAACCAACGAAGTCATTTTAAAGGTTAGGGGTCCAGAATGCCGGCAAAAATATTAGCCAAAAACTAAAACTAAGTTTTCCTTGCGAATTATCCATATTTTCATTGTGATTTGGCAGCTGTTAAACTGTAGAATCATTATTTACTTACATCAACATGGAAACCAATATTTGCTTATTATTGTATATCGATAAATAAAATATTTCTCTTTGGTTAAAAATAATAACAGCTTAATAATTCTTACTTGAGTGGTTTGGTGCAACAAATAGAGAGCTGGGAGAGGGGTCGTTTGAAAGTTCTCATCGTGAGTGGAAGAAGGAAAATACAATTTTTGATTCAAATTAAACAACGAAAACTAAATAACCATGTAATTTAATAACCTTTGACGAGTAAACTTTTAATTAGAAAGTCAAGTGAGGTATTATTATACATATTTTTCCCCAATAAAAAACTAGAATAAATATTAGTGCAATAAAATGCAGACATCACTGTAACGATCCACTAGTTTTAATAATAAAGCTTCTAAATGGCTTTCAATATTTTAAAAGTGTATCTTTTTTTTTTTTACATTCTCACTTGAAGTGGGTTGTTTTAAAAATCCACCTCTCGTATGAATTTTATTTTTCGAGGAAGACCCAGCTTTGTTCTCAAGTTGGTAAGTGAGCCCCTGTTTACAAAAATAATCGCGAGCTGTGGAAGTCATTAGGTTAAACGGTATTTTCCTTCCCGTTCCCAACGTTGTTTATGTCACATTAGTGATATAACAAGGATATTTATTTTGTTCTTCAAACTTGCTCTTTTCTTCATTATTTTTACAAAGTAATATAAAAGATAAACCCCTTTGGAAATGTGAAACTTTATGAATAATTCTTTTTTTTTTTTTAACAAAACTAATTATTTGAATTCTAGCTAATTTATTATGCGTAAAAAAAATTTGTTGAAACAAATTTTAAAGGGACATATTGTGAAAAGGACAGAGGAACCTCAAACGATTTAATCAGCATAAACGAGGCGTAATTTTTATGATAGTCTCATTAATTGGACAAAAAGTATCATACCCAGAATCATGTTCAGTGAAGAAGAGGAGGTAACATAAAATATATGTGTAAGAAAACATGTTCGACTTTAAAATAAGGCTAAGATCAAAAATTACAGGAAGTGTACCTGTATTTGAATGGAGGTGGAGTGGAAATCAATTGAAAGGTACAGGGACATAAGGGATAAAGTACAATTCTAGCTCAAGTTGAGGGAGTGCTTCCATCTGTTATAAAATCATGTGACCTTTCTAATGCACTTTAAATTATAGTTAAAAGAGGTGTCTGTCACATTTAAATTAATTAAAAAAAGTATTTGTTATTATTATTATTATTATTATTATTATTATTATTAGCACCGCGTCTTACTAACCGTTCGGGTTATACGCACTTACGCTAATGTGTAATGGTAGGGTGATTGTGAGATGAAATGGAGGACCTACAGTTTAACGTGGAATCCGAACCACGGTGGAGGCCTGGCATTCCTCACATTCACAAGTTGTGATTAATACACATCTTGTCAGAGGTGAAGGAAGGGTTTGGCAATCAGATAAATCTGTGCCGGAANAAAATGGAGGACCTACAGTTTAACGTGGGATCCAAACCACGGTGGAGGCCTGGCATTCCTCACATTCACAAGTTGTGATTAATACACGTCCTGTCAGAGGTGAAGGAAGGGTTTGGTAATCAGATAAATCTGTGTCGGGACCGAGGATTGAAACTCAGACCCCCAGCACAGAAGTCCAACACCTTACCCCTAGACCACCAGGTCACCAAGTATTTGTTGGGGTCCTTATAGGGTTTGAGATATAAAAGTTGTCTTGCCACGTGTGTGGAATGTTTTTACCCTCTTTTTAACCTTGTATCCTTCAATATAGAAAAACACACCCTCAGTAACTCCGAGTTGGACTCGAACCCCAATATACCCGTCAGTGGCAGTCTAGTCTATTGCAAGAGTGATGACTTGGACCATTTGACCACCAAAGCGGGTAGTAATACACAATGTTTGTTTCTGGGTTCAGCCTAATCTCCAATTAAGGCTTAGCATTTGTTGATAATTGTCACCGTTTTATAACTAACTATCTGTAAAGACCCAGTTGCACGATTGAAGTTATTGATCTGGTGAAATGTACTTTGTAATAAAGTTTGAAATGTTTCCTCGTTGAAAAATGTCATTAGAAAACAAATCGCCACACTACTCAACAGAAATAGCTGAGAAATATTGAATACATATATTTTTAAGAGCGTTCATCATAGCAGACCCAACTCAGCTCCCGGCTCACATCTTAGTTTGTGTGTGTGCGCGCACGCGCGCAAGGTATGGGAATAAAAGGGAATAGAAAAGAAGCCAGAAATGTGTGCAGTGCATTCGTATTTGAATGATTTCTCTAAATTTTCCTTGGTGACGATGGGGGACAAACTACAGTAGTAGATATATCTGATGTATTTGTTGCAACTGAAAATAAATGGGCTAGTAATGGAATTAAATAACAATATAATAATAAGGTGAATAAAGAGTGCATATATTTTTACATTCAAAAAGCAAAAGCTACAATATAAACTAACACATTTAATCTGTTTATTACTTTAATAATAATCATAGAAACTGTTTTATGTTTGAAATTGAAATAGTTTTCTCAAAGTCAAACATGAAGAAAACCAGCTTCGCCCCTCGTAATATCGTTTAGTTAATTTAATAGCTTTTGACTGATTTTTGTCTTACACTGCTGCCATATATAGCGCTTTCTTATACTTATTAAAATATTTTCCCATACCCCCAAACGTACTGGCACTTACCCCACGTTAGGAACCGCTGTACTATTGGAACCGCTGTACTATTGGAACCGCTGTACTATTGGAACCGCTGTACTATTGGAACCGCTGTACTATTGGAACCGTTCTTGTTCTTGTCTCATTATATTGATATGGTTTTATCTAGTGTAGATTTATTTCTCAATGGAAGGAGTTTTAAACCCTATAGTTCCCACCGTGTGTACGACTCTGGGTCTATGGCATCAAGCAATATATGATTATTTTTTTTAATACACTGATTTCAAATACAAAATATAAGCTCGCCATTAATTTTAAAGTTACTCCACACCAGTGGTCACGTGGTTTAAGAGGTAAGATCCCAACATACGGTTAAGTAAAATAAAATATGGTAGAGGTGAACACATTCAAAGATTTACAAAAATATCCAAATCAATGTTAAGTTTCAGCTTACAATTTCCCTTGACTTTATATATACTCGCACCTGTGGTAACATAGGCTAAGATGTATGGCTCGCAACATGTAAAAGTCAAAAAACTATGGGAATGCACATTATCAAATTTCTCTAAGAACATAGGCCTATATCAAGATTTCACTTTCTAGGTTATTTTGTTTGTTTTTTAGCTATTCACACCACTGATCAAGTGGTTTTAGGCATAAATATAATAATAAATGTAAAAGTAAGATACACGCCCTAATGTTTCCATAAGTAGGCCTACTTAATTAGATCTATATGCCAAATATAAGATATATATTTTTCTTCGTTTGTAGGTTCCTGAAATGATGGCCCAAGAGGTATAACACAAGGGAAATAGGCAATATATAACTATACTATTATATATTATTCAAGTTTATTATGTTTTACTTATTTATATATATATATAATGTTTTACTTAAGTAAAACATTATATGCTTGAATAACATTCCTACAGATTTCATTAAATAAGTATTTAAATTTTTATATTTCAGATGATTTTTATTCTTAATCTACACACACCAGCTGTCAAAACGATCTAAGAGATAAAGCTAAATATAATTATATGGAAGTAAAAAAACCCTAATGTTCGCAGGTCATCCTAAGTATGGAGGCCTAAGCCAGATTTCAGTTTCATATATTTCTCTGTTTTGGAGTTTCCCTTGGTCTTGGGCATCAGGCTCACAATGGATGTAAAAGTAAAAGAAAAATATGCTTCAGAAGGGGTTCAAACCTCGGCTCGTCGTGTTGAGGGTGATTTTTACTAAATGATTCTACTTACTCTCTTAACACAAATACGGGTACATTTCCTATAAATGTTACCTTCCTCATCCCAACATCCCTAGCGTAATCAAAGTGCGTGAATCCCGGACGAGTAATAAGACACAATAGGTGGGGATAGATACAAAAATAATTATAGACCAACGAGAACGGGGGAATACCACCAATTTTACCAATGTCAGGTGTGGAATTATCTTCTAAAACAAGCGTGAACAGACGGCAGTAGCTAATATAGTCCCTGTCCTTCCGTCAAGGCAGTTCGCAAACTAACTTCCTACTACCCGCCTCAGTGGCGTAATTAGCTAACGTTCAAGCTTTGTGTTGAGCTCAACTGTTGAGGATGGGGAGATCGAGGTTCGGATCTCATTCGGGTGAACTGGGGTGATTTTTCCTAAATTATTTTCTATTCTCCCTACACGCAAATGCGGCTTCACTACCTCTAAATTCAATCTTCCCAATTCCTAATCCATTAGCGTAATTAGTACTTAACCGTATAAGCCGAACGTGTAGTAAGACGTAGTGCTAAGTATAAGTTTAGGCAGAAGGAATAAAAAAGTTAGGTAAAAAATAAAGAATAAAAAATGTTACGATGATTATATGTGATAGACTTCTCTAAGGAAGTAATGATAAAATGAAATAAAATAGTTAACATTGAAAAAGAGAAGCAAAAGAAAGATGGATGCTAAGACAAGTATGGTGAAATGAAGAGAAGAATATGAGAGATGGGCGAATAAGATAGAAAGTTAGATGTAATGAATGAAGGTAAATTGAACATGATTAAAAATAAGGAGATTAAAAATTGACGTTGAGTAGAGAGAGTGACAAACGGAGGTGGAAGGAATATTAACGTAGCAAAATAGACCAGGAATGGATGACAAGAAGAGAAAGAGACATGAATTAATTGTGATGGGAGATAATATTATAAAAGAAGAAAAGGTGAAAGACTTAGGAGAACCAAATGAAAAAAAAATTGAGAAAAGTATAATAAGATGAATTAATATATATGAAATAAAAGTAACGATAGTATTTATTGTTATATAGTGAAACAAATCAAGTGAATGAAAAATAATAACTAAACAAGAGCAGAGGATGATATATGAACAAATAATATAGAAAGTAAAGATAATGATAGACGAGAGTAAATTATCTATAAGGTGAAGAGAAAGTGAAACTAGAAACGGGAACTTAAAGGGAAGTCTATAAAAGTAAAGGAATTAATTATTGACGAAAAGAAGGTTAAATGAGGATAACTTTAGAAGAGGGTGAAGGTTATGTGACTAGAAGGAAAAAGGATGGAACCATTAGGAAGGAAAAGGAGATGGATTATGAATGAGTAGATAGTTAAGTGAAGATACTGTTATCAGAAGATAACTGATAAATGAGAAAATAAAACGAAAGAAGATAAATTTATGGGATCTTTATGAAAAAGAATGGGGGAAGTAAGACCAAATATTAGTGGAAGTGAGGATGAAGTATGTACGTATAGAAGGGAAAATGAAGGAAACGTTAGGTAAAAGAAGAGAATGAATTATGGACGAGTAGAAAGAAAGTGAAGATGATGTTAAAAATGGTTTATTACTGAAAGAAGAGGAAGATGGAAGTGAAATGAAAGTAGGAAGATTGGTACCCAGCGGAAGTGTTATTATGCGTTAATCCAATTTACTCCACTGCTCACAGCTCTCATGAATATTCTGCACCAGACAATCTAGTCGACCTCTGCGGGGAGTTATTCACACCGTCGCCACAGGTTACTAAACAAGCAGGTATGGCAACCACATGCACACATCAAACATTCATGATACGGCAATAGAGAGCATTTTGAAAATTTCGAAATCTTAAAAATGGCTCTGGTGATTTGGTTCAAAATGTGAATCTAGGAAGATGTTTTAGATGATAGATAGTTACATATATATATATATATAAATTTAAATTTTATTTCATTTATAGGTAGTTTACTGATGTCGGTTTTATTAAGAATTTGGATTGATTTCTAATTCACTCTGAAACAAAAGGGACAACGAATCAAATCTATTTGTAGATATCAAAACTAATCCATATTTTAATCCTTTATAGTACAATTATTTATAAATCAATGAATTAATTCATCAACTCCACTAACACAGAATAAATTACTTTTTTATTTGAACAACAAAATTAATTAAATACATATACTCTTACCAGTTTAAAAGGCATGCTAAAAAATGCATGCTCCACTTTGTAGATTATTTCTCTAGGTTCTCTTTCAAGTACACTTATTTTTAACGACTTCTCACTTTAAGAGTGACAGGTAAGGTATGAATTTGAAATTTTTTCAGAAATATCTCTAATGATTTTGCTCAAAATGAGTATATTCTGTGGATTATTGTACATGATAAATAATAATGTAACTTTATGATTCTAAAATAAATCAATTTTACTTATTTAACTTATGAAAGATTTTAGAAAATTTGAAATTTTTCGAAAATGGCCTTTACAATTTAGTTCAAGTTAGGTATTAGAGAATTGTTTTATCTGATAAAAAGATTATATATTTATTTTAATAAAAAGGGTTTGAGGGTAATTTACTAACGATATATTCGAAAGTTAGATATTTTTCTTTAAATGATTGTAACAATATTGTTTGCAATTTATATATAATGAGAAATTATTATAAATTACAAAATTATATGTTAGAATTTCTGAGGAAGAATTACTTAGTTAGAGGTAGTTTACTGTAAACTTATTTTTGGAAATTTTGTTTCAAACCTTAATAGATTTTATGAGAAAGTTTCTACTCTTGTTTAGTACCATTTATTTCTATACAAATTTTCTTTAACTCGACGTATTTAATTGATAATTTAGTAATTAATAGTAGTGTAATGTGACCACAACAAAGAACATAACTTATTTAACTTCTAATTATATTTTGTTTTGTATGTTTCAAATTCACATTTAAAAAGTGACCTTCACCTCCATGGATATTATTATAATTATATAGGTGTTCTAGGTGACCTGGTGGTCTAGGGGTAGGGTGTCAGACTTCTGTGCTAGGGGTCCGGACTTCAATCCTCGGTCTCGGCACAGATTTTTCTGATTGTCAAACCCTTCCTTCACCTCTGACAAGAAGTGTATTAATCACAACTTGTGAATGTGGGGAATGCCAGGCCTCCACCGTGGTATCGGATTCCACGTTAAACTGTAGGTCCTCAATTCCATCTCACAACCACCCTACCATTACACATTAACGTAAGTGCGTATAACCCGAACGGGTAATAAGACGTGGTGCTAATAATAATAATTAATAATATAGGTGTTCTAAACACCAAACTCTAATTTCCCTTCCATGTTGACAACATAATATATCATTCAATGACATCACTTGGTCTTATTAAATTTATTACCTTCTCGTTCAATAAAATCAATTGTATTCTAACACTTTAACATGCATTGATAAATCTAAGCTAGAATATGAACGTGTTGCTTGGATTCCATTACCTTAACTGACTCTCTCAGATTAAAAAGCATTCAACGTAAATTTGTGGCTACTTGATATAATAATTTTTTTCTTAACAGGATTTATTGTGAATATTACATAATTCGAAACCTTTTAGGGCTATAAACATTTCTGGTGAATTTGCCCTTGTTCATATAGGTATTAATCTCCCTTCTCAGGCCTCTTGAAAGCCCAAATTATTTTCTCTCAATAGCTTTTACAAAGTCAGCCCCATTGACCGCTGTAATATACAGTATAATATTGCGCGTCTGGGCTACACCATTCATAGTCAAGTTTGTGGAATGATTAGCCAATACTAATGAACCATTGCCCAGGGGACGCCCTAATGTACTAATCTTACATCATTTCCGTGGAAGCTCTTTCCATGTCCCTATGAGATGATGATGATAGTGAGTATGAGGGTGATAGAGAGTATGAGGGTGATAAAGAGTATGATGGTGATAGTGAGTATGAGGGTGTGGAACCAGTGGAAAAACTTAAATCCAACTTAAACCTAACTAACCAAACCCTGGTGACCGTTGATGTAGCTACCTTTAAATGAAAAATACCCAAGGTACAATCCACCACGGGGCTAGTTATTGGCCATTGTGTAAATGGTATACGAGTATTTGTCGAATCCGAATTTTACCACAAAATAAGAGCCAAATTCAGAGAGCAATTCAATTAATATTTAAATTTGCATTATTCTGCTTACTGTTTTATTGATAATGATTTCAATGCTTATTGATTTTCACTAATACTCTTTATTAACGTAGTTTATTATAATAATTTATTTTAGTAATTATTTATTTGTATGTATTATTACTTAGCTGCTGTATGATTACTTATTTTATTTTCTAATGTAATCATGCTTACAACATGTCAGGTACTAGTTTGATTTTAAGTGCTGGCCTTGTAAAGGTCTTGTGACTGCTGGCCAGCAATATAATAAAGGAAATTTAAACTATTATTATCATTATCATCATCATCATCATCCTCATTATTATTATTGTTATTATTATTATTTGTAATATCGCCAAGAAGAGACAAAATAAAGTTCATCTGTGACAAAAACAAAAATTATATTTTTCAAAAAGGGGGGGGGGGGTCGTACGTTGCCCTGATGTGTTCTAAGCTTTTAATGAAATGTATATGTATGCATCCCTTTTCGTGTGACTAGGTCTAAAAATTGTAATTGGATTTTTAAAACTACGCCGGCGGCGATCGAAACGATATGGACCAGTTTATAACATTGATATTCCACTCGGCAACATGTGATTTGAACGGTGCAGAAAAAGAACTACCAAAGTCACTGTATACAAAATAAAATAATTTATAAGTTCCAATTCAAAGTCAACCCGTTTCGGTGGTCGAATGGTCTAAGGACTCTAAGGAACCACTCTCATAATAGACTAGACTTCCGATGACGTGAAGATTGGGGTTCGAATCCCGGTTAGTTGTATTGGGGTGGTGTTTCCTAAATGGTTTTCCATTCCATCTCCTCACGAATTTAGGTACACTTTATCTAAAATCAGCCTTCCCCATGCGAAATACATTAACGTAATTAGTACATATGCGTATAGCCCGAATGTATAATAAGATCCGGTACTAAAAAAAATAGATAAATTCAAAGTCCTAGTTTTTTGAGGATGTCTTACTTTTATGAATAATTTTAAATAATTATTATTAAATAAGTTTATTCATTACTATTTTATTTTTATTTGATATATTTACCGTTCAATTTATGAATCTAATGACTAACTTAAATCTATAGCAGACACAACATCCAGTCTATCGGCCGTTATTTCAACACTGTGAAAGGGGAAACCAACAATCTCACAAATTATAGATATTTTGGCCATGTCAGGTATTGAATCCGGGCACCTCAGCTCAGTAGACAGACACGCTACTGACTGAGCTAAGATACCGGACTTTATTTTTATCATTACTTATTTACTTCCCACTTCGATGGACGTGAGGTCTAAGGCGTCATTCTCGCAATAGACTGGACTGCCAATGACGTGGAGATCGGAGACCTGTAAGAGGCCTGCTATGGAGAAGAGAAGTGCCCTTGAAGTGTAAGTAAATGTTTTACAGGGCGTACGTACTTTGTACCCATTGTCACACATGCAGCAGAAACATGGGCAATGATTGTAAGAGAAACTAGGAAAGTGGAGGCCATGGGAATTAAGTTTGTAAAGGGCATGTTAGCTGTCACGAGGATAAACAAGATTAGGAATGAAGTTATTCGGGAAAGAATGGGTGTACAAGGAGTACATGAGATTGTAGAGAAAGCAAAACTCAGATGGTATGGACATGTAATGAGGATGGAAACGGATAGGATACCAAAGAGATTGATGGAGATTAATTATGTAGGGAAAAGATTGCAAGGGAAGCCAGGAAAGATATGGGAGTAGCAGATAACAGAAAGTGTGAAGTGAGTGGAAAAGAAAGGAAACAATTAAAGGAGGAAGAATAGTGGAAGGATAGAGGATGATGGAGGCATTTTACTGAACTGGCCTGGTCACAGGCTGGAAACAGTTGATGATGATGATGATTTTTGGGCGTCACTTGAATGCATGGATAGTAAATCTTGATAGGATAAAATTTCATCCCAACAAAATGGTGTGTGTGTTTTTTCCACGTTTTGATATATTGCTTACTTTATATAAATTAATCATACTATTTCATTCCATTTGACTAGGAAGTTTAAATAAAGGCCGTTTATATTATTATAGTCGAGATTCTGAAGTCAGCCAATCTTCCAGACATATTTATAATCTAGTCTCGTGTGTCAACCGATCTACCGACATGCGAATAACAAGAAGTTCACATCAAATAGGGGATTAGTCCGGATATCTGATGTCTATTCGGCTTTTATGTGGATAATAGTCAATTACGGCACCGAAAATTATTACAAATACAACAAAAATGTTTCACACTTACATCGTTGGGCACGCTGACTAAATGTCAGTCTCATCTGGTTTGCCTGTGACGAGAGATTGGGGCTCGAATCCCTGATGGGTGTATTGAGGTGAGCTTTTCATGATTAGTCTTCCATTCGCCTTCCACGCGAATGAAGGTACACTTCCTCTAGATTCTACCTTCTTAATTACTACTACCCCACTGGTGAAGTTAAAATTTTGGATAACCCGTATGGGTAGTACGATTTTCTTTGTATCCCCGTCTTACTACCCGTTCGGGCTACACACCTATGTACTAGTTACACTAATGTGTTAGGGAATAGGAAGTGTTGAATTTAGAGTGAATGTACCCACGCTTGTGTGGAGAGAGAGAAAGAGAGAGAGAGAAAGAGAGAGAGAGAGAGAGTAGAAAACAATTTATGGAAAAACAACAGTCAGCACACACAACCGGGATTCAAACTCCGATCTACCCATCATCGGCAGTCAAGTCTATCGTGAGAGGGACGCCTTTGACAATGCGGCTACCGAAGCGGGTAGTAAAGAATGTTGCTAATAGTCAGTTCTAGCACTAAGTCATGTAACGATGACAACAAAAGAAGGTGTCACAATAGATTTCGAAACGAGTGTACCTATTTCTCCCAACAAATCGATCACTCCTACATCATGTCCGGTAATGACGAGCAAGTATTTTCACCAGTATCACAAGTAATTAAGTTCGGCTCTTCCCTATTGTGTTATTTTCATTAGCTCTCGAAGCGATCGGTCGGGCTCAGTTCAGTTTTTTTAGTGGGTGAAGGGTTATAAAAAAAAGCTGGTTAAACTAATCCGATTAAACTTTCTTTTTATTCGTCTCTTTATTTTTATGTAGAGTATAATCTGTTTATATAAAAAATAGAATAAATTGGAGTCTATAAAAGGATATTAAGTTTTGACAACGTCTAACTCATCAGCTAAGTTCCAATAATTTCTTGAATAATGTTTTCAGCCTATGTAAACGTGATGCACCAACATTATAAATAAACTATATTTTAGTAATCAAATTTGTGCATGGTTTTTACATATTATAAACTTCTAAAGTGGTGGGCTTAAGTTTCGAGCTGTCTCAAGCTAATTAGAGCCAAGTGGCATGTGGGGGGGGGACTTCTTAAACATGTTTATACTATAACCGTACCAAACAACCTACTTGTATACTATATAGTAACGAAATGGCTGGTACCGTTTTGATCTAGCCACCATTTAGTTTTTTCTCACGTTCCTACTTAAAGTTTACGATTACAAATTAAGGAGTATTTATTTATTCTTCAAACATGAAGGTCTAGATTTTATTTGGACGGAGGATACACTGTATATAATATATGTTTTTGTTTGACCCAGAGTATGACGTCATGGTTATTTTGAAAAAAAATAAAAACATAACTGTAGTAGGCTAGTTCTTATATTTATTAATTTTTTTATTTAAATGTTCGCCACTCCTATTCACTTTGTAGTTTTGATGTGAAATCCTTCAACGAGTTTCCTTTGTATGGAATATTTTTATTCGATCATGAAATCCATAACGACGCTTGTGATTTATTGGACGGTAAATTGTTTCAGATATTTGCCACGAGAGGTCACGTCGCGTCGCAACCATAGCGTTCTGTCAACCTTTGTCCAAATGAAACTGTGATGAACTAAAGGGTCCGTTATAGGAGAAAGGGTTCATATTACGTCAAAACTAATCAAATGGAATTGACATTTTCAGCTTTAACCTAAATTGACTCTTTTACGAGAGTGAGTGCCTATCAAATCTGACGATGAATTCTCTTCGCACGCTATGTAATTACTTTTCATCATGTGCTCCCCGTCAGATTACCCATCCAGGAATTCTCAATATTTTATCTGATGTGGTAAAAGCTAAGAAAGTGTATTTTAGAAAATGTACCCGCATTTGAATGGAGGGAAAACAGGAAACACTCTAGAGGCGAGAGGGAGGGAGGAGACACTTCGATACACCCTACCGGGGTTTTGAATCCCGACCTTCCCACTATCGGAAAATAATACGATACGATATTTACTTCTTTGTCTACATGCCCATCAATGTATATGAATCCATAGATAAAAACAATCCTCAAAATTCTGTTTATTTTGAAATATACCTTGCTGTAAATTTAAATTGTCATTCTGAAACTATAGAATTTTTAATTTGAAACTTAAAATATTTATAATAAATAATTATTTGTCTTTAAAAACATAGTATTAAGTGTGTTTGTTTTATCTCCGCGTCTTACTGCCGGTTCAGGCTATACGTATATGATATTTAATCTTTTGGGGGAGGGACGAGGAAGGAAGCATCTTAGAGGTATTCGCGTGGAAGTATAGTGGGAAACCATTCAAGGAAAACCACCCTAAATACACCCGACAGCCTGCCTCTTGGTCTAGTGGTCAGTATTCCTGCATATTAATCTATAATTCCCGAGTTTGATTCCCAGTGATACCTACCTTAGATATTTTCCCCAGAGAGGTATTGTTCCATGTTCCATGGTGGCCATGTTCTTGATGATTAGGCTTAAGGTGGGAGTGTAGGGTACGCGAGAAAAAGCTAGTGTTTCTGAAGTTTTTATAGCAAAACTTTTTTTTGGAACAAAATAAATAAAATATTGATCCGGTACAAACAAAGAAATTAATTTTCTTTTTATGGTGACCTCAAAATCTCTTGAATATCTGTCAAGGGTGTTTTGGGATTTAATGACAACTTTTTATTTTCATTTAAAAGGTTTGTTATCTAATGTCGCTATGCTCATGAAATATATTCAACAACTGTTGGTATCACCATGCGAAGAAAATTTAACTATGTTTTTACTAGATTAATATTTGATTTATTTTTGTGAAAAAAAAGTTGTCCTAAAAACTGAAAAAACACTGGCCTTTGCTCGCGTCCCCTTCCATCCCTTTAGTTTTAATACTTCCACTGTCACCAGATAATCATCATCATTAGCATTCCATCCTCTCTTTGGGTCCAAGTAACAACACCCATAGGATGGTCCAAACTTTGAGGATGATTACAAACCAGTCACAGTCGGTAGAAAACCAGGAACGTTTAACTGACAAACCCTGGCCGTGTCTGAATAGTCTGTCCCCTACGCACTTGTGCACTTTCACTGTACGCTTTAATAAAACACGTATCTGGCGCCCCTAAGTACATAGGTTGCATGATAGTTTTCGGACAGCAAGGTACAGCTAGAGCTATCTGGTGGCTAATTCTGAAACATGCGTTTCCATATTAACGATAATGAATTTTGATAGTGTTTTGTCAATGGTGACATATTTTTTAAGGCGCGAATTTATATTTATCATTTATCTTCCTTAATTCTATGAACCTTAGCGTTTGTTCCACTGTCCCTGTAAAGAATAAAATCAATTATATACAGTTGATGTTATTTTACACAAACCATAATAAAAAAAAGAGCATCATAATATACTTAAAAGTAGACAAAAGTAAAATGAGGTTAAGCTATATTTTTTAGTAATCTCACCCCTTATGTGTTATTGTTAAAAAACATATTTGGAAAACGTGCGCCAAAAATGGCCAATCCTAACACAATTTTATAAACTTTAAAATTTTTGGGAAGCTTACAATTAAACTAGGCCTAACTTACATTAATATCAAGTTGTTTTAAAGCATGTAAAAGTATTGCCAGATAAATACGTAGGAATTCCAAAATAAACTACTTACATGTTGATCTCTTGTTTTGAAACATTTTGTTGGACTAAGGAACTGCAGAATAAACAAAAATATTACAATAGCTGAAGCTATTATTTGTGCTTTTAGAGAGGAATACTCCATCTAGATATCATATTCTGAAAATTGAAAAATGACACCTGGACACGGGAATCGAACCCGGGAACTTCAGCTTAGTTCACCAATGCTCTACCACTGAGCTATCCAGGATTTATCCCGAGCCCAGGGTCATTCTCCACTCATATTTTAAGGCAGAGTCTATGATGGACGTGCGGAAATCGTCGGCTTTATTCACGAGCTATCAGAATAACGCAGCCATCTTCGACTTGGTAGTTGGCTTATTACTGCCACTTTGTACCATTATTATTATAATTGTACAGGATTACATATTAAGAATCAAATAGCCGAAGCTACTAAGCCGAAGGTCCCGGGTTCGATTCCCGTATACAGGTGTCATTTTTTAATTTTCAGAAAAAAATTACAGCTACGCGCCAAAAGAAGCGTGTTATACTTAGGGATACCAAAGAACATTTAAAACGTTTTTCCATATTTAGAGAAATTGTCAAATTTATACGTGTGTTATATAAATGTATATATTGCCCTAATCAATTTACTTATATCTGTAAAGTATTATTCTCAAACAAATTTTACTGAAGATCTTTTAACTCGTAAATAAATTTCCTTTTGACAGAGATTTTCACATTAACATCATGTATATAAACAAAGAACCAACCCTAATGGTTTTATTCAACAGTTTGTGAATGTTTTATTCCATTTTCACACAGTACATAATATTTCATTCAATATAAAACGCCAGTTCAACTAAAGTGCGCGATAAAGGGCGAGTCGTATGTGCCCCTTAGTAAAGTGCACAATAAGGGGTGCAATTGTACACTTTAAGAAAATCCAGACACCATCAAAAATCACTTCCGGCCTTTAAGCCTACGCCATTGCAGCTCTAAAGTGCACATGGCTTCCAAGGGCCCTTAGACGGACTATTCAGACACGGCCCCGGTTGGCATAAGATTAGAAAATTTTTCACTCGACCGTGATTCGAACCTTGATGTCCCCATTGTTAGCAGGCATGTCAAGCTCAATGTTACTAGTCAAATAATTTGAAGGGGGCCTTTTTTTTTGTGCGTAGTCATGACGTGATACGGTGCTAAATATTTAATTGTAACTTTGTAGTCCGCTGTGTTTAAATAAATAACTAGACCCGTAGGTTTCTCGCAATTCTACGAATTTGTGAATGGTACACTAATCAGGTTGAGCTGGGGCTTTATTATTTAAAGCATATTAATATTTTGATGGGTTTTTAATTCAATAAGAACGAGAGAAATGTGTAGGCCTTTAAAAGCTCTGTATTTATTTCTAGAGATATTTTGATCTAGATTTACATGATTAAAGCTCTTTTGGGATATAATGATTTCCAAAAAATCGTGTAGTGAGATCATAACCTATCTATTACTGACCCACATAGCACATCAGTATTACCAATACTATGGGAGGTTTATATTTAAGAGGTAGTGATAGAAAATGCAGTTTGGAGGAAGTGCACCAGTATTAACGTGTAGAGGAGATGGGGAAACCACAATGATAATATTCTTTATTATGTTTTTAATTAGGAAAGATACCCAGCACACTTACCTGAGTGATGCGAAAGTAGAAATTGTTTATATAAAACCGTTATAAACACAAAAACACACTTTTAAAGAGCTTTCCCTAAGACAGGTAGTTTCTCCAGGTTAAGAGAATGACTGATGCTCTTGGACTGAAAACTGTGTTTTATTGTTTATTCATGTTTTACTTACTTACCCTATGAAATAAGGAACTAAAAGGTTAATCGCCATACTTACAAAAGTAGGCCACTTACCTCTATCTCGAGATAATTATGTCCAGTCCACCACATTACACCATATCCCGAGCTAGTTCTCTCCAGTCCTCCACATTACACCCTATCCCTATCTTGAGCTAGTTCTATCCAGCCCATATCATTACATCTTATCCCTATCCTAAGCTAGTTCTGTCTAGTACGCGTCATTACACCCTATCCCTATCTTGAGCTATTTCTATCCAGTCCACCACATTACAACCTATCCCTATCTTGAGCTAGTTTTATCCAGTCCTCCACATTACACCCTATCCCTATATTGAGCTAGTTCTATCCAGTCCACCTCATTACCCCCTATCCCTATCTTGAGCTATTTCTATCCAGTCCTCCACATTACACCCTATCCCTATATTGAGCTAGTTCTATCCAGTCCTCCACATTACCCCTATCCCTATCTTGAGCTAGTTCTATCCAGTCCACCACATTACACCCTATCCCTATCTTGAGCTAGTTCTATGCAGTCCACCTAATTACACCCTATCCCTATATTGAGCTAGTTCTATCCATTCCAACACATTACACCCTATCCCTATCTTGAGCTAGTTCTATCCAGTCCACCTAATTACACCCTATCCCTATCTTGAGCTAGTTCTATCCAGTCCACCTCATTACACCCTATCCCTATCTTGAGCTAGTTCTATCCAGTCCACCTCATTACACCCTATCCCTATCTTGAGCTAGTTCTATCCAGTCCACCTCATTACACCCTATCCCTATCTTGAGCTAGTTCTATCCAGTCCACCTCATTACACCCTATCCCTATCTTGAGCTAGTTCTATCCAGTCCACCTCATTACACCCTATCCCTATCTTGAGCTAGTTCTATCCAGTCCACCTCATTACACCCTATCCCTATCTTGAGCTAGTTCTATCCAGTCCACCTCATTACACCCTATCCCTATCTTGAGCTAGTTCTATCCAGTCCACCTCATTACACCCTATCCCTATCTTGAGCTAGTTCTATCCAGTCCACCTCATTACACCCTATCCCTATCTTGAGCTAGTTCTATCCAGTCCACCTCATTACACCCTATCCCTATCTTGAGCTAGTTCTATCCAGTCCACCTCATTACACCCTATCCCTATCTTGAGCTAGTTCTATCCAGTCCACCTCATTACACCCTATCCCTATCTTGAGCTAGTTCTATCCAGTCCACCTCATTACACCCTATCCCTATCTTGAGCTAGTTCTATCCAGTCCACCTCATTACACCCTATCCCTATCTTGAGCTAGTTCTATCCAGTCCACCTCATTACACCCTATCCCTATCTTGAGCTAGTTCTATCCAGTCCACCTCATTACACCCTATCCCTATCTTGAGCTAGTTCTATCCAGTCCACCTCATTACACCCTATCCCTATCTTGAGCTAGTTCTATCCAGTCCACCTCATTACACCCTATCCCTATCTTGAGCTAGTTCTATCCAGTCCACCTCATTACACCCTATCCCTATCTTGAGCTAGTTCTATCCAGTCCACCTCATTACACCCTATCCCTATCTTGAGCTAGTTCTATCCAGTCCACCTCATTACACCCTATCCCTATCTTGAGCTAGTTCTATCCAGTCCAACACATTACACCCTATATCTAACGCGGCTTTAGTTTCCCTCATTCACACTGCATGTCCTACCCACAGTAGCTTGCGAGATTTGATTACCCTAACAATGTCTGGTGATGATTACAGGGTATACAATTCATCTTTATGTAACCTGCTTCACACTCTATTATCTTCACCCCTATTTGCACCAGGTGTCTAAGCACTTTGTTTTCAAACACGATAAACTTATTTTTGTCGTGTAAGGTAGGAGACTATGTTTCTCAACCATATATGTGTACCTGGCTGAGATTCGAACCTGTATCTCTCCATCATTAGTGATCTAGTTTACTGCAATTACAACCTTAGACCATATGATTACTGATGCGGATTCTAAAGTTGTGAAACGAATCGAGATCTAGTTGTAGTTCTTTCATTTTGATTAATTTGGGAATTTTATATTTTAATTACAAGGGTGAAATTAGTTTCAATTCACTGCGATATTTTGGAATCACGTGTGGGAAACTTATAGTTGTCTTCTTCTTATTTTAAATAATCAGTAACTATAGGACTTGGTGCAAGAATCAGCCAAGGGCCAATCACTAAATTTTTCAAGCAAAGGTAATTTTTTTAAGTAACATTTGCACAGAAGAACTAAATCAATCTCCCAATACTGTGAATACTCAAATATTGAAAATAATAAATTTATCAATCTTTTTTAAGAGCCCAAATAGAATTTTAATTTAAAACACACATATAGCCTGCTAATACACCAGTAACTTTTTTAGTCTTTAATTACATATTAATAGTTTTAAGAATAGTAATACTCCATAATATATTACGTACAAACAATATTTTTTAATTGTTCATACAAAGATAACTTTAAGGGTTTATTGGTATAAACACATCAATTAAATAGATAAAATGGGATATTTGACAACACATTTTAAAGAATTAGCATAAAGCATGATGTTATCTCTGAATCAATCATTGTTTTCTTCCACCAAGGTGATATTTTGATAATAGAATTTAGTAGGAGTGAAGAAAGGGGGAGGGGGGAGGAAAAATGGGAACAAAGCCCAATGGTTCTTGCTACAAATACGAGTACCTCATTACTTTAGCCGGTAAAAGGTTTTCCTCAAATACGTTTTATCATGGTTGGAGGTACAGTACATGACATATTAATTTTGCACCAAATGACTTACTAATATTTTCTCCTTATAAGAATGTGCTTAAAACAAATATCCATCAAATATGGTATCCGAACCCATGGTGTAGCGATCAGTGCACTTGGATACAAACCCTGAGGGTCCCAGATTCGATTCCCGGCTGGTACCTTGGGTATTTTTCTCTTAAGAGGAATTATCATCCCAACGGTCACCAGGGGTTGATAAAGTAGGATCAAGTTAGGTTTAAGATTCACACTGGCCAGCACCTTAATTTTCACTATCATCACATCATCTCAGTGAGGGTACGTGTAGACAACCTCCTATAGCAGGGGTTCCCAAACTGTACATCTCGACGCCCTGGTGCATCGGTGGTCTTGGTTCGAGTCGTTGCGGCTACAAGTAAAAACTAAATCAGTGAAAAGTAACATGCAAATGTTCAAAACGTGTACTCGTAGATATTTTACAGAATGTAATAAATCATACAAGAAAACACATATTTCTTTTTCTTGGGAAAGCGCTCCCTTCATATGAGTTCCGGTTTCTAATGCTCCTTGAAAACTTAGCGTGACGCCATGCTCAACTTTCTCCCCTACAGTCTGAAAATGGACTGAGCCAAGATTTGTCCTGTTGCCGTTATATTGTCTTCCCTAGCCCTAGAATTGCGTGTATGGTGTGGAAAGAGCCGTCCTAAGCTATGTAAGTTTATAAGTTGGCTGTTGAAATATATGGGTTTTTGTTTTTTAGTATTCATCGAACGTAACCAATTTAAAAAATACATCACTACGGGATTCAAACCAATCCATAAAGACCTTACTACTGAACTATGTTAATAGACCTGTCTGTAGGCAATTAATTTATTTAAATACTAATTGTAGGAATTATTTTTTGTTAGCAACGCGTCTTACTACCCGTTCGGGTTGTATGCCTATGTATTAATTACGCAAACGTGTTAGGGATTATGAATGTTTAATTTAGATGAAGTGCATTCAAATTTGCTTGGAGGTAGTGGAAAACAATTTAGGGAAAACCTCCCTAAATGCATCCAACAGAGATCGAACCTGGATCTCCCCATGCTCGGCAGTCTAGTCTTGCAAGAGTAGCGCCTTAGGCCATGCGGCCACCAAAGTGGGTACAGGGAGGGTGGCGGGGGGAGGTCGTAATTTGAGATTGTTGGGACTTTAGTTTGGCTTCTTTGTTTAAGTTCGGTTATTGAAAGTGAGTGAGCCTTTCAACGCCAACACAAGAGGAACTACAGATTAATACGGTCGACTTACCCCGCTTCGGAGGGCACACGGTTTCAGGCGTCACTTTCGAAATATACTGGACTGCCAATGACGAGGAGATCGAGGTTCAAATACCGGTTGGGTGGACCAAAGATATTCTTTCCTTAATGGTTTTATACTCTCCCTCCACTCAAATGTTGGTACATTCCTCTAAAACTCAATGTTTTTCCCCCCTAACACATTAGCGTGATTTTATTAATACAGGGTGACCTGGTGGTCTAGGGGTAAGGTGTCAGACTTCTGTGCTGGGGGTCCAGGGTTCAATCCTCGGTCCCGACACAGATTTATCTGATTGCCAAACCCTTCCTTCACCTCTGACAAGAAGTGTATTAATCACAGCTTGTGAATGTGAGGAATTCCAGACCTCCACCGTGGTTCGGATCCCACGTTAAAATGTAGGTCCTCCATTCCATCTCACAATCATCCTACCATTACACGTTAGCTTAAGTGCGTATAACCCGAACGGGTAGTAAGACACGGTGCTAATAATAATTTATTAATACATGTGTATAATCCGAACGGGTAGTAAGAAGCGGCTCTATTTGTTTATGGTCAGTTTGATATCGACCGTTCCACCAAGGAAAATCGGCACCATCAGCCTTTTACCTATATTATAGGAAAATATACGAGTGCCATTACCGTTTGTGTGTGTGTGCTGTGTTCGCTATAGACCAGTTCATTTTCAGCAAATCAATTTATCTAAAGTTAGCTTGGAACCAGGACCCATCCATTGGGCGAGCGTAGGCGCTCACCTAGGCTAGAAAGGTCTTAAAGGCGCCTTCCAACAAAATATTAAAAAAACAAGTTTAAAAAATACTTATATAAGCTAATAATTATTTATAAATAAAGAAATAACATCTAAATATTTTATATGATTTCAAGAATAAGTTTTTAATTAATCTTTAAAAAAATACATAATCATTTTTATGGTTAATGACACTCCGGGACGCCTTGTCAGCGAATTACTTTCATATTTAAAAACTTTTTTAAAATAAATGTAAGGAGGGATAATATATTTGCACACAGTGATAACAGGGATAGCGGGCGGGTCACCACTTATTTTTTTATTTATTTACCTTTTTCGTTATTTTTCTTCTTTCGTCTTTTTTTTTTTTCGTCACGCAATGGTTGCGGTTTATTTATATATTCATTATACAAATGGGGTGCAAATTTTAAGTTATGCTTAGGTGCGAATGAAATCCTCGCGCCGGCCCTGCTTGTAAAACAAGTAGGCGGCTATCGGAATTGTGCATTTGGTTGCCCACTTCAAATTATGAAAGCATCAATGGCGTATCATTTGTGTTTCCATGGTAATGAGGCTTTGTTTAAACTCTGCCTGTGAAATGTTATCAACAATCAGTATAACAATCACCAGGCAGATATCAACGGAAAATACAGTCTCATGGGAAGGAAGTAGAACAGAGCCTGTATGACTGGTCAAATGGGGGCAAGTATGGGAGAGCATATGAAAGGTACAGTTTTAACTAGCTATGCTTTCCCTGGCAACACTCCATGACAAGACACTGGATTACATGCATAATTTTGATAGTGGTTTTGTTACAATATAAACAACAGTTACACGCTTCGGTGGCCACGTGGTACAACGCGCTAATCTCGCAGTAGTCTAGACTGACGTAGGGGAAATCGAGGTTCAAATCTTGGTTGGGTGTACTTAGGGTGGTTTTTCCTTAACGGCTTTCCACTCCCCCTCCAATCTAATGTAGGTACATTTCCTATGAATAAAACCTTCATAATCCCTAAAACCTTTAGCGTAATATTAGTACATAAGTGTATAGCCCTAACGGGTAGTAAGGCACAGTGCGTAAAATAACAGTTGGTCTAAAAGCTTTTAACTAGCAAGTCAACGGTGATAAAAAAAAAGAATATACAGAATGTACCGTAATATGTGAGGCTCACTTCAGCAATGGACAAGAGACACAAAAAAATAAAAAAATGAATATAAACATTTGACTTTGTTTCCACGTTATTTATTTAGCACCGCGTCTTACTACCCGTTCGGGTTATACGCTTAAGTAATAATTACGCTAGTGGATTAGGAATTGAGAAGGTTGAATTTAGAGGAAGTGAGCCCTCATTTGCGTGGAGGTAGTGTGGAAAGCAATTTAGGAAAAACCACCCCCAGTTCACACGACCGAGATTTGAACCTCGATCTCCCCGTCCTCGGCAGTCTAGCTCAACACGAAACTAACGCGCTAGTCAAATACGCCATCGAGGCGCGTTGTTTTCAAGTTATAGTCACGTTTGTACTCCAGTAATGCGGAGCTGATAAACACTTGAGTAAATGCTAAAAATAACCACCTTCAGCCTGAATACAAGACTGAAATCATCGGGTCGTAGAATGCCGCACTATTTTAAAATTTAAGGTGTTTGTTGGCTTAGCTGGCCGCCTGTTTGTATACGTTGATAAAGTATTTCAATTCTGGCAATGGGTTTTGAGAAAACAAATCGGTTTGGAGTGGCTCTAAATATGAAAAATCTAATAAATTTAAGTCTGTAGAACGCGCAGGCCAGCCAGTAGTTTCCTGCACGACCTATCCATTTGTTAGAGAAATTGTTAGTTCAAGAAATGTTTGGATAGCGGATAAAATGTGGTGGCATGGTATACACACAGTTTAGTGAAATCACTTGCCTGTAACTTGGAAAGAAGGTCAAATGAGGCACATTTAAATGAAATCTTCATTGTTTTTGTGTCCCATGTCTACATCTGTACGCCATGTCAACCCTACGTGTCCTCCCGATGACAATCTGTTTGGTGCCCTCCGAGCTGAACCCCGCGGACCAAATCTCTAAAGACTCAACAACACCCGCTTCCGTAGGCCACGTGGTCGATCGCGCTAATCTCGCAGTAGACTAGACTGCCAATGACGGGGAGATTGAGGTTTGAATCTCGATCAGGTGTACCGAGGATGTTTTTTTTTCAAAATGGTCTTCCAATCTCCCTCCACACAAATTTGGGTACACTTCCTCTAAATATAAACTTCCTAAATCCCTAAAACCGTTATCGTAATTAGTACATAGGAGTATAAACCGAACGGGTAGTAACAAGGGGTGATAAGAGAAAAAAATAATGAAATCAACATTATTGCAGCTCTACGAGAAAGAGTTATCGACTCCCCCTATCATAGGACCAGTTTAATGACTCAACTCTTATGTCTTATGTATAAATATCTTGCTCAATAAATAAATTAGTTCCGGCTCCCTCTCCCAACTACAACAGTCCTACCTCACCTTACCAGCCTTCAGATCCCTTCGCACGATTTAATATGAGAGCGCCCGTCTTTGTGGCGTAGTTAGCTAACGCGCTAGTTTCTTGTTTAGCTAGACTGCCGAGGACAGGGAGATCGAGGTTCGAGTCTCGCTTGGCTGAACTGGGGGTGATTTTTCCTAAATGGTTTTCCACTCTTTCTCTCAACGCAAATGCGGGTTAACTTCATCTAAATTCAACCTTCCCAATTCCTAATCCATTAGCGCAATTAATACTTAAGCGTATAACCCGAACGGGTAGTAAGACGTGGTTCTAAATAATAATATGAAAGTGGTGGCTAGGCAAGTATAGGGACTCAGTCGTGGTTGAGGGAGGGAACCAAAAACTTCCGCTGAAGTGGGTCCTACATATTACGGTACATCCTGTATAAATTTTGGCTTATATATGTTACACTGGTCAAAATTATCATCACCTGTTAAAAGGTTACATCTCTAGAATACCTCTGTACCGTGGCTACAAACTTCATCGCAAAATAGCCTCCACCACCTTAGGGTGCATTCACACTTACCCCGTTTGACCTGGAAACCAGCGCCGCACATGGATCCTCCGAGCCCGTCTACACTCCGTTCATCAACAACTAAAATGTTACGTAGTTTAGCTCTGTTTTCCCGAGAGGCGGACACGGCGCATGCGCCAAAATTGAATGAAGGAGCACTCTTGAGTAATCACGTGGAGTTTCCTAACCCCCGGTTTATTGCCCTCTTGACGCAGTGCACAGGCGCCAATGAGGGAAACTCACGCTTACTTGCGGATGGTGACATCATTGAACTTGTGTATCCTCCTTCCCACATTTTCCCCGCTGTGCAAATCTGAATATAAGCGTGTACCCGGCAAGCAACGAGCACTCTTTGATAGCATGTAGGATACAGAGACACACAAAATGTAAGGATACATTATATTGGAACTGTATTTTATATAATGTCATTTTATTCGTATACTGGTGAACTGTTTCATTGAATATCAATTATGTAGGGATCGATTGAGATAATGCTTCGGCATATTTAATTGTTAATATTTGTAGTTATTTAATTTTCCAAGGCTATTAGATTTGTTTTGAATTGAGGCTTGTTTTAGACAATAGACTTTAAATCTAGACTCGAGGGTAGTATTGTCAAGTCAAATTGTGTAGGCTATATTGCAATATATTATGGTTGGCTTCCAATCTTACATAGGTAGACAGTCTAGATGAAACTTATATGCTTAGTTATCATACTTTGAATTGTTACGCAAGTAGAAATTAGATGGATGTTTTTCATCCAGTATTATAGACTCTGCTAATTAGTAAGAACGATATTAAGCCCATTTAAAGTGTAGGCTGCCCCGCCTCAGAGGTTGTTGGGCGAGGGTGATAGCTTCACTTGTAACTAGTGTAGCCAGGTGTATGGTTATGCGTATAATCCCACTAGATGATTTGTATTAGCTAGGAGGTGTGATGACAACAGGAATCTCAAATTATTTAATATCTGATAAGTATAGATTTCCTTTTAATGGTTCAGCTATTTTTGGGCGACTGGGTGTATCCCAAATTTAATTTTTCTTTTTATAATTGTTTGTTATATCTTAGCTTTGGCTCTTATGAATTGGTTCAGTTATATTATTGTGAATGATCTTTAGATTGGTTTATGCGTTAAATACTCTGAAACTTTTATTTAATCTCTTGTACGTAAATACCTATATTCGCTACCCGTTGTATATTGTAGCTATGGCGCATTGTCCGCTATCAAGCCTATTATATTGTTAACTTTTGGGTCATGATAATAAAACGGCCTCTAGGCCAATATCAACTTCTATTAAGTTGCTATGCATTTACATCTAGCATATCCTTAATCTCCCATTAATGTGTGTAGTTGAATATTTTATTTTATTGATGGTTAAACTGCTAGGTTCAGGTTCTTGGGCTTTGGCATATTCGAGTGAGGATCAAATAAAGGTCCCTGGTGATCTACACTCCGATTTTGGTTGGAAGAACAGTAGAGTTAATTCAAACATATTTCTTTGCGGCCAACACTGATAACATTTTACTTTATTATTAGTGTTATTCTATAGTTATTTATTATATCTATCTAAAGTGACGGCTGCAGATAGTATGACCTGCTGTATGAATGTATTAAAATGGTTTTAGTAACTTTAGTAACTAACTTCTACTGTTCTTCCTACCAAAATCATACTATACC